>VDFB02168118.1:156303934-156334818 GCA_007258455.2 Sequoia sempervirens
AATTTATGAAAATGAGAAAACCCCATACTAAACCATTTCCATGTTTACTTTTAGATTCTTTAAGACTCATGAAATTTTGGCTAAATTATATATGCCTAGGGAAATGAATTCTTAGAATCATATTTATGAGCATTATGACCTTCTTATAAAAGTTTCATCAAAAACACATCAAGGTAAACACCATGCAATCAACTGTGAATAGAGATATGTGTGTGCCCTTGCACACATGCCCCTTACTTTGCGATAAAAAAATGGGGACCCCCTCTTGATTTGATTAGAGACCTTGAGTAAGTATTTTTAAGGTTCTATAAGTTTATGTTTGGTTTTGATACTTGGGCATGCTTTCATTTATTGTCATTGAGTCAATCTATTGCACTTACTTTTATTATAGGTCTTATTCAAGCTCACTTGTTGGTCTTAAATTGCTATTTTCTTAAAGGGGATTTCTTGAATTGAGAATGCATTTTATGATTTGGGTCTCTTAGAAAATATAATATATTATGATTAAATGGTTATGAAAGTAAAACGTAACTAATTTAAGGAATAATGTTAATTTGAAGTCTATTGTTGGCTTAAGTGAGGTCCTAGAGTCCCCACAAGCCTTCCCAACCTCCTAAAATGCTAAAATGTCTTTTAAAACCTTTAAAATCCTTTAAAATATTAAAAATGTGGGAACTGTAATTTTTTATTAAAAAATGGAGTAATATTTGTGCAAATCTACTTTAAATCTAGAGATGAGTTGATCTTCATCTTCAAATCTTAGTCATTGATGGTGTATTTAGTAATTCACTCTTTATGTTCTACTTTGTCATTACCTTTTAGTTAAAATTTGATGACCCCATTTTATTTGTAAATGATGACCAATTTGTGCTTCACAATCCTATGCATACTTTTTTTGAATGTCATAATATTTTGGGCAACCTTTTGAGGGTTTTAAGTGTTCAAAACAAGCTATTTTTTTTCACTTTAGGCACCTACCTTCTTCATCTTGGGAATACACATGTGAAGGAGATAATTGGAGTAATATATGCTTTGTTTGGAAAAGGAATCAAGGTCCAAAATCAAACTTCTCCTAATTAGGGATTGTAAGAGAGGGGGACCAACCACATCAAGGCTTCAGGTCATGGAGAGCTGAGAGCGGAGGGATGCCCTAACTTACCTCACTCTAAAGGGATGTTTTGGGATGGGAATCAAGAATGAAGAGCACTATGAAGTACTTTTGTCACTCTACAGACTTGGAATTCTATTTGGGGTAGAAAATTCAGTTTCTAGAGTCTAAACTGTACCTTAGGCAACTCTCTGTCTGACGGCGGCAATGCAGGTCTGGGACGATAGTGCAACGCATTGCTGTCTCTCTAGCGTGATGGCGTCCGTACAACTAGAAAATGTAAAGTTCAACAAAAAAGGCTAGAAACCTACTTAACAATGTAGCTATTTGATTTTATTGAAAAGGATAGAATGATAAAGTACAAAAAGTAAGTGTAAAAATAATAAAACAAGTAGATGAGAACTAGGGTGATGAACACCAACTCACTAAAATGCCAATTCACTAGCAATCTCCATGCACACGTTCACCTACACACAAGAAAGAAGGGGAAAATTGTTCGAGTTGTATATGGGCCTACCTCAGTTAGACCCCCACTTTGGTGTTTCCACCTCCATGGATAGCCAAAAAAGAAACAGAGTAGAAAATATAATAAAGAAAATAGAAGAGTAAGAGAGGTTGTTGAACACTATGAAATAATACTATGCTAAGTTCTATCAAACCAAAAAAGGGAGAGTGAAGCATTACCAGCTCCACCTAAAGGCTCTCAAGGCCAATGAAGGGAGAATGCAAGTAACAAACTTGGAAAAGTCACCACAGCTGTAGCGGTGATGAAGAGAGGTCTCACAAGACTCCAAGTTTGCAACTTCTATGGTAGCCTCACACATACAAAATGGAGTTCAAATGGATTAACTAGCTGTTGTAATGCTCAATGGAGCTGTGAAAGTTGTTTGAATTGTAAAATGGAGTTCTCAAGAGAATGTGGAAGATCTAGAAGTGTGTAGAGAGATGAAGTGATAGTGAAGATTATTATTTCGAAGGTGGGATGAGAAGGAATAAGAATTTTTTGGGTCAGTTTGTTGAAAGAAGGACGTTACAATTTGATGCAGAGGCATCCGGAAGCGTTCAAAAATTGAGGCAGTTGATAGTGAAGTTTAATTTATCCAACAGCATGGCTAGCCCAGTATGTTGATGATCAGAGGTTGTGGATTAAAGGGTTTGTCGTTGATGGTACCTAGTTTAACCATGTTAAGTTTCAAATATCTGCATGAAGGATCGATCAAGTTGTGAAGATTTGTGTGATGATAGTTGTTTAGTTGTTCTAGCTAGTGTTACGGAGGGAAGATGATGTGATTCTAGTACGTGGAGTTGTTGTTGACATTTCTATGGTGATTCCTGAGGCTCATGGATGTTTTTAGGTCATGTGTTGTTGGTCCACATTGATCTGTGTGCCTGCAATTGGTGATTTTCTTTTGAGAGATTATGTTTTCCATGTTCTTGGTCAACAAGATGTTGTAGCGCATTGTGGATCTTCAAGGAGTAGTTCTTGAAGGTATTTTTGTGATCAAGGATGGTATTTTGGGTCTTATCTTTGTTGTGGCTAACCTTGGTTGATTCCCATTGTAATTTGTTATTGTTTGGGGCTGACCTATTTGGGTCTGCATGTAATTTCACTAACCATTGTAATTGGGACGACATGTTAAAGATTAAATGATGCGCGGATGATATAAATCAAGGAGAGAGGATTTGTTACAATAGATAGAAGGGGGATAGATTGATCAGGTGCTCGATAGTGTGAAGTATGAAGCACAGTGATGAAGTATTCTGATCCGGAAGAATCTCAGAACAGAGAGAGTGTGGAGCAGGAAAAGAAGTCAATGGAAAATTGTTGTTGTATGAAATATTTGTAATCCCTGGGTTGTGACCTAGAATTTGTAAGCCCAGGAAGCATATGTAATGTGTTTTGAGATTATAATATAATGTGGAGGATCTTTGAAGGCTAGGTTTTTCCCTATTAGGGTTTTCCCAAGATATATCTTGTGTTCGGTGTTCATGAATGTCATTTATCTTTTTGTGGATTAGCTGTTAAATTTTGTTGCATATCTGCTTGATCATGGAGTTTGTAGTTTAGGCTACAAGGTTGGACAGTCCTTAATTGGATCCTCCTACCTTGACTGCATCAAATGGTATCATAGTTGGTTGCGAGTCTGATTGTGAATCTGTTGGAAAGGAAGACAGTGTTGAAAGAAGTGTGAAACCCTAGAGGAGAGATTGAGGTAGGATTTGGTTTTTTATCCAATTGTTTTAATGGGGAAGAGTGAGAAGAGGATGAAGAAGGAAAGTGAAACCCTTATCTATGAAAGGATACTTTGGAAGAAGAATTGTGTGAAATCAAGAAGTGTAATGCAGAATTAATGGAGAGAATGAAAGAACTAGGTGGAGACAAGTATGATGCTCTTGAAGAAGAAATAAAAATTTCCAGAAGGAGAAATGAAGAACTAGAAGCAAAGTTGGATATGTTTGAGGATCTTGGAAAGGAATTTGCTGAAGGATTCAAGTTGTTTAAGATGTTGTAAAAGAGGAAAAGAGATTTGGAGGAAGGTTTGAAAGAGTTGAATGAGGAGAACGGTTTGCAGAAGAAGGAAATATCTGGCTTGAAGGAACATGTTGATCAGTTGGAGTAGTCACTTATTGCATGCCAAAAGGAGAATGAGAATCTAATATCTAAGCCTAAATGTTGTGATGTTTCTTGTGATACTAATGATCTATGTGATGTTGCAAAAGTTTCTTTAGAAGGTGAAGTTGCAGATAACAAGGTAATGAAGCCTACAATTATTGGTGATGGTATTGGTTTTAAAATCATGTAGAGAATGGGATATGAAGGAAAAGGATTGGGAATGCATAAACAAGGAATTACAAAACCAATTGAACCGGTAAAGAGATCAAGAAGTGAAGGCCTTGGATATGATAGAGGTAAGAATGTTATTGCAAGTTTGAATCAGAGAAGGGAAGGTATGTACTATTCACATTGTAATAGGAATTGACATGAAAGGGATTTGTGTTGGGATCTACATCCTTGTAAGTTATGTGGATTAAGGAATCATTATGAGAAGATGTGTTGGGATAAAATGAGAAGGAGAAATCCTATGACAGATTTTAAGCAAATGGATTATGGATGGATTGATGGAGCAGAGTGGAAAAATGTTGCTTGTATGCTTAGAAGATTGTATAGATGAAAGAACTCATATGTTGGAGGAAAAGAGGGATCAAGATGCAGAGAAAGAAGACCTTATGCAGAGCATAGAGGAGTTTGCAGGAAGAAATAATCAAGTGTTGAGTGTCATCAAGAACCTAATGAAAGAGAAGTAGTAAATGATGCGAAAATAGTTTGTTTAGATGAAGAGGAGTTTGAATTAATTTTTCCAAAGGAAGGGGAACCTTTGGAGGAATCATATTTCCTTGTGGAACTAGAAGAAGGTGAAGCATTGATCTTAAGGAGAAAGTCTGGAAAAGTAAATTTCAATGATCTTGAGGTAATTTGCGGTGAAGGATTGCTCAGATCGCTGACTAGTGAGGCAGTGCAAGGCTTGTAAGTAGATTTTCGAACCTTTACCATGACAAGATGAAGAACCAGAGGCAACTTGCAAGGTGTTCTTGCTAATATTTCTGACCAGTGAGGCAGTGCAAGGCCTACAAGTAGAACGTTGAACTTGGAAGAGCTTGAGGTAGTTTGCAGGGTGGACTTGAATAGAACACCAACCTTGAGGTAGTTGCAAGTACCTGTGGACGGATCGTCGAACTCATTTAAGGAGACAATATTGGATTTGATACAGTGTAGACCAGAGTGAAGAGGCTCACATTTCAAATAACCCCAAGAGTTTGATGCAAGGGCATCTAGAAGCATTCATAAATTGAGGCAGTTGATAGTGAAGTTCAATTTAGCCAACAGCATGGCTAGCCTAGTATGTTGATGATCAGAGGTTGTGAATTAAAGGGTTTGTCATTGAGGGTACCTAGTTTAACCATGTTAAGTTTTAGAGATCTGCATGAAGAATCGATTGAGTTGTGAAGATCTGTGTGTTGACAGTTGTTCAGTTGTTCTTGCTGGTGTTCCTAAGGGAAGATGATGTGATTCCAGTACATGGAGTTGTTGAAAACATTTCTATGGTGATTTGTGAGGCTCGTGGATGTTTCTAGATTGTGCGTTGTTGGTCCACATTGATCTTTGTGCACGCGATTGGTCATTTTCTTTTCAGAGTTTATGTTTTCCATGTTCTTGGCCGACAAGGTGTTGTAGGGCATTGTGGATCTTTGAGGAGTAGTTCTTGAAGGTTTTTTTGTGATTAAGGATGTTTTTTTGGGTCTTGAATTTGTTGTGGCTGACCTTGGTTGATTCACATTGTAATTCTTTATTTTTTAGGGCCGACCTATTTGGGTCTGCACGTTATTTTACTAACCGTTGTAATTGGGCAGACATGTTAAAGATTAAATGATGCACAGATGATATAAATCGATGAGAGAGGATTTGTTATGACAGATAGAAGGGGGATAGATCAACCAAGTGGTTAATAGTGTGAAGTATGAAGCATGGTAATGAAGTATTCTGATCTGAAAGAATCTCATAACAGAGAGAGTGTGGAGCAGGAAAAGAAGTCGATGCAAAATTGTTGTTGTATGAAACATTTGTAATCCCTGGGCTACGGCCTAGAATCTGTAAGGCCGAGAGGCATATGTAATGTGTTTTGAGATTATAATATAATGTGGAGGAGCTTTGAAGGCTAGGTTTTTTCTTGTTAGGTTTTTCCCAAGATATATCTTGTGTCTGGTGTTCATGAATGTCATTTATATTTCTATGGATTAGCTGATAAATTTTGTTGCATATCTGCTTGATCATGGAGTTGGTAGTTTATGCTGCAAGGATGGATAGTCCTTAATTAGATCCTCCTACCTTGACTACATCACAATTCATCCCCAATGAGGAGTGTAACATCTCTACCAACTTCATATGTGGGAATCCGTCAAGGATGGTAGTGCACCACACAGACGTCTGCATGTCGTGCTCGTGTCCCCGACAAATATTCTCTCATCAACACACAGGAAAAATTCCAAGTGGGTAGAAGATAGGTGGGTGACGTGGAATTTCTCCTTTGGGTTTGATTTTCTAAGGTGATGGTATGCAAAAGGGGTGCAAATTTTCTCCTATACAATTTTCCCCCACTTTAGCGAGCATGAGTATCAATGAGTGTTTGGTAAAGTAGATTGAGGAGAACTAGAAATGTATATTTGAACTATCGAGGAAGCAAACCACAATCTAGAAAACTTGAAAGCACAAGGTAGGAAAAGGACTCCACGTATACTCTCTCCTAAGGAGTTTCGAACAAAAGGACTCCATAGCCCCACATAACTATGAAGTTGCACAAAGTACATCAAAGGCCATCAGACCAACGATGGAAAAATCCCACAGACCTGTAAGAAGACATTTCCCCAAGTACTCTATCATGAAGGAAGCCCAGTGAAAGGGGGACTCTACAAAGTCAAATTAGAAAGCGGCTTCATAGGCGCACTTGAAAAGCAACATGTTAATCCGCAGATAAAACATGTCAAAAAACAAAAAGCAGCCATGTAGGCAAATAAGCAGGCAGTCACACAGACAATCAAAAAATTGAAAGGCTTTCAAAGAGATCCCTTGAGAACCCTTCAAAAGAAGAGGGGTCCACTCAAGGGACGCGTTGTTTGAAAGTGAGATATTGTATTTTTCAAAATCAATTCAACATCAAGGAACCCTTTTGAAAGATGTTCACTTCATCAAGGAATTTGAAAGGAATAAAATGCCCTCTCATGAGGGGAAGGTCGAGGCTTCTCTCGTAGGAAAAGTTTATCCCTCCTTGGAGGAAAGCTCTTCAAGTTCTTTCTTTATGAATCCATGAGAAAGGAAACATACTCTGCTAGGGGTCCAAGTTGAGAATACGATCTTTGAAAAAGGTTGCAAGGATTTTTGAGAAAAGATTCATTGGCTACGAATGTGTTTTCTGAAAATCAAAGTTGACATGGTGGAGGTGTTGTCATACACACAAGGGACAACACATGAACACCACAACATTACAACTCAAGCAAAGAAAAGAGAAAGATACAAAGAAAGTAAAAAGAGACAATAACATCACAAAGGGCACATGGACGATATGATATTTCGTGGTCAGAGGAGCTCATAAATATATATAAGTATAGTAATATTATATAGATGAACTGTCATCAACCCCCTAGGACTATATCAAACGATATGAAGAATGCACGAGAAAACAAAATAAAAATAAAAAATTGGATCAACATGGAAGGGAAGCCTAAATGCCCCCAACACTTTGCATCATCCCCAATTTGTCAAAATTCAAAACACGTTATAGAAGATGAATGATGCCACACATAGAGGAAGTTTACAACACACTATCATTCCTATATCAAATCACCTATAAGGGTGACAAGGGTCATCCAGGAACACATAACACAAGCATGGGGGAACACATCACAACAAATACACACCTAATCTAAAGATAAAGAAGAGGCCTCCCCGTAACACTCATCGACCAAGAGGTCATCCACTTCCCAATCTAGATCGATATAAGGGGAAGGAGGATGAGCCTACAGTGGTGGAATATTAAGGGGAGGTGCTTTCAACCCTCCCACAACAAGGGCTAAGGAAGAAGGCACCACAAGGTCTTCTTCGCTCGACTCTTATGGAGTGATGGTCAGTGATTTCACAGAGATTGCTGACAAGGTCGGGACCTCATCTAGAGAGTTAAACATGCACTTCATGGGAGTTCCATGTGGTACCTTAATGGAAAGGGAGGATGACTCCTGAGATTCACTGCTTGGCTCACTGAGTGACTAGAGAGCAGTGACAAACTCAGGGGAAGCTAGAACTTGAAGCATCACTAGGATGGAACAAGCTAGCGTAGGACCACCCTTTGAAGAAGGTGGGATCCTCTCATGCCCTCCATTACTAGAAGAGCCAACTTCCACTTTCTCCTTCGTTAGAGGATGTGAACTCCCCACATATGAGGTGAGAGGCGCAAAAGAGGATGAGAAAAATGTGATGGATACCACTGAGGTATTCAACATGTCCACAGGTTTAGAGAATGGTGGGATGTTCGACAAGGACATCAAAAGAGGTGGCTTGGTCAAAAGAGCAATAAACACCTACACCTTTTTAGGATCAGGTGAACCTACACTCACAACAAAAGCTAAAAGCAAGACTATATTCAATTCAATAGAAGCAGAGGGGAGGAGATAGGAGGATGCCTCATGCCCTCCATTGCTAAAAGGGCCAACCTCCACTTTCTCCTTCATCGAAGGATGTGAACTCCCCACATACGAGGCAAGAGGCGTAGAAGAGGAGGAGAAAACTATGACAAACACCAATGAGGCATTCAGCATGTCCATGGGTTTAGAGAATGATGAGATATTCGAGAGGGACATCAAAAGAGGCAGCTCGGCCGAAGGAGCAATAAACACCTACACCTTTTTAGGATCAGGTACACCTACACTCACAGCAGGGGGTAAAAGCAAGACTATATTCAATTGAATAGAAGCATAGGAGAGGAGAGAGGAGGATGCCTCAATAGGCCCTTAAATAGAGGTGGTTGACTCTTCTTCCTTTCGCTACAAAGCATCCTGCTCATCTACTAGAGCCTTTTGTTGGCGGTTGCATTCGTGCACAAGGTAGTTTCTATGACTCTTTGAGCTAGAGGCTGGGTGCTAGGAAGGGATAGAAGGCTCCTGTTCAGGCATAGGAGCATCCATCATAGCCGTCTACATCGAAGGGATAGACTCTTGAATGGGAGTAGGAGGAAGAGGTTGAGAAATAGCGAGGGGAGTCAGCTGTAGCACCTCGGTGGTGGGCCTCTTCCCATTCACTTCTTTAGGAGCAAGAACGGTGGGAGGTCGCAGAGGCCAAGACATAGAGGATTCCTCGCGAGGACTCTTTCTTCTACCATATCAAACGGGCCTAGGCTTCGTGGGTAGAATAGGAAGTTTGAATGCAGGATGCTTGGGCTTTCGCCAAGTGGGCACCATAGGGTTCTCCCAAAAACGTGGAGAAGAATCTGATGATGACATAGAAGGGCAAGAGGAAGCATCAGGTTGGACAGCGGAAGAGGAGGAAGAGGAATCTCAAGAGCGCTTCTCTTCTGCTCTTCTACACACCATGGCAGCATCACTGTCAACTTTTAAACATGCCCTATGTAAGACAACATAGGGAGAAGGAGGGTATCTCAATCTAGGAATTAAGCACTATTTCTTGTACTTCTCATAGGTCTAGTACAAGAGGTACTTCCTAGGTGGGATCAGACCAATGGGTGTAGGCCAGAAGTGATCAAAGGAATACCTACCACACACAACCGGTTGTTTATAGCTAGTGTCATGGATCACATGTGTTTTGAACCCTCATGAATAAACTTTAGACATTTATGCACAACCGAGGGAACTACATTCATAGCTACTAACCAGGGGATACCCAACATCACTTTGAAAAGTTCAAACCATGGGATTATGTAAAAAAGCATGTTCACAAACTTAGGTCAAACAAGGACCGAAAAAACGATGCTACCAAGGGGAGGTACAAAAAGTTTGTTATGTATATGGATGGTGCTTACAGGTGCATCATACCCATATTTATGCAGGAAGTTAATTTACATAATCTCCCCGATTAGAATATTCACCTGACATGTCAGGTCAACAAGAACACCTACTACAGTGTTTCCATTGATTTGCATAGGGATGTAAAGAGGAGACGGTTCTCTATTAAAACCCATCAGTAGGTCCTATGAGGTGAAGGTTATACCTAGACCACCACACATAGGCTATGCAGAGGGGATAGGAAGATGCAAGAAGGAAGCCATCACGTACACTAAAAAATACTATCACAAAGCCCCCAAGGGTTCAAAATTTGACAGTCACCCAACTAAGGCTTCATTCTTCAATGCTTACGGAACCTTCCAACTACGCCTACTAGGGGTTGCAGGTTGGGTTGTAAGGTGAGACACCTCACAACTCTCACACCTACAACACTTCTAGGATGTGAGGAAAGGACCCTTCAACATTGCTAAACGGAACCAAAATGGTTCATGTTGGGTTCACCAAAAATCTAAGAGAGGGAGACCAACCATGTCAAGGCTCTAGGTCACGAAGAGCTAAGAGCGAAGGGATACCCTAAATTACCTCATTCTAAAGGGATTTTTTGGGATGAGGATCGAGAATGAAGAGCACTATGAAGTACTTTTGTCACTCTACAGACCCAAAAATTTATTTGGGGCTAGACGAGCCTATATCTAGAGTCTGAATTGTACCTTAGACAACTCTCTGTTCGAGGATGACAGCGCGGGTTTGGGATGAAAGCGTGACACACTGGTGTCTCTCTAGCGCACCCATGTTTGTATAACCAGAAAATGTAAAGTACAACAAAAAAAGCCAGAAACCTACTTAATATTCTAGCTAGTTGATTTTAACAAAAAGGATAGAATGATAAAGTATAGAAAATAAGTGTGAAAATAATCAAACAAGTAGATGAGAACTAGGGTGATGAGCACCAACTCACTAAAATGCCAGTTCACCAGCGAGCTCGATGCACGTGTTCACCTACACACAAGAAAGAAAGGGAAAAAATTTGGGGTTGTATAGGGGCCTGCCTCAGTCAGACCACCACTTTGGTGTTTCCACCTCCACAAATAGCCAGAAAAACAATGGAGTAGAAAATATGATAAAGAAAATAGAAGAGCTTGCAAGAGAGGTTGTTGAACACTACGAAACAATACTATGCTACTCTATCAAACCACAAAAGGGAGATTGAAGTGTTACCACCTCCACCCAAAGGCTCTCAAGGCCAATGAAGGGAGAATGCAAGCAACAAACTTGGAAAAGTCACCACAACCATAGCGGTGATGAAGGGAGGTCTCGCAAGGCTCCAAGCTCGCAACTTCTATGGTAGCCTCACACATACAAAATGGAGTGAACAGAGTAACCAGCTGTTGTAATGCTCAATGGAGTTGTGAACACTGCTTGAATTGAAAAATGGAGTGCTCAAGAGAATGTGGAAGATCCAAAAGTGTGTAAAGAGATGAAATGATAGTGAAGATTTTTCTTTTGAAGGTGGGATGAGAAGGAATAAGCTATTTTTAGGTTGGTTGGTGGATAGAAGGACGTTACAATTCATCCCCAGTGAGAAGTGTAATGTCTCTTCCAACTTCAAATGTGGGAATCCATCAAGGATGGAAGTGTCACGTCATGCTCGTGTCCCCAAAAAATATTCTCTCACCGAAACACAGGACAAATGCCAAGTCACAAGCATGTAGTCTCTATTTTGTATGTCCTGTTCTCTTGGGGTCACTATTAGAACTTTGTATGTTGCTATAAAAATATAATTTTTATGTCTAACTAAGTTGTAGACCTTGAATACATGAATGAGAAATTAGTCCTTATTCTTCCTCCAATTTTATTTAGATCTAAAAACTTGAACATATGAAAGAGGGGGAAGGGTTGTGTCATCTAGTGGCTTTCCTAAGTCATACCTTGTTTTGTTATTTCTAACTCCATAATATCTATGATTATGTACAAAAGAGATCTTACACTCAGTCGAGTAGAGGCTAAATAAATAAGTAATGGATTGACTAATACGACAACTCACCACTTAGATCTACATTCCTTGATGGATGAAAGTGATGCAGACACAGGTGACCCAAACCCACTCAAAGTGTCAAATTTCCTTCAAGAGGCATCTAACAAGATTAAAAGGACCTATTAGACCAATCCAAACAACTCCCAAAGTTTGGAAACAAACAGAAGTAGAATTTCCCACTTTCACCCTTGCAACCCTAGTAGCAGTGCAAACCCAATTTTAGGCCCTGAACTCCAAAACTTCCCAAAACACTTGATAAAAAAATGGATGATTCAGACACCCATTATAGATTTACAAATCATATCTTAAACCCTCATATGTCCCCTTTGGAACAACTTTGAGAAATCTGACCTTTTCATCATTTTAGGCCTCCAAATAGGTCAATTTTACAAAGGAACCCCTCCAAGATTGCAACCCAAAACCAAAAAAATAGAAAAATTATTGAGTTATGCTTCAAAAACAAGGATTCACCAGGTCTTAGGACTCCAAAAGCTCATTTTGACCCCTTACTCAGAAACCCTCCTTTTGCAAGCAAAACTCTAAGGTCTATTGAAAATAATATGTCTCGGTCTCATATAGACTTAAAACCACTTGATTCCTTCATTTTTCCACCTGCACATGCTCAAAACAACATTATATGATGCTTCCCTCAAGTTTTTTATACACTTGTTTTGTAAAACCTCACTTTTTTCACTCTTTTCCACCCCTTCCTAATAGGGTTTTCAACTCCCTCACACAACCGGTCACTTCCAGCCACTCAGACCTTCTACACACCATTAAATACACCTAACAACATTGGAAAAAACAATTTCCAACCCTTCTTGTTCCAATTTCATCAAAACACCTATTCTAGCCTTGTCACAAAGGCTTAAAACTCACTATTCACTACAGGTCAGCGTAAAGAATCAGCCTTATTGGCTCCACCACAATTGTAATCCTATTTCTAACCCTATTCCTAAACATATAGGACCATTTCTCCAAGTTATAGTAAGCATAGGAGAAGGAATGGCCTGTTTAATACATTATGGTCTTCAAAATACCCAAACCCCTACTACATACCAGTCAAGAGAAATCAACCACTAAAAGTCTTTCGACTCAATGAATGTCTTCAAAAATAAATTTAAAATACATGTAACACCATATCACACAAATTCAAAACATTTGAAGGCCTAGATCTGTTGTACAGACTCGTACACAGGCAAGAATTGCACAAAAACTCAGAAATTAACTGAAAACTATGCCTTTTGATTGTAATCTTCTTTTAAAACTATTAAACAACCTTGCCTCGAGCATTCAAGAGGCTTCAAATATAATTTTTTATCAAAAACCAACTCCCCAATGCCTAAAACTGACCACCAACTACCAAGCTCCTTTACATAGCTTGATTTTGCACTATTTTGAAATTTTGTTAACAATAAGTACATCATTGTGCATTTTTTCATCTTTGAACCAACCTAACTCTAAGACCCTCCTAATTATATCAAAAGTGGTCTTATTGGACCTTATTTAACATAAAATGATTCATTCTACCACTAACTCCTAGACCAACCTTCAAATAGTGCATTTTGCAATTACATGTTTTATGTGCTCCTACACCATACTCACCAGGTACAAAAGATTTAAGCCCCATAAATCACTCCATAAGGGTTTTCCTATCTTCTTCACAATCCCTTCAAACCTGCTCCAAGTCACTTGCATGGAAATCTTCCTCCAAGGCACTTTTTACCCTTCATTCTTTGCTTTGTCTTGGTCTTGCCATGCTTGATCCTTCCCAAATGGATCTTCTTGATGTTGTTTGTCTTCATTGACACCTACAAACAAGAACTTAGTACAAAAAGCTAAACATCCATATGTTAGTATCTTTGTTTCATGCTCTTCCATGAGCCTTTGCCAACTACACGTGTATCTCTTCTCTTCACAATCCTTCCTAGGTTCTTTATGCTTAGAACCATCCCCATAGTAGAATGCATCTACCACACAACCAAATCTGACAACCAAGGACAATCCACTATCCAATCCATATCATTTGCTTTCTTCTCCATCACAATTGGAGACTTCTCAAACTCTTTTTCTCTAGCCTCCACTAGGCCACTCACCATCAACTCTTTGGTATCTCTCAACACTAAAACTTTACTCATCCCCTTTTGTTCATCCTCTTCACCATTCAAGGTGACTATAATTTCCTTTTTCTCTTCATATTTTTGAAACTCTTCCATAGTTTCTTTCACTATTTCCTGCCATTCTTCATGGCTTATTGTCTTTTCCTTGACTTTCACAACTTTTTCATCACCTATTCTTAGGTCTTGTATCAAACCCTTAGCTTCTACCATCACTGTATCCTTTGCCTTCCTGGCCTATACTATATTCTCAAACTCATTAGCTTCTAGGGTATGTGCAGGATCGTCATGGAAAAAACAAGCCCTTAAGTGGCAAAAAATTCATAAAAATCAAAGTTAGGAAACTTGACGTAAAAAATTGAATAAGTTATCTATTTTATTTCAAAAATATGTAAGAATAGAATCTATAGAAAATTGAATGTAGTTTCTAAACTACTAGGTTTCTTTAAAAAAAGAAAAAATCTATTTGGTGAAAATTTGAAATTTCAATGCGTGAGTACTTAAATTTCAAGGAAAACTAAGAAGTAGGTGTCTGTCTACCCACCTAACCACAATAAAATGATAATTATTTTTTATAAGATTTTAGATATAAGTAGAGGACTCATGTCTTGATGTGATGCATATTATTTTGTAATTCTTTTCCAAGTAAATAATTAATTATGAATTTTTATTACAACTTTTAAAAAATATAAAACTCGTATGTCTCACCAACTTAACTTGGTCAAAACTTTATGAAATTCAATTTTTCTTTTTTTAATCCTATAGTATGTGAAGCATAGAATGTGATGTATGTTTTGGATTCAAAAAATGTGATACTGTTTGAAAGCTATAAATGTTTTTCAATCAGCTTTTCAATCAGGACTTTAGTCGTAATTCAAATAGAAAATGAATAATAATTAATTATTATATTCAAAGTAAGGCATAGTTTATATTGGTGGAAAGTTGAGAATCTCCTTTAAAAACCCTTTTCGTTTCATCAATTTTGGGTAAAAAAAAATTGTCAGCCACATACTCATCATATTGCCACTTTTTGGCCCATCATGATCCTGCACATACCCTCTAGACTATCTACCTCAGACCATTGAGATTTCATTCCAAGGACCTTGGTCCTATCAACTTCAAGAACACAATCCATTTGTCCTTCACCTCCTCTAATTACTATGCTCTCACACTGATTTACCTCAATCAACTTGCTCTTCATCACTTGCCATTTCCTTTGGCACTCATCCCCATTCATCTTCAGCTTATCTTCCTCTTCTTCCTCTGTGTCTTCAATGTTACAACTCACTGTATTTGTAGTGGTCAACTGCCTTTTATCTTCACTCATCCTTAAAGGACACAAAACTGTCCCAAATATGATCTTATCATCATCTTCAAGCCTTTCATGGCTTTCTACAACCCTCTCATCATCTTTCTCTTTATACACTTCCTCCTTCATTTTCTCAATTCTCAAGACCTCTTTGTCCTTAGGTCTTCCATCCTCACCTTCAACCTTTTGCTGCACCTTGTGCTCTTTCCCAAACAGTGGACAACATTCTTCTTCCCTTGTGGCTCCATTAGGCCAAATTTTCTTTTGTTCAATTAACTCACCTTCATTCTTCATGACCTCATCTTCTCTTCTTAGGATCTCTATCCCAAGTACCTTCTTCTCACAATACTCTATCTCAACTTCTTGTACCACTAAAATTTCATGGGTGTCTTCCCTAGAACACCATTAACCTTCAATGAAAAAACTTCTACTTGTCCTTTATCTTTGACACAACCTTCAAGCTTACCTTTCTCTCTCAAGGTCATTTCACTCTTGACCCTTTCTTTCTCTGCTTCCCTTGTTTCCTTAAGTTTCCCTATTTTTCCCAATGCTTCTTCATGGTGCTTTACTCTATCCATGGCACCTACATTATGATCCTTTGTTTCTCCATTATTCCCTTGTTCCTTTTTTCCTAGAAACTCTCTTTTTCCACACATGACTATCCTCTTTTGTGCCCCATCATCCTGGAAACAATTCAAGGTATACCTTTTCCCATCCTTTTCAATTTCATACACATTAAGTCTTCCGTCATGTCTAGCAAACCTATCATATTGCCAAGCTCTACCTAGTATCATGTGACAATCTATGATAGGAATAATACCACATACTACAACATCTTTGTAAGGACCAATCTAAAAATCTGCAAATGCTTTCTCCCTAACCACAATATGCTGACTATCATTTACCCAATATTCCTTGTAAGGTGATTCATGGATTATCCTTGTCAAATGTAACTTTTCAACCATTTCCTCTAAAACAACATTATCCAATGAACCTGAACCAATCATTACTCTACATACCTTGCCTCTACATTTGTATCTAGTCTGGAATATGTATTTTCTTTGCTTCATTACAACATGCATTTCTTGGATTTCTTCAACCTTCTTCATTGATTACATAATGGATTCTTCCACTCTTCAACTTTCAACCTACAATAGATCTACTTGCCGGCTCTAATACCACTTTGATGTAGACACAGGTGACCCAAACCCAATCAAAGTGTCAAATTTCCTTCAAGAGGCATCTAACAAGATTAAAAGGACCTATTAGACCAATCCAAACAACTCTCAAAGTTTGAAAACAAACAGAAGTAGAATTTCCCACTTTCACCCTTGTAACCCTAGTAACAGTGCAAACCCGATTTTAGGCCCTTAACTCCAAAACTTCCCAAAAAACTTGAAAAACAAATGGATGATTCAGACACCCGTTACAAAGTTACAAATTATATCTTAAACCCTCATATGTCCCCTTTGGAACAATTTTGAGAAATCTGACCTTTTCACTGTTTTAGGCCTCCAAATAGGTCAATTTTACAAAGGAACCCCTCCAATATTGCAACCCCAAACCAAAAAAACTAGAAAAATTCTTGATTTATGCTTGAAAATCAAGGATTCACCAAGTCTTAGGACCCCAAAACTCATTTTGATCCCTTACTCAAAAACCCTCCTTTTGTAAGCAAAACTCTAGGGTCTATTGAAAATCATATGTCTCAATCTCATACAGACTTAAAACCACTTGATTCCTTCATTTCTCTACATGCACATTCTCAAAAATATGTTATATGATGCTTCCCTCAAGTTTTTTATACACTTTCCTTGTAAAACCTCACTTTTTTCACTCTTTTCCACCTCTTCCTAATAGGGTTTTCAACTCCCTCACACAACCAGTCACTTCCAGCCACTAAAACCTTCTACACACCACTAAATACACCTAAAAACATGGGAACAAACAATTTCCAACCCTTCTTGTTCCAATTTCATCAAAACACCTATTCTAGCCTTGTCACAAAGGCTTAAAACTTACTATTCACTATAGGGCAACATAGAGAATCAGCCTTATTGGCTCCGCCACAATTGTAATCATATTTCTAACCCTATTCCTAAACATACAGGACCATTCCTCCAAGTTACAGTAAGCACAAGAGAAGGAATGGCCTGTTTAATACATTATGGACTTAAAAAAACCAAAACCCCTACTACAGACCAGTCAAGAGAAATCAACCACTAAAAGTCTTTAGAATCAATGAATGTCTTCAAAAATAGATTTAAAATAAATGTAACACAATTTCAAACAAATTCAAAATATTTGAAGGCCTGGATCTGTTATACGGACCTGTACATAGGAAGGAATTGCACAAAAACTCAGAAATTAACTGAAAACTATGCCTTTTGATTGTAATCTTCTTTTAAAACTATTCAACAACCTTTCCTCAAGCATTCAAGAAGATTTAAATACAATTTATTATCAAAAACCAACTCCCCAATGCCTAAAACTAACCACCAATTACCAAGCCCCTTTACATAGCTTAATTTTGCACTATTTTGAAACTTTGTTAACAATAAGTACATCATTGTGCAATTTTTCATCCTTGAACCAACCTAACTCTAAGACCCTCCTAATTATATCAAAAGTGGTCTTATTGGACCTTATTTAACACAAAATTATTCATTCTACCACTAACTCCTAGACCAACCTTCAAATAGTGCATTTTGCAATTACATGTTTTAGGTGCTCCTGCACCAGAAAGTCATATACTCATCACCTTCAAGGATAATTTGGTTGCTTGATTGAAGTCCTGCAAGTGTTAGTACTCATAAAACATGAACAAACTTACATAAATACATGATGAATTTTTGACATGTGATGATTGAATAAAATAAATTATGTAATAATCTTGATAAATTCTTCTATTATCTACTCTTTATTTCTTTTAGGATGCTCATTTTTTCTCAATGAATGTGTTAGGTTAAAAATAGAGAAAATGACTAGTATTTATATTAAATTCTTCTAATTTTCCAAAAGTTAAATATCGATAGCCAATAAATGACATTGGAAATTCAAATAATAAAATACCAATACTAACCTATCCAAAATAGAGCTAAAAAGGGTTTGTCCATGACATGGATCACCTTAGACTGGACCCATCCTTTTCAAGGTCTTAAGTGCCGGGTGAAAATATTAAATTTCATTTTTCATTCTTATTTTTTGATT
This sequence comes from Sequoia sempervirens, assembly GCA_007258455.2. NCBI lineage: Eukaryota > Viridiplantae > Streptophyta > Pinopsida > Cupressales > Cupressaceae > Sequoia > Sequoia sempervirens. The sequence continues at coordinate 156,322,279 of VDFB02168118.1, forward strand.
TTCTAAAGATGTTTACAAAAGTGGTAATTAAATGCATAATTATGTCCCATCACATAGGGGGAGCTAAACCTAGTGTGAAATTGTCTAGGGTGATAATTTTTGGCACTACATTTAGCCCCAACTTTAGTGAGAGTATGAACTTGCACTCAGACTCACACTAAAGTATGGAAAATCCAAGAGGGGTTCAACTATCCAAACATTAAAGAGATAGGATGCCATTAAATCTAGGGGATGTACTAGCCCCTAGGTTCAAGGTCCTATGAAAATATAATATAAATAAAAGGAACACACACATGAAGTGAAATACATGACAAACACAAAGCATATAAAATTAAGAAAAAAAACATAATATAATTCAAACATAGACACGAAATGAAAAAAAAAACACAATGCAAACATAGATAAGACAAATAACAATCACAAAACACATAATAATCACAAAATGAAAACACACAGTATTACAAAAAGGATTTGAGTCAGTAAGGAAAAGAGACCTTAGTATTAAATTTGTCTCAAATACCAAATGTTATTTCTTCAATGTATGTTAGACAAGATAGTGCTCTCATAAGAGCTAGCAAAGTTTGTTACGATAAACCACTCATGAGCTACATATATCTATTCACTAGTATAATTATAATGGCAATAACGGAGTTGTAACTGAGCCCATGGGAAATATATATGGTATTAATTCATTTCAACAAATTGTATAGGAATAAATTATGAATAATTTTGAATTGGTCATTTGAATCCATAGTTGTCTTTACATAAGATGAAACCATTGCTAATCTAAACACTAATTAAGTCAACATTTGACTCCACATGTTGTTTGTTGGGGAAGTTGTGTGACCTGGAAAAATTTAAGTATGGAACTTCCTCTTAGTTGTAGTAGGTGGTGGAGGCATTCCAACATAATGGACTATGGTGTATGGGCAACATAGTGATCAGACCTTTTTGATAAAGCATCATGTCATGAATTAAGAGGTTGAATGAATCTCAATTTATTACAAAATTAGATGGAGGCATATGACTGGTGCAATAATTTACCACTATTTAATATCCACTCATGGGATCATTTTGTTAGAACTATGAAATTTTGAAAATTTTATAGTCAATTGTATTCATCAGTTTCCAAAATGAATCCTCATCATAAGCATAAAATCCTTTCCTCGTGTTGCCTTGCTTATATTCTGTCATATGATCTGTTTGAATCCATCTAGTCTTTGGTCTTTCATTGTATTATCCATATCGGCATGACAGAGTGAATGTCTCCCCGACTTGTGTATTTTTCACTAATTCTTGTTGCAGGCTATCGGCAGGACATATCTTGGGTTTCAGCGACAAAAGTGACATCTATCAGCATAAGAATCATATTCAGGTGAAGTACATAGCGAAATATTTTTGTCTTATCGAAAGGCATATGCTAAGCTCTATCGGCGAAGGCTATGGGTATTGGCATCATGTCCTGGCAAGTCTCTTTTATCACACCGACCGGCGATTCAAGGAACATGTCGGTATGAGTTTGAGCTATAGGGATGGGGTCTCGGCGAGAGACCTTCGGTCTCACCGACATCGCATATGGATTCACTTCGCCCAGGCAGATTATCTTCAGTGGGAAGTCATAGCAACTTCTAGGTGTCTCACCGACTTGTGCAAAGAGCTTTCAGTATGACCATTGAGTTTGCGGCAGGAGGTCATAGCGAAAAGGTTGGGTCTTGCCAACAATCTTCAAAATGGATTTCTCTCAGTGTGAGAATGGCCTTTTCTCGGTGAACATGTGTGCTCGGGGTACTTCGGTGAGACTATGGTGTTTTCGGTGAGTGGTCACGGTGATATGCATTTGTCTCGCCGATGAGGTGTAGGGTTTCTTTTGGATGGCTTTCGGCGAGAATTTTGATTTCTCTTGGCGAAATGGTGTGTGCTTGGATGGAACTTTCGTTATAACAATATAGTCTACGGGAGGTCTTTCTGATAGTTGGATGTTATAGCGAAATACATGAGGTAGATACACTCGTCGGCAAGATACAACATAAGTCACGGCAACTGTGGATGAAGCCAATGGAACTCATTGGGGAGAGATATCTTGTGTCTCAGCGAGTGAGAGCATGTGAAGAATTTCATTTCAATGTAACATTCCACTATCTGCATGACGTTTCCCCGACTCCACGAGGTCACAGTGAAATGTAAAGGAATAACAGAATACTCTTTGACTTTGATGTAACATGCAATGTGTCACGACGACATACATAATTGATTCTCGGTGAAACTCGAGGTGATCTACATGAGGTTTCCCCGATATCTGGAAGCTATAACGAAGCAGGTGAAATGAATTATGCATCTCGGTGTGAATCTTCTGTTGTCTTGGCGACCAAGAAATGTTGAGGGGTTCTCGATGGGAATTTTGAGTTTGATATGAGTCTCTTCGATGGTGGAAAGTCACGGCGAAGGCGAGAAATGCAAACGGAGCGATGAATGAATGAATTACCTTCGGCATGACTATGAGTTATGTCTCGCCGACTGTTTACATATGGTAACAAAATTTCAAGCACTGTGGCCAACATGTAAGATGCTAGATAACAACTGCTGGCCGACTTGAATTGAGCCCTATTTCTTCGGTGGCTAACATGATTTTGAAAGCAGTTTGTTTCTTCATTGCTAGTGTATATATACACCCGATTGTAATTGAGAAATTATCAGATTTTAGATTAGATACAGTAGATTCGGAATGAGCACAGTAGAATAAATTTTTCATTCTGGAGACTATGTGCATGTTTTAAATGGAAAATTCAATGAAAGTCAGCTGGTGTGGCAGGTTATTTCTAGTATCAATAGTGTGTTGAATTTATTGAAAAGTATTGCTAAAGTTGTCTCCAATTTGATTCTTTCTAGTTGTTCAAATTTACATAACAAGTTTATGTTCAGTTTGTCAATGCACATTTGATGTATTCGTGTGATTAATCAATTGGTTCTCTCAAGTAGAGATTAAATCCTTTTCGTTGATCACAGTAATAAGGAAGATTCATCTGGATTATTAAAGTAGAGTTCAGTAATCATAATCCTGCATTGTTTATACAAGTTATGAACAGATCATATGCCTGCAATTTGATTTTCTACCAGAATAAGTTTTTCACTTCTATTTCATTTGGCTCCGCATACCCAACAAGGCACTGGTCTCTGTGTTTCATCATTTTGAATTCACTTAATCTCTTTACATCTGTTATTTAAGCATTTTAGGATTTAGACCAGAAGATTGCTATCAAGTTTGATTTCATTTGTTCACTTTTGTTGCCATTGTGGACAAAGCATTTCAGAAGGATAAATCATAAGTTAAGTCTACTTCATTCGGAAAGGTACACCCACCTAGGTCTAGCAGCACCTGAAGCGTAGAAGGTTGAGCTCTCTTGACCTTGTCTGTTACCCTAAAGCGTATCAAGAGATTGGTAGCCTCTTGAGGTATTTCGCCTGCGTTTTTGAGAGCTAACAAATTGGCGACTTTACTGGGGATTACATCAAAAAATTTGGTTGAAGACCATCATATAGAGTCAGTGAAGAAAAGATTTGTAATTTGAGAAATTTCAGAAAAGGTGGTTCTGCTGGGAAAAGATCAAAAATAATGATTTTCCTACTTTTGGAAAAGTAGGTGGTGACTCTAAAAGAATATTTTGCAGCTGTTCAAACATGAATGAAAGAAGATCTCATTTCTGGGGAGGTTATGCTAGAGCTCCTCATGGTCAGCAGTATATTCCATATCATCATACACAACACTATGGTCTAATGTGCTAGCATCAGTACCCATATAGCACCCCCCCTCATCAGCATACGACAATGATCATACAGTTTGATTTATCAGGGATCCAATTATCCCCTTATCCAATGGATGGCAGTTTGAGGAGTATTGTTCCAAAGTTTACAAGGAGTGATGCAATCACTGTTGAAGAGCATTTAAGAAGTTTCAATGCTTTCATCCAAGATTTGGATGTGCCATATGAAGATTTACACGTGAGGCTATTCATGATGTCACTTGAAGATGCTAGGGATTAGTTCAATAGTCTGCCAGCTGTCTTAATTGATTCTCTCCAAGGATTTCAAGATCAATTCCTTGAGCAATTTTAGAACTAAGTGCACTAGATGCTTCTCTTCGTGAGTTAATACACATTCAGAAAGATCAAAGTGATACAATTTATGATTTTAATCAGAGATTCAATAAATTGTAGAATAAGATTCCTCCTGGATCAAAGTTGTCGGATTCTGTAGCACTGAGTATTTATTTGAATGCATTCGATCCTAAGGAAGGGTATGAACTGAGAAATAAATTCCCAAGAGATTTGGCTGAAGCACAAAAGATGGCACAAACAATTGAAAATAATAGGAAGGCTATTGGGGTAGTCAGTAAAAGAGACATTCCTAGGGTTTCTCAACAAAGCAACACATACAAGGATGAAAGGCCGAGGATGCATGATATGCCTTATAATACAGACTAGAAGGACAACAAACCTATAACAGCTAGGCCTGGAAACAAGGAAGCTCTTGGTCCATTGACAAAGGGAACCTACATGGTAAGTAACAATTACTTCTGTGATTTCTATGACATGCCACATTCCCCAGATCATTGTTTTGTATCCCAAAGAATGTAGGAAGAGGGAATGTTGATGGGAAACAATGGAGATGATCACAAGGTATATTTGACTTTAGATATTTTTTACCATATTGAGGAGGATGAAGGTGCAGGGCATCTCTCTTGCGCAACAGATTGTCATAGTGAAAGCAGTGCATGTTGTGAGGAATCCAATGAATATTCTGATTCTGATGGTGAACTTGAGGATTTTGATCTGCAGTCAAGGGATTCTTCTACCTCTTATGAAGATCAAGATGAAGAGGCAATGGGAAATGTTGATTCATTTGATAGTGAATATACAATACCTCCAGCTGCAGTTGAAAGTTATGAAGATACATTTGATCATGATGAGGTTTGTACATTTGAAAATGGTTTCAAAAAATTTTCAAACTCGTTGTATGATGAAGAGTTAAATGATGATCAGATGATATTTTGCAAAGGTATGTTCATGAATGAGTTTCAGGTATTTTCAAATTCACTTTATGAAAGAGAGGAGCTAATCTCAGACAAGCAGAATGATGGAATAAATGACTGTGTTGATAATGTTTTTGATTTCCCATTCTTCGATGGTCTTGAATTTCCTTTTGATGATGATAAAAGTGAAGAGCATGACTGTAGTGATGAAAATGTTGAGACTTGTTCACTTGTCAGTGAACAGATTGCAGATTTGTTTACTTCTGAATACCAGGGATGTGCACATAAAGATGATCTTGAAGTTTTGTCTCCAGCTTACTTTTGCTTTGACAGTGAAGAATCTTTGTGTAAAGATTCTTATGACTCCCTGTGTATTTCTTGGAGTGATGGTGATATTTTTGGTATTGATCAAAAGTCTGTTTCTATTCATCTATGCTTAATATCGAAGATTCGAGTCATAAGGGTATCAAAGAAGTGCAAAGGGTTTCAGATTTGCTTGTTTCAGACAATGTTGGTTTGATAGATTTTTTTGTTTCTCAAGAGGGGCACTTTGATTGTGAGATTTTAATACAATTGAGTGAATGCTTTATGATAAATAACAAAGAGAAAGATAATAAGGAATATTGTATTTCATATGCATGTATTTTGAATGTTGAAAATAACAAGGGTTTGTCCCAAGATGTTGAAGAATTTGAACTACAGAATGGTGTAGGGATTTTGGGCCAAACCAAGCATGATGATACTCTAAGAACTTGCAATAATAGTGATAGGAAAGATTGCATGAGTATCTTCAGAAAGAATTTGATGAACTCAACACAAAACTAGGTGTTTAACAAGGGAAAGCTTGGTTTGAGTTTCAGATTGTAACAGCTCAGGAAAGGTGAAATTGAAACACAAAGGATTGAGGATTGCCAATGCATGGACAACTCTTGCTTTTCCTCTTTAAAATTTTCCATGCACAGTAGTTTAAGGTTCTGGTTCTCTTCCATTTTGCATTCACCTCCATCTTTCATTCATTTTGCATTCATTCCATTTGTTTCTTGTCCATCTCCATTTTGCTCATTTTGTGTCTGGTCTACTCACCCATAGATTTTGGATCCTTGCAATGATCTGACTATCATTCATCCCCAGATGGAGCCACTATTAGAACTATGAAATTTTGAAAATTTTACAGTCAATTGTATTCATCAGTTTCCAAAATGAATCCTCATCATAAGCATAAAATCATTTCCTCATGTTGCCTTGCTTATATTATTTCATATGATCTATTTGAATCCATCTAGTCTTTGGTCTTTCATTGTATTATCCATATCGGCATGACAGAGTGAATGTCTCCCTGACCTATGTATTTTTCACTAATTCTTGTTATAGGCTATCGGCAGGACATATCTTGTGTTTCGGTGACAGAAGTGACATCTATCGGTATAAGAAACATATTCGGGTGAAGGACATAGCAAAATATTTGTCTTGTCCAAAGGCATATGCTAAGCTCTATCGGTAAAGGCTATGGGTATCGGCATCATGTCCTAGCGAGTCTCTTTTGTCACACCGACCAGCGATTCAAGGAACATGTCGGTATGAGTTTGAGCTATCGAGATGGGGTCTCGGGGAGAGACCTTCGGTCTCGCCGACGTTGCATATGCATTCATTTCGGCTAGGAATATTATCTTCGGTGGGTAGTCATAGTGACTTCTAGGTGTCTCACCGACTTGTGCAAAGAGCTTTCGATATGAGCATTGAGTTTGTGGTAGGAGGTCATAGCGGAAAGGTTGGGTCTTGTCGACAATGTTCAAAATGGATTTCTCTCGGTATGAGAATGGCCTTTTCTCGGTGATCATGTGTGCTCGGGGTACTTCAGTGAGACTATGGTGTTTTCAGTGAGTGGTCACGACAATATGCATTTGTCTCACCGATGAGGCGTAGGGTTTCTTTCAGATGGCTTTCGGCGAGAATTTTGATTTCTCTTGGCAAAATGGTGTGTGCTTGGATGGAACTTTTGGTATAACAATATAGTCTATGGGAGGTCTTCCCGATAATTGGATGTTATAGCGACATACATGAGGCAGATAGGCTCGTCGGTGAGATACAACATAAGTCACGACGACTGTGGATGAAGCCAATGGAACTCATTGGGGAGAGATATCTTGTGTCTCAGCGAGTGAGAGCATGTGAAGAATTTCATTTTGATGTAACATTCCACTATCTACATGACGCTTCCCCAACTCCGCGAGGTCACAATGAAACGTAAAGGAATAACATAATACTCTTTGACTTCGATGTAACATGCAATGTGTCACGATGACATACATAATTGATTCTTGGTGAAACTTGGGGTGATCTACATGAGGTTTCCCCGATATCTGGAAGCTATAACGAAGCCAGTGAAATGAATTATGCATCTCGGTGTGAATCTTCTATTGTCTTGGTGACCAAGAAACGTTGAGGGGTTCTCGATGGGAATTTTGAGTTCGATATGAGTATCTCCGATGGTGGAAAGTCACAGCGAAGGCGAGCAATGCAAGCAGAGTGATGAATGAATGAATTTCCTTTGGCATGACTGTGAGTTATGTCTCGCCGACTGTTTATAGATGGTAACAAAATTTCAAGCATTGTGGCCGACATGTAAGATGTTGGATAACTACTGTTGGCCGACTTGAATTGAGCCCAATTTCCTCGGTGGCCAACATGATTTTGAAAGCAGTTTGTTTCTTCATTGCTAGTGTATATATACACCCGATTGTAATTGAGAAATTATCAGATTTTAGATTAGATACAGTAGATTAGGAATGAGCATAGTAGAATAAAGTTTTTATTTTGGAGACTATGTGCATGTTTTAAATGGTGAATCCAATGAAAGTCAGCTGGTGTGCCAAGTTATTTCTGGTATCAATTGTGTGTTGAATTTATTAAAAAGTATTGCTGAAGCTGTCTCCAATTTGATTCTTTCTGGTTGTTCAAATTAACATAACAAGTTTATGTTTAGTTTTTCAATGCACATTTGATGTATTCATGTGATTAATCAATTTGTTCTCTCAAGTAGAGATTAAATCCTTTTCATTGATCATAGTAATTAGGAAGATTCATCTAGATTATTAAAGTAGAGTTCAGTAATCATAATCCTGCATTGTTTATACAAGTTATGAACAGATCATATACCTGCAATTTGATTTTCTGCCAAAATAAGTTGTTCACTTCTATTTCATTCGACTCTGCATACCCAACAAGGCACTGGTCTCTACATTTCATCATTTTGAATTGACTTAATCTCTTTACATATGTTATTTAAGCATTTTAGGATTTATATTAGAAGATTGCTATCAAGTTTGATTTCATTTGTTCACTTTCGTTTGCCATTGTGGACAAAGCATTTCAGAAGGATAAATCATAAGTTAAGTCTTCTTCATTCGGAAGGGTACACCCGTCTAGGTCTAGCAACACCTGAAGTGTAGAAGGTTGAGCTCTCTTGACCTTGTCTGTTACCCTAAAGCGTATCAAGAGATTGGCAGCCTCTTGAGGTATTCCACCTGGGTTTTTGAGAGCTAACACATTTAAAATATACATTTATAAATAAATCTAGAAAATTTCTTGATCCAAGAGACACATAATAAAATTTTGAAAATTATAAAATAAGCCCTACTAAACCACTTCCATGTTTACTTTTAGATTCTTTAAGACTCTTGAAAACTTGGATAAATCTTATATTCCTATGGAAATAAAGTTTAGAATCATATTTGTAAACAATATGATCTTCTTACAAATATTTCATCAACAACACATCAAGGTAAACACCATGGAAATAATTGTGAATAAAGATATTGTTCACCTGCACACATGTCCCAAGTTTCATCAACAACACATCAAGGTAAGCACCATGCATATAATTGTGAATAAAGATCTTGATTTTATTAGAGACCTTGAGTAAATATTTTCAAGGTTCTAGAGGCCAAAGTTTGGTTTCAGTACTCGGATTCTTTTATTTGATGTCATTGAGTAAATCTAGTGCACTTGCTATTATTATAGGTCTTATTTGAGTTCACTTGATGGTCTTGGCTTGTTATTTTCTTGAAGGGGCTTGCTGGAATTGAGGATTTATTTTATGATTTGGTCTCTTAGCAAATATATTGTACTATTCTTAATCATTCATTTAATTAACATGGAACTAATTAATGGAAAAATGTTGATTTGATGTCTACTGCTAGCTTAGGTGAGGTTCTAGACTCCCCACAAGCCTTCCCAACCTTCTAAAATACAAAAAATACCTTTAAAACTTTTAAAATCCTATAAAAAAATTAAAAATAATGTGGGAATGATAATTTTTAATTAAAAATGGAGGGAGTAAGATTTGTGCAACTTTACTTTAAATGTGGGTCATTTGATCTTCATCTCAAATATTAGCCATTGATGATGTGTTTAGTTTAATGAACTTTTATGTTATAATTTTCCATTTCCTTTTGAAATTAAAATTTGACAATCCCATTTTATTTGTAAATGATAGCCAATTTGCACTTCACAAGCCTGTGGATGTATTTTAAATTTCATAATCTTTTGGGTAGCATTTAAAGGTTTTTAAGCATTGAAAACAAGACATTATTTTACATTCTAGGCACCTAGCTTCCTCATCTTATTCCTACACATGTGAAGAAGATATTGGGATGTTGAATAGATTGGAATACTGAGAGGGGGTGAATCAATATTCCATGAAATCTCAAACATTTCAAAATAAATAGACACTTTAAACTCTATCGCATAAACAAGAACATGAAAGATGAATACAATGCACAACACAACACTAGATATACATGGAAAACCCCTCAGGGGAAAAACCACGGCGAGAAAATCTGCTAGGAGCTACTATCGTAATCTAGCCTCACAAAGTGAACAATATTTATAACTTTTTTTTAGTTCTACAACCTAAGGAAGCTACAACTCCCTGATTACATTTTTAGGGTTACACCCAAGGAAGCTACAACTCCTTGATCATAGCATACACTCAAGAATGATAATAGAATAATAGTCCTTCCACTATCTAAAATTGAAAAATAGGCTCTCTTTTGATGATTGCAATTTTTCTTTGCAGACTCTCCAAATGTTTTCTCAATTAACTACTAGCTCACTCGTTTCAAAAATTAAGAAGTTATTTCCTTTAGCTCAATGCCTCCAACAAAAAATTAAACACACTTCTTCATATTCCTTCTATCATAGGGATATGATGAAAATGAAACCAGACAAGATCTACCACAACTACTCTTTCTCTTTCAAACACTTACACAATCATCATCTTGCCACTCCCTAGATCAACTATGTTTACAATTTATACATGATATTATATTCATTACGTTTCACATGTTGGCTTATAACAACAAAAATATTACATCTATAAGTTAGATAGGGATAAAAAAAATAATAAGAAATGTGTAGAGGGTAAGACCGAAAAGACTACAATAACACCAGGAAGAGGAAAATGCCTTGGGAATCCCAACACACACTTAACCTAGTCCCAAAATAGTCTTCACATCTTTGATCTTTTATAAACATCATCTACACACTTTGCAAATACAAATTAGGTTGGTCATAAACAAGAAAATATGTAACATGTAGAATTTCGGCCTTCACATCCATTGGTGGTACTCAAGAATGATAAAACATTATTTTTGTTTCTCCCAAATGAATTGGCATGACCCATACAACTCCTTCAATCACTCCTTAAGCTTTGTATAATCTTGAACTTGTGGTGCACACCATCAACAAACCTTAGTTAGTCTCAACAAAAGCATAAGCCAATAAAACATTCATTCCATACCACAACCTATATTGGAGAAGCTAGAGATCACTTTGCAGAACATCAATAGGCAACACATGATATTCAAGAACATTCTCATATATCCCTTTCACAACTTCATGCAGTAACAAGCTAGTGTAAGCCTACAGACACTGAAACCAATCTTTGAACAACACAATCTAGTACACTATCATCTCTAACTTCCTCTACAAAAGGCTTATTGACATGAAACTTTAGGTATAAAACCTTCACATCTCAGTGAACTTAACTTCTAATCCACACAACTATATCTTCAAATGTGGAGATATGTAGAGCCAACCTTTATTATAGTTCTTAGAACATCCTCATAGAATCAACATAGCCTTCAATATACCACTCTCAAAACCCCTTTTTGATAACTCAAATGATTTGAAACATGGATCAAACATGCCTTGACACAACAAAAATATATCCTCCAAACTGTAGGATCAAAACATTAGTACCAAAGAAATGCAAAGCATTTCTTAGAGACTCTGGAAACCAAATAACCACATTACAACACCCTTAAGATAAATTTAAATGACATCAATGACAACCAAACTGCAACATGGGAGTAATATATTATATTGTATAGGAGCAAATTTGCACCCCTTGCACAAATTCCCCTTTCACACACCCTCACCTTAGAAAATCAAATCTAAAGGAAAATTTTTGCATCACCCATCTACCTTTCGTCCACTTGGAATCTGTCCTTTGTGTCGGTGAGAATATTTTTTAGGGATGCACGTATGGTGTGCAGACGTCCGTATGGCATGCTAACATCCCTGACGGATTCCCGTGTCTAAAATTGGTAGAGGCGTTACACACCCAATTGGTGTCAAATTGTAACAACCCTCTTTGACCAACCGACCCCGAAAATGGTAGATTCTTCTCCATTATCATCTCATTGCATTCTCTACGTAGCACATTCACATTCTCTTAGCATTTTTTCCACTTCACTTCACTCTCAAGCAGCATTCCAACACTTGGACATTATAGCAGCATTTGAAGCTTCATCAACTCCACATTGCAAGTGTGAAGCAAGCCATAGAAGCATGGGCTTGTAGTCTTGTGAGACCTCTCATCATCATAGTTGTGGTTGTGGTGACCTTGCCAAGTCCATATTCTCCTCCATTCGCTAGTGAGCTTTTGGGTGGAGGTGGTAACATTTCATTCCTCTCTTTTGTGATTTGATAGAAGTAGCATAATACTATTTGTAGTGTTTTTGGTTCTCTCTTCTTTCCTTTATCGCATATTTCTACTTTGTCGCTTTTTGGTTGTTCGTGGAGGTGAAAACGCTAAAACAAGGGTTTGACTAAGGTAGGCCCCTATACAGCCCCAACAATTTCCCTCTTGCTTGTGTGTAGGTGAACGCACGAGGGGAGCTAGCTGGTAAACATGAACTTTTGTGAGATTATCTTCATCACCCTAGCTTTCATCTATTTTTTTTATCATCTTCATCTCTATTTCTCATACTTTATGGTTCTATTTTTCCTATCAAAACCAACTAGCTACGTTATCAGTTAATTTTTAGGTAGGTTGTATTGTGTTTACTACTTTCTGGCCGTATAGACGCCAGCATGCCCGAGAGACACCATCACGCTGCACTATCATCCCAGAACTGCATTGTCACCCTCAAAAAGAGAGTTATCTAAGACACAGTAGGGTATGTGCAGGATCATGATGGGCCAAAAAGTGGCAATATGATGGGTATGTG
>VDFB02168118.1:156334918-156378340 GCA_007258455.2 Sequoia sempervirens
TATATCCTTTTGATCTTCCAAGAACCTCTTGAATAGTTGTCATCAATTTTTTCATCATATCAAGTTTTTAGATGATACTGCTTGACAATTTGTTATCTAGTTACCAGGTGTTGATTAGCTTCTTGTGGATAAAATACTGGATCCATTGTATCTTAGCCGAGAAGAGTCTACATTCAAGAACCTCAAAATAATTTTGGATAATTATGGACCTTAGTCAAGTGCTTGGGTTGGTGAAGCTGGTGGAGCTTATAAGAGTGGACGCAATCTAGTCACTAATGCTTGTCTTTTGTGAAACTTCAATTTGTTTACTCCAGATTTTGTACAAACCATGCACTTTTAGCTTTCACTATTAATTTTATCGACTTGGTGGATTTTGATTCTATTGTTTTTTGTCATGGATGCAGTGTTTTCTCCTACCACCAAAAGTGTGGCCACTCAAGCAGAGAGATCAATGTAGGAAAATGTTCTTGGTTAAAAAGAAACCACCTTATACAAACCTAGTGCCCTCCATTCTGTTGCATGGAACATCAACACACAACAGGCTTCAGCGATCCTACCCACTATTCTAGCTCTCTTTCAGACTCTGATCATGTTAATGCGTATATGATGCAAACTGTTGGTTCCTACATTTATCTATGTATGAAAGGAAAAACTGTTGTTCACTAGCCATCTTTTGAAGAAACAACTATCTTTCTTGTTGTTCTTTGAACTTTGTTTAAAGTCATATTTGACATGTAAGAGCTTATGATATGTATGTTACAAAAATCTGACTTATTACTTTGTAATTTTGGCCTTGCCTTGGTATTTTTTGGCTGCCATTTTGTAACCGCTTTTTGCTATATATAAAAAAGCTTCACTGTTTTCATAATATATATATATTTTTCTGAACTTTTTTTGTACTAGTCACTTGTGGCTTCATTTCACATGCATAAATGTCCCCACTTAATGTGCATTTTTCCACATGTTTTCATGTTACAAAAATAGTGCACTACTCTTCTAAGGGAAGAGGTAGGGAATGCTAGAAGAATAAATTTGAACACAAATTGTACTGGCAATCGACAAGTAGTTTTTGAAAACATAACTATTCCAGAGATATCATTTCGATGCAACATAAAATTGAGGAAATTGATTGATTCAGAGAAACTTGTGCTTCCATTACTTTATTGAATCTAAGATTTCTTCAGGAGACACTTCAGTTAGTGTTTATAGTTCACAGTGCATTTATTTTGGATGACAATACATGGCATAACTCATTTAGCCAATTATTTTAATCCTACAATTCTCTTTGTTGACTAATCTTGATCATCTATTAATTGTTTTAGTCCTCTCATAGATGGTTGTGGATTAGTCTATCAAGTTCATTTTGTAATGTGGTGCCCCATCCCATCTGATTTTGTCTATTAGATAAGTCACACATCCTGTCACCCAACATTGTATTGAGTCCTAGTTGGTGTTCTAAGTCCATCTCAAACTATGTGACCCCATAATCTATGATTATCAATGGATCTACTAGATACTCTGTATTGTATTACTATACTTATATTACTTCATTTCTTCATACCAAAAGAACTTGGCAGCTTGATGTGTGCTGCAATTTCCCAGACCCATGTTAAAGATAGTTTGCTTGTTTATCTTGCATCATTTAGAAGTAGCATCATACAAATGGCTTTTGGAACTGCGTCTATCTCCAGTAATTCATCAGCCATAAGGAATAATTGGCATCATTATTGTTATTAAAAACATCAATTCTATTTGCAATGTAACTTTAATCTATGTGATTGACTGAGACAGACAAAGGCAAATTGAATTTATTTTCTAGATTACTTGCATTGAATTATCGGTCTACCATCTGAGTCATATTCAAGTCTATTGGAAGTGTGAAAGATACCCAAAAAGATATTCCCTAGAAAAATTGTCTCTGCAATGCCAACAAGTACATGAGTTGTTAATTTTACTTTTCATGGTGAATCTCAGTATTAAAAAAAAAACAAATCTCTACCATTCAAAACAAATCTGCTTCTACTTTGGTTTACATGGTACACTAATACCATCAGAAAGTAATAAGAAAATGTTGTTGCCTGGCTTGAAACAACAATCGAACAGCAAGTAAATCCACCTTGATAGGTCTACATAGCAGTTTGGCGTAAAGGACATCAAATAATCTTATTTCCCAGAATTACAACACCCCTTGTAGCAATTATGAAAATGTTAGCACAAGAGACTGTACCAGGGCACACTTTCTCTAGAGCCTCAAAGAGTTTATGTTGGATAGTGCATCCTTCTCTCCAACCATGTTGGAGGTCTTATCCAGAAGCAAAGAACCATCACATCCCTACAAAAAACAACATACTATACATAGTTATATATCAGCTATGTATAGTTCCATTAATAAGCTTATAATCCCCTATATAGCTTTGATTTTTCACTTAAACATAGATTATGTTTGCAAGTCACAACCTCATTAAGAAAAACTCCAAATAGAATAAACTTATGAATTTAGGGGTGCCCTAAACAATCATCTAAACAAGTAAATACTCTTTGATAAGTTCAAGCATTTTTACTAAGGCCTAAAGTACATTAAAAGTATCTCTATCTCACATTAACTGAACAGTCATGATATTGCAGGCGTAAAACAAAAGCAACATTTCTGGGTTCTCTTTTCATGGCCATCTCCATCGCAGACCTCGCCACAACTTCTGTCATGGGGCAACTAGATCTATAAAATCCTTTGTATAACTCCTACTGCATTTGATGCCTATTTTCATCATCCACAAGAAAGGAAGTTACTATTATACAAAAAATGATCAGTATAGCTATTATACAAAATCTTTAGACCATAATATACTTAATTGAATGAGATTTTAAACGTAAAGTAACATATATATGATAATATATTTGTTTTGTTGACAAATAAGATGGAATGAACTTGAAGAAAAATTCAATTTAATATAGTTTGGAGTCGTACAATTTGTGTAAATTGTTCAAGTACACCTATGACACATCATGTTATTCAAACCAATTCAAGTGGTTCAGCTCGCTCTTCAATAACATGTAATATTCTTTGATGTTCATCACTATCTAGTCTCCACTTACGACGTCCACGTGCACGTGGAACTGGATGAAGGGATAGGGCAGTAGCAACTACTAGGTGGCTATATTGATATACTTTGTTCTCAAGTTGATAATCAATAAAATGAATCCCATGCTGAACAATTTTGACTTGTTTCAAATATGTCCCTTTGACTACAACTGATCCTGTGGGAACCAACATTCAAAAGTAAGACATAACATTTAGAAGGTCAATACGAGTAACAAATTCAAAATATATACATTCAATAGATAAATCTTGCAAGAGCATCTATTTATTTTTTCAAACCTGTGGGGAACGACATTCCATCACTCGTTTCTGATTCTACTAGCTTCCACCTCTCTCCTGTGCAACACAATAGATAATAACTAACACCTTCTATGTTTCTAGGCTCTACTATGACTGGAAAAATATCTCCTGCACCAAATTTACATGGAAAATTTGTAAAAAAAGGAGTTCCACTATCATTTAAGTATATATAAATTTACTTAAAATAAGTAGCAAAAAATTGTTAAACAATTAAGTTACAAATTTACAAAAACTCGTACATGTATGATATAAATATATACACATACATACCCTTTTTAATTAGTCCTGAAATATGGTCATAAACAATTGAAATCAAAGGAATGTCTTCAAAGATTTCATCTTCATCTTCATTGTATGTGTCACTAACAGCTAGTGGCACCAAATTCCATCCACTGACATATCCTTGTGGTTGGTTCTTGCATTCATCATAGTTTTCTAAAATGCAGTCATAACAAAAACATGAGTAATCCCTAGTTTGCAATGTCCACGGGAAACTATTTGTACTCATAACAAAATGCAAAGATCTTGTTTTCTCTACCCTCTTGCATCCATGCATTGATCTTCTATCCACACCTACAAAAATTAATTTTGTATTAAAAAATCATAATTTAATATAAATAAATTCAAACTAAAATAAATAAACTTGAATGTACACATATATGTATATTTAAAGATTTAAATATAAACAAAAACATACCTGATATCTCCCAAAACACTCTATGTGGAATGGATCGGTTGTTTGTTGAAGATGTACCAACCTCATTTGATGCAAAGTGTTTCTGACACCATTCAACAACATCATGCACATCTTTTATATGATCTCCTTCATAATTCAGTTGATGCTTTCTTAGAGCACGTTTGATGCAAGCTCCTGCACCATCATGTTCACCCTTTCCGTTTCCACTCTCAAAGAAGCTCCAAACATGTGGTATGTTGTCATTTTGATGATATCTACAAAGTGCATAAAATGGCCTTGAAGATTTAAATTGTGAAGCACATCCATCTGACCATACAAAATGCTTTTCAATTTTGACACCCCTGATTGCCAAATATTCAAAAAAAATCTTGAAGCAATGTTGTACAAATAGAGTGTCGTGCTCTTTGTCATCACTAATATAGAAGTGATATTCTTTCTTAATGACTTGTTCCTCAGATGTACTATCAACACCATCCAAATCCATTTGTGCATGTCAATAACACACATGCACCATAATAGTGATCTTCTCTGAAAAATAATATTGTGATTGAATCTCTTTTTGATGTACAAAAGAGTAATTCTCTGCAAAGTCAACTACTAATAACACTGTTCCAAGTGGGAATGTATCTCTTAATGTCTGAAACTGTTGTGCTTGCCACTTAGAAAAGAAAGCATGTTGTATATATGGTTGTATCAATTTACGAAACTTTTCCATAAATGTTCCAATAGGTATCTCCTCTTCTACATAATCTAACCTTGTTGATTCTTTGCCACTTTTGGTATGAAACTTGATATACTTGTAACTCTTGCAATTTACCAACTTTGTCAGGTCGGTATCTTTATCTCTCAAAGGCATTTTAGCCAAATTTCCACATGTTTCATAGTGTCCTTGTATGCAACTTATTTGATTGGTTACATTATCATCATTTCATTTATCACATAGGATGGATGCTACAAACTGACTTGCTTGTCTAGGAGGCGCATTTTGAATACCATCACTTTCTTCTCTAATCTTTCAGAACACTTGATAGTAGAGACCAAATTCAATATGATAACGACAACAACAAGTTTCAAAAACCTTGTTTATTTTCACATAGTATGGCTTTAACCTTTGAAACGTTGTTTTCCCAATCTTTATATGTGGATTTGAATTACAAAACATTACATACATCTCATGTTGTGTTATGTCTAGCCAATGTTTTATATGTAATTCATTATTATTGGGCCCAATCCTGTGTCTGATAACATCTCTACTATTTGATGAAGGACGGGTATGATCATTCCAAAAGGTTGAGATGAAGTTCCTAAAAACATCTTGAATCCTGTCAGATCGAGGAGCTCTACACATAATTGCCCAATTGCCTTTTGAGGTACTATCATCAAGAATCTTTCTCCTTTTGACATATTGTGTCAATTTCTTTCTGCTGAAACCAATCTCGGTTGAAAGTGAAGAGATTTATCTTTTTTTGGCCATTTTTTCACTTAAAATTGATGTCAACATGACTCTTCTTGAAATTGCCTTATCTGCTGATCGAGACTATTTCCCAATGGACCCCAAACCTTTTTTCAAATTTTCAACAATGACTTTTTGTAAGTGTGAACCTTTCCTCTTTTTCGTACTTGTATCTACACCCAACAATTGTAATGGCTCTTGTAGCTCATTACTTAGAAGTACAATTGATAATAGTTGGGCTTGATCGAGTGCATCAAGGTTATTGAAATGAGCAATTATTTGCTTTGCAGTTTTGTTCATTGACCTCCTAGTACTATTTCTAGGTTGTTCAGCATAAAACTTCAATTTTTCCATATCCATTTGAAGTAAATGATCTAAATTTCTAGAAGAAATTTTTCTCTTCACCTCTTTAGCTATATTCATATGCTCATCCATGATGGTATCCCGAAGTGATCCTGACCCCTCTCCAATATTCATTCCTTGCACTTGGGCCTCCTCCCTAACATCAACTATATGTTCTTCAGCCTCATTTGCTCCAGTATCTATATTTGGCTCGACTTCTACTTTAGTTTCTGTATGTTGAGCCCCTACACAAAAACACGTAGAATAAATTTAACATATGGAACTTAAAGGATGATTTTAATTGATCACTAGGTGGATCTTGACTATGATAAATTAAGCTGTAGTTTTTAAAATATACCTAGTCTTGCAAGAAAAGGATGAGACTGGGTTGCTTAGGATAACTATGAAGCATAAACTTTTGTTTTATCTTTAAGATCTAATACTTAACTCTATTCTTAAGAGAGATTGTAATTGGTCCAAGTACAATGACAGTTCTAAGGGAAAAATTTGCAAGGCAGATTATGGTTCGCATGACCAAAGGAGCAGCCATTTGAAGGACAACATTGAAGAAAACAACCATGATCATCCACAGGGAACAACAGACAAGGGTGACAAAGACAAATGTATTGGAGGTGACAAGGTACCAAAGTACTTCAGGTCATGGAGGGAAGTATAATCTTAGTTGCAATTTGCTTTTCAAGATTGGAGGTTTCACTGCATTGATGCAACATCATAAAATCTTGGTATTGTAATGATACAATTAGTGATTCACATCAATCTAGAGAAATCATTGACATGGAATAAAGAATGCACTAGTGTTAATGGCAAGGAGAACTACAGACTTGTTTTCTATACGTCAGTGATAAAGACAAGGTACAACTAAGACTAACATGTCAACAAATCATGACTGCAGACTTACCAAGCCTGACTCAAACTTAGATCCAGGATTCCTGACCACGTCTAAACACATTGCATTTCAATGGAAAATATCATGAGTGCAGAGACTTATGGGGATTTGTCTCTATGAAAAGTATATGACATAAAATATTAACTAAAACATGCATTAGAATCTCAACATGCGAAGGAAAAAAACATACAAGACTCATAATTGAAAATTACCTAGTTGAAATTTCAGAAGCAAGACTATTCTTTCAAGTGAATACCATCCATACTTTCAAATGTGTAAGTTATGACCTATCACAATTGATGATATAATCAATCCAAAATTCAAGACTATGCAAATTGCCATGCTCCTTTTTTTAAGGGAAACTCCTTTGGACTGATACACAATCAAATTTCAATACAGTCCTGACTTAAACATTTCTTTTTAAAGCGTAATTGGTCTAATTTGCAGCCATACAGTCCTGACTTAAACATTTCTTTTTAAAGAAACATATGTTGGGTTTTAGATATGTTTTAAAACCATTAAAGGGGTATCCGAATTACTAACCACAGCCATAGAAGAAGGTTTATACTGAGAGTTGTGATTGATAGTTTTGAATTGAATGGCTGCTAGGAGTTAGATAAATCAAGAAACGGGTTAGTGTGTCATCAAGTCCACAACTCTTCCTACTAGCTCCTGTCCCTATTTCTAAATGGCTTCATAAATGAATGTGTGTATATTACTTAGTGGATCTCTATTTTCCTGTCAATTAAAATGCTAATTAGGTGTTATACAAGAAAAGACAATATTGCTTAGAATGGATTATAGGAAGAATTGTGTGCTAAACTCTATGTTTCTTATGTGCAGACCTGATTCATAGAGGCATGATTTGCTTCTATGTGCCAATGCCAGACCATTCCATTCTCTTGGTTGTGGCATGCAGGACAACCATATCTTAAGAACATTTGGTAGTTATGGTGTGTGATATTGATATGGATTTTTCTACTTGTTATGATCTCAAGATTGTCATCACAAGTATATCTTAATCTAAATACACATGAAATCAATTATTAAGATTAATCATATTCGATCAATCTCATAAACCAAATGCTATTTAGGTTCATAAATCATAAGGTCCTTGGGGTTTTCATCCCTTCACTAGTTCAGGAAAAAATTAAGGAATGCTGGGATGTTACAGAAAACCTGCATTCTTCTATCAGCATGTCTGTGGCAATGGATTGGACCATACAATGCATGTTATTGTGTGACCATCTTTGGTGAGAGTTAGGGATGGTCTTACATATACTTTAGCAGTATGAATTGTCTTGCCCGTTTCATCACTTTTTGATCCTATTAATGAAGGTTCCTTCATGCAAATGGCTAACAGATTGGTTCCTATCACCTGATATATTTATGCAGATCCCTATGAATTTCTGTCTCCAGTTTTTTGGCAGTCTGGGGAGGACAACCCATCATAGATTTGCTTCTTTTTTTTATCACCATATCCACCTTTGGAAGCAGGGGCTCTACTATTTCTAGAAGAACCTTGACCAGGGGAGGGTTGTCCTTTGGTTTATATTTCTGTCTCCATGTTGAGAGAATATTTCAATATTCTTACATCTTATGCTTGCCAACCATCTAGCTTTCTAGATACTAGAATTGATATTTCTGCATGAAACCAAGCTTCTCCCCTCTTTCATTTACATGGGGTTTCATCTCCATGGATGGACTAAAAGATATAGAATTATTGATTAATGAATTTGCAGAAAACTAATAGAACCAGCAGAGAAAGAGCTATTGAACAAACCAGCTAGCAATGAACATAAGCCAGCCACAAGATCATCAAATGAACCTGATAAAGTCTAAACCAAAGCCTATCATAGATAACCACATGAAAAGCAGAATTCTATAGGTAAGATTGTTGTGTAGGATACAAGACTGAAAAATAATATTTCTATGCAAATTATAAACTGGGCTTTGGAATGTAAAAATTGATCGATATTCTCAGTGACAAGATTGACATTCCTAAAAGTCCTCACAGCATCTTGAGTTATTTTGAAAGAGTGATTAAATTTTCAACCCTTCGTAGGAAATGTGGTTGTACAGGACAGGTAGAATTTGAGGCTGGAAAATGGCTCTTGTGGCCAAATCAGGGGGAGCTTTTGGGCTATATCTAGCAGAGATGCATTGCAATATGAATCTGATACATGTTGAGATATATCTTTAAGATTCAAGGTTACAATCCCTTTGTTATTATAATTCTTGCTGGACTGTATCATGTACCCATCAGGTTGTGATGCAAATATATAATCAAAGTTTTATTTTTAATGTTGGCTGCATGCTTTATATTTTCCCCATTTTTATTATTATTAAGAGTTACATATCTATAAAGATGTTGGCTATTAATATTCCCTAGACATCCATCTAACACCACTTGCAGCACAAGTCTGATGTTGGCTTAGAATGGATTATAGGAAGAATTGTGTGCTAAACTCTATGTTTCTTATGTGCAGACCTGATTCATAGATAGTTTGTTCACTAAAGTTATTTTCCCTCCAATAAACAACATCACAAAAGACAATGTTGATCAGTAAGTGTTGCCCAAATGATTTCCAAGATTCATATTGTTCAAGGCACAACAAAGAGCATCATAATGGTCAAGCTCAATGTTGCCACAATAAATTATCATCAACATAGATAGTTGGGGCGTGAAGGAACTGTTATAATTCTGATCAATTATCATCTTTAATGTGACAAACTCTGCCTCCTTTGAGTGTAGCATTGGACTTGGTACTTCATAGAAGCTTCCATAGATAGGGAACATGCCTACCACATAATAGTGGACAATATAATGTCATGATTCACTACAGAATTTTTGATCCTACATAGCTAAAGGATCATAGATTCTACAAACACCACCAAATAATGACTGTCATTCAGCAATCAGGCCTATTTAGACTTCTTAAGATTGTCCTCTCCTATCTATTTTTCCATGCAATATCAAAGGACCCTCCTAGGCCTTAAACATAGTTTTAATGGCATGAAATACAATTCAACATATGATTCTTGAAAGGTTGTTGCAATCATTAACCATAGGAAACTCTAAAATGCACTATACACTCAGCCTTGTCTATGACTGTAACAAGTCTTCCATACAGGACAACGTCATAAAAAGATCTCAATCTTTCAGAGTTTTTATAAACCCTAGCTTAAAAAAGTGTCTTAGAAATCCTTGACACCATATACAAACAGATTCACCTATCAAGAATGCCAACTCCTTCATCAAATTACTCAAACCCTTACTATTCTCTGTCATCCCCAGTCTGGAATCATACAAAATCCAGCCTAGGGCATCATGGAATGATAAACAAACTTAATCCTTTGGGTCTGCAACTTTGCAACATGAAAGTACACAAACATATGCTTTATTTCACCAACTTTTAGATTTTTTCCCACCGTACAAAATAATGAATTGAACAATTTTAAATGCTCATTGTTTACCCTCATAGGATTTCAGGCAGTCTTCAATAAAAATGCTATAACTCTTGACTTTCTCAATGAAATGAAACAAAAAAAAGACCAGATTAAAATATTCAAACCTCTACCACATCCAACAAATCTCAGGCCCATTAGTGGCCCGTACAGGCCGTACCATCTCAAAGAATAGTGAAAATAGGTGTTAAAAGTAGGGTTCTTAATAATTCTCCTTAAATTCAATACATCTTCATCCACACCAATTTACATAAGGTATACCACAATTTGGATCCTAAACATCTGCATAAGGTATTCAACAAATTGTATATTATGCAGTGATAAAATCGCTTGAAGTAAAGGAATTTGGAGGTCATAAGATGCCAAGAGATTAACAAGATCAACTAGTTAGTAAAAAAAGATATGCACTAACTCTTTATTGAATTCTGGACTCGTCTTTTTTTTTTTTTCACATCATAATTTCAGATTTAAATTTTCTGTGTCCATTTGTAACAACAGCCTTTAATGATTATTCCACGTGTATATATATGAGTCTTCTTACAATCATTACCCAAAAGCCATATTTGGTGGAAATTTGCTCATAATCTTTGCTCAATTTACATAAAAGATGGATGTTCTATATTAATATAAATGTTGTGCTATTGTATTTAATCACATTTTTTCAATCTAATCCTTGAGGGGGCATTACATAGGATGGTGGTGTTTTTGAGAAAGACACATGATATTTTGTCAAAATCCAGTGAGAAGAAATGGATCTAAAGGCATTTCATAAAGATATGACAACCTGCTATAAGTGTGAGAGTACCATGCCATGGCAATTCAGTCAACCTCACTGATATATAGAGATATACTGATATATTGAGATATATGTGAACACTTTAAAGATGTTATGTATCTTAATCATATACTCATGTTCTTCATAAATTTCCAAGCCCAAATGAAATCAAGGGACTAAGCATCCTATAATATTATGCACTAATATGTGAATAACATTACATTTGTGGTAGGAAAAGAGCACACTTTCATGGAGGTAGTGGAACCACTCACATTCTAGATATTGCAATTACCATATGAAATAAACGATAAACTAGTCTATGCAAATGCTAAGGCTGTGTTGGCTTTTCACAAATATCAGAATGTCAAGAGATATGATATTTAGTATAGATAATTGAAGGATTTCTTGAAACATTAGTCATAATGTTAAGCAAAGAAGATAAGAAACAATATAAATATAGGAAAATTAAGGAAAGAAGCACTAGATGAAGTTATGGTGAAGTTATAGAAGTAGAATAGAGAAGAAAGTATGTAATATATTATAGATGGATGATATATAGAAGAGAAATATAAGAAAGAATATTGATGTATAAATGAACTATGTAGTAGAGATATATATGATGAATATAATATATTGCATGATGATCTAATGAATGTATGATGTGTTATTATTTATTTGTAAATATATATGTGTATTTTCAATTTTAATTGTTCTTTCCTACCACATCCTTTTGTAACTCACCACATAAGTTATTGTCTCCCTTTTATTGCTCATACTAAGGTATAAGAACTACACCAAAGTAACTTAGGACAAAATCCTTTATCTATGCTCAATTTTTGCTAACAAGGTATGTCATGCTTGAGGAGCACTTCCAAGCCAATTACACCATTTTACATCATTTGTCTATTTTCATAACAATTACCTAGTGATTTTTCCTTTCGTTATGTTACCCTTTCTTGAATACTATATTCTTGAATTTAATAGAATAATTAAGGTTGTGCCCTACACAAATATTTCATCCTACTTATTAAACACAAATTATCCTTGAAACCCCCACTTGTCATTGCTACTTGTAGAATCCACCTTGCTTCTTCTAAATTGGACTTACATTACTATAAGAAGAGATGACCTTATTCCATTATGGATTACACTCCTAAAATGGTTTATTCTTCTTACCTTGAGTCTTGACCCTAGGTCCCCTTTCCAAGAAAGTCTTGTCTTTGGCCCTAATGATCTTGAGAATCATGGAAGAATGCAATTTTTTGGTGGTGAAGATATTAGAATGATTTTTTTTGGTGGTGAAGATATTAGAAGCACTAAAGTCACATTCAAGAAGGGGAAAAATATGATGAGAATGACCCCATTTTGGATGGTAAACTAAAGGGAGTGGAGGGTAGAAAAATAATCTTAAGGTGAAGAGTAAAGTGAAAATGGAGGATGAAATTGATTTGGATGATGAGGTAAAGTGAAATATTTATGCCTTGCCCCTCCTATTTCACTGGCTGATCTTCCATGCCATTCTCTCTCTTTAGAGGTTGTTGCTTCAATTGTGAACTTGATTGCAAATAAAAATATTGATATGAACAAAGAGGTTATCATTCATCATACAATCCTTAAGTGGTTTTTCATTGAGACCAACAAAATGAAACTAAAAACTATCTAAATGGCTAAGAAACTTCCAAGGAAAAGGTGTTTGTCCCTATGAAAGAAGAACAACTTTTCTTCAAACATTGGGAGGTTATGGAATAAATTAGTGAATTGTAAATGGAAAACACTAAGAGTGGTGAATTAATTACATTTTTAGAGAAATATTTTATGGATCAAAGCTATTCTGTCACGCCTCGGCGTGCGAACCCCAAAGGAACTAAAACAATGGAACAATTTTTTTTTTTAAAAGAATATAATAACATACTTAAGTAGTACAACATAACAATATATTAAGAGGCACAACTTGTTCCAATGGGGTACACGAAGTGACATGACTAATCTAACCCATAACATCGATAAAAAGATAAACAATAATTAAACAATTATATAAATCTATTAATTCCCATTCATCATTAAAACATCCATTAAACAATACCGTTATCAATACCATATGCACATGTGACAATACATGTAATTATACAGATATAAAATGTTACATATTTCAATAGATACAACATAACGTAACCAACTATTACAAGTGACAATTCATAAATACATACAAGGCCTGAATATTCATTACATCCCAAGTAATAATAAAATACAACTGACTGAAGGTACATCTCAATAACCACATATCCAAATTACATCGAAGTCACCCCATCACACGTGGGAGACGATACATCAATAAATACATTAAATACATTACAACTGAAGTATATACAACTATCTGGTACATAATAATAACTGGATCATCATCTTCCAAAAGCCCTGCAAGAAAAGATACATCTGCAATAGAAGGGGAAACCCAACAGGGTGCGAAGCACGTTCCACCCAACCACCCCCGTGCTGAGAGTAGGCAAGGAAGGGTCCCCGACCAAGCATGTCTAACAATAGCACAAGACTAACTCCAGACAGACAAGTTACATCAAAGACCACTTAGAAACTCAGCAAAGACAAATCCAAGAAGCACGACAGCAAACCACTTCTAAACATAACATGTCACAATCACAACATTAATAAAACTTAAGACATAATATCAAAGACTACTTCCAAAACTAACAACGATAAAACCACCAAGAAACATAACACCAAAACTACTTCCAATAATGACCAAGGACAAATCAATAAATCTCTTCCAGAGGACTTTAGTAAATCAACACAAACAGAATGTTAGAGTAGAGTGTCATCGCATGGTTTCGCATGGATTCTCTAGACAACCTATCACAAGGTGCCGCCTCCATCTCTACATGGATTCTCCAGACAACCAAGTTAAGGTGCCGCTTCCATCTATGGTTCTCCAGACGGCCTATCTCAAGGCGCCGCTCCATAGGGTTAGTCATGCAGAGTCATTGTCCTTTCGTGGGGACAAGGCAATGACCTTGCCAACCATGGCCTTCTCAGTCCCCTTTAGTCTATGATAGCACTAACAGGTGGACGAGGCTTCACAATTATCTTATTAGTGTTTAATCCCCACCCGTGGTTTATTACTTAAGTTATCACTGATTAATCTAACTCTATGTGGGTTACCCTGACAGCCCCTTTGTGCGCCGGCCCCCACTAGAGCCACTCTCTCTAGACACTCTAGCACAAGAATAACCAACTCAACAGGATTGTATCAACAAGGAAAAATTGAACCAACATTAGATCAACTGCGAGGCATAACCCTCTCGCCCAAAATCATACGTTTAACATTCACAAACGATACAATCCGCGTGTACATTAACATCATCACTTAAAACCAAAACCTAAGTACAACCATCAAATTTCAAGCTCAAAATAAGCCACAGTATTCCCACCTCTGGAAGTTCTAATTACAACCTAGGTTCCTAAAACCAGACAAGT
The DNA here is from genome assembly GCA_007258455.2 of Sequoia sempervirens. Lineage (NCBI taxonomy): Eukaryota > Viridiplantae > Streptophyta > Pinopsida > Cupressales > Cupressaceae > Sequoia > Sequoia sempervirens. The sequence continues at coordinate 156,349,447 of VDFB02168118.1, forward strand.
TAACTCTAGGGTTTTCCTGTGAGACATAACCCAATCAAAAGAAAATCACAATAGATTCAATGAAGACTCAAGAATAAGCAAACAATGATACACAATAAATTTCAAAACACAATCAATTTTGCCAATAAATCATTAGTTTAAAAAAAAGGAATCCGATTTAATTCAACTCCCACGATGCATTCCTAATTTTGCACGACTACATTAGACGTTGAAATTTCTCTGATTTTTATCATATTAAAATCATATTTTACAAAATAAATAAACAAGACGTCGAATTTAAAACTCAAAATAAATAAATAAATATATATATATATCTATAAATATACAAAATAAAATAAATACAAAAAAACTATATTTAACATCATTCTATAAAATTGACATTTATATCCTATTTTGTTTTAAAGCAAAATTTTAACTTAAAGCAAATATCCAAATCACATCTATATAAAATAATCATTAATAAAATTAATAGAGTTATATAACAAAAAAAATAAAATAAAAATTATAATTATACGAAACAAATTTTGAATTAAATCGCATTTGAATAATATATAATAAAAAAAAATGAATTAAATCTCAATAAATAAATAAATATATATATATATGTATTGAATAATATATATTAAATATATATTAAATAATATATATATATATATATTTATATATTTAAATAAATTAAAAATTAATTAAAAAAAACCAAACGCATTAAATAAAATAGTAAATAAATTTTAAATAAAAAAAGAAAATTGTTTAAACCCCCACGCAGTACGGTGGTACTGCATACCTCCCAGTGGGAGGCCACAGTCCCCACCACTGGTGGTACTGCGTACCTCCCAATGGGAGGCCCACAGTCCTCACCAGACTGCGTACATCAGTCAGTGACTGCTGTGCGCAGTCTGTGTGGACTGTGCGCAGCCACCAAGTGGGGGGTCGGGGTGGTACGACCACTGCCGACCATTCCGTCCCCTCCACCAAAATTTCAATTTATAAACTTTTATTCATTAAATTTTTTTTATTAATTTTTCTTTTAAATTTTATTTAATTTTATTTTTTTATTAACTTTCATTGCCCAGTACGGGCACGGAAACAGAGAACATATGATCACAATTTTTCATAGAATAATATATTTGTTTGCATAAAACATAATTTTATATTATATATATTATATATATATAAATATATATATAATAAAATCAATACATAAACATGTATATATGTGAATAAGCCATTCAACAGATGGCAATATCTAAAAATTGTTTTATTTTCTCAAACAGATTGAAGAAGAAATTAGACTTATAAATTTCAATCCATAGAATAATAATTTTATTTTTTCAACACAATTATTTCAACAACTATGTTTTATAATGAAGAAATTCAGAGGATTTTGCTATAGTTTTCCTTTCAAAAACTACGAGTTTTCAAATCATAATCGATGGATTTTTCCCTCCTAATATAGATCTACATGCAACTCAACCTTCAATGTAAAACGATTTTTATTTAAAACAATAATTTTCCTACTAAGTTAAAGAATTTCAGAACAGATTAACTAATGTTTTCAACAGAAAATGAAGAGTTTTATTCGAATATAATTTCAAACCACAAAATTTCTTTCTATAAATTTTTCAATACATGCATCAACAGGTATTATTCAAAGCACAATAAAATAATAAATAGCAAAGGAAGAACCTGGAGTCCTTCGTCTGAAGAAGAATCCACTTCTGAAAGCTCCTTTCGAATTCCTCCTGCAGCTCCTCCTCCACTCTATCTATCTTCCAAAACAATTATTTTCTCCTCCAGTTTTTCCCCAAACAAAATTCTTTTCTTTTATTTTATCTTTCTTTTCCCAGATCCAAGAACCACAGAGTAGAAGTTCTGTGTGTGAATAATCTTCTCCTCCAAATAATAAATCAAAAATAAAACTCAATAAAGCTTCCCTGCTTTCTTTTCACAAAAATTCTCCTTCCTATTGGTCCTTTTCAGCTTTTAAAAGCACAAATTTATCTACAGTTTTTTTATTTAAAATAATTTATTTAAACAAGATATTATCTATGCTAATTTAATATTAATAAAAGATATTATTTAATTATCTTCAACAATATTTATTTAATTTAATTATTATCACAATATTAATTTTAACATAATTATTTACTCTTTTAATAATTAAATCACTTTTTAATTTATAATATATTTAAATTTAATATTCAACTAACACACAATTAAATCAAACAACTAAACAACTTTAATCCATTATCTTATAAAATAAGGTTAATTAAATAAACATGACCCATAAATCAACTGAATAACTCAACAATCAAACTACACAATTCAATAAGAATGAAAACCTCAGTCACAACACGACTCACAATAGACGACGGACTTGGGACGGGGACACTTCCAAACCTACTCCCTTTTTCAACATTTTTACCCGTTGGGATAATTGATTGCTCGCCCTGTCCTGCCGAAGCAGGTGGAATTGAGACTTATTCCTGCATCCAAAAAAACGTCAAGTAGCACATGTATATATATAATAAAACATCCTATCGTGAAAAGGAATTGCAGCGTAGCAGGGCACTCGTGAACGAGTGATGCTACATTGTCCTCTCACCTAATCTATTCTAACAATTACAATATCGATAATGAGCTAACATTTCTAACCAAATTGACATAAGGTAACATGATATTAAACTACTGCATCTTAACTAATTATTAAACAATTGCACCATATAATAATACTGAATTAAATAACATCACCATGACATCATCGCATTGACATATAAACATTAATGACAATTCATTTAAATAAACAAATAATCCAAACAACGCATAGAGTATCATCAATCATCCTAATAATGTCATATCAAACGAATAGGTCCACTCAAGGAATAACATCACCAAACTACAACCAACCAACTCAACCCTAATAGTATCATCATAGAAATTAATAAGTCTAAGCAGTATGAGGGGTATTACATCCTCCCCCCCTAGGACATGGCTTACTCCTGGAAGCCATTAAATACAAAATAAAATAGAGTAACAAACAAAACTAACGAGATTGCATTCGGATAGCCAGGATGGCCGCCTTAACAGCTGCCTTGCTGGAAGGTGTCCATTCCCTTCTTTCGCGACGGAGTCTCCTTAGAGCTTCCGCAATGGTCTCTAGATCTGATGGCTCAGAGCAATTGGAATAATCGTATTGGAGTCTGATCTTCCAAAGCTGTCTAACAAAAGGGTCACGAACCTTCTTCCAAGGTGTGCTCCTTATCTTCATCCTGAAGACACACCAAGGAATAGGTTTTAGTCAGAACCCACACACAACAAAAGCACACCGAACAACAAACAAAATAACATACAAGAGTGCACAAAGTACAACATGAGGTTGCCTAATGGACCAACTACCCAGAGACCCCAACGTTTGCAACCTGGCTCTGATACCAAGATGTCATGCCCCGCCGTGCGAACCCCAAAGGAACTAAAACAACGGAACAATTTTTTTTTTAAAAGAATATAATAACATACTTAAGTAGTACAACATAACAATATATTAAGAGGCACAACTTGTTCCAATGGGGTACACGAAGTGACATGACTAATCTAACCCATAACATCGATAAAAAGATAAACAATAATTAAACAATTATATAAATCTATTAATTCCCATTCATCATTAAAATATCCATTAAACAATACCGTTATCAATACCATATGCACATGTGACAATACATGTAATTATATAGATATAAAATGTTACATATTTCAATAGATACAACATAACGTAACCAACTATTACAAGTGACAATTCATGAATACATACAAGGCCTGAATATACATTACATCCCAAGTAATAATAAAATACAACTGACTAAAGGTACATCTCAATAACCACATATCCAAATTACATCGAAGTCACCCCATCACATGTGGGAGACGATACATCAATAAATACATTAAATACATTACAACTGAAGTATATACAACTATCCGGTACATAAGAATAACTGGATCATCAACATCTTCCAAAAGCCCTGCAAGAAAAGATACATCTGCAATAGAAGGGGAAACCCAACGGGGTGCGAAGCACGTTCCACCCAACCACCCCCGTGCTGAGAGTAGGCAAGGAAGGGTCCCCGACCAAGCACGTCTAACAATAGCACAAGACTAACTCCAGACAGACAAGTTACATCAAAGACCACTTAGAAACTCAGCAAAGACAAATCCAAGAAGCACGACAGCAAACCACTTCTGAACATAACATGTCACAATCACAACATTAATAAAACTTAAGACATAATATCAAAGACTACTTCCAAAACTAACAACGATAAAACCAGCAAGAAACATAACACCAAAACTACTTCCAATAATGACCAAGGACAAATCAATAAATCTCTTCCAGAGGACTTTAGTAAATCAACACAAACAGAATGTTAGAGTAGAGTGTCATCGCATGGTTTCGCATGGATTCTCTAGACAACCTATCACAAGGTGCCGCCTCCATCTCTACATGGATTCTCCAGACAACCAAGTTAAGGTGCCGCTTCCATCTATGGTTCACCAGACGGCCTATCTCAAGGCACCGCTCCATAGGGTCACTCATGCAGAGTCATTGTCCTTTCATGGGGACAAGGCAATGACCTTGCCAACCACGGCCTTTTCAGTCCCCTTTAGTCTGTGATAGCACTAACAGGTGGACGAGGCTTCACAATTATCTTATTAGTGTTTAATCCCCACCCGTGGTTTATTACTTAAGTTATCACTGATTAATCTAACTCTATGTGGGTTACCCTGACAGCCCCTTTGTGCGCCGGCCCCCACTAGAGCCACTCTCTCTAGACACTCTAGCACAAGAATAACCAACTCAACATGATTGTATCAACAAGGAAAAATTGAACCAACATTAGATCAACTGCGAGGCATAACCCTCTCGCCCAAAATCATACGTTTAACATTCACAAACGATACAATCCGCGTGTACATTAACATCATCACTTAAAACCAAAACCTAAGTACAACCATCAAATTTCAAGCTCAAAATAAGCCACAATATTCCCACCTCTAGAAGTTCTAATTACAACCTAGGTTCCTAAAACCGGACAAGTTAACTCTAGGGTTTTCCTGTGAGACATAACCCAATCAAAAGAAAATCACAATAGATTCAATGAAGACTCAAGAATAAGCAAACAATGATACACAATAAATTTCAAAACACAATCAATTTTGCCAATAAATCATTAGTTTAAAAAAAAGGAATCTGATTTAATTCAACTCCCACGATGCATTCCTAATTTTGCACGACTACATTAGACGTTGAAATTTCTCTGATTTTTATCATATTAAAATCATATTTTACAAAATAAATAAACAAGACGTCAAATTTAAAACTCAAAATAAATAAATAAATATATATATCTATAAATATACAAAATAAAATAAATACAAAAAAACTATATTTAACATCATTCTATAAAATTGACATTTATATCCTATTTTGTTTTAAAACAAAATTTCAACTTAAAGCAAATATCCAAATCACATCTATATAAAATAATCATTAATAAAATTAATAGAGTCATATAACAAAAAAAATAAAATAAAAATTATAATTATACGAAACAAATTTCGAATTAAATCACATTTGAATAATATATAATAAAAAAAATGAATTAAATCTCAATAAATAAATAAATATATATATATTGAATAATATATATTAAATATATATTAAATAATATATATTAAATATATATTAAATAATATATATATATATATATATTTATATATTTAAATAAATTAAAATTAATTAAAAAAACCAAGCGCATTAAATAAAATAGTAAATAAATTTTAAATAAAAAGAAAATTTTTTAAACCCCGGTGATGGGTGAGTGCTTGCCCCTCTGATGGGAGAGCCCACAGTTAGGTGAATGCAGCCTCCCGAGGTAGAGCGCCGATCCCATTTGGTGATGCTGGTACCTCCCAATGGGAGGCCAGCAATCCTCACTGGAAACAAGTCTGTGATGCGGTGTCGTCATGATCTGTGTGGACTGCGCCAGCCACCAAGTGGGGGGGTCGGGGTGGTACGGCCACTGCCGACCATTCCGTCCCCTCCACCAAAATTTCAATTTAGTTAATTTTATTCATTAAAATTTGTTTATTAAATTTTCTTTTAAATTTTATTTAATTTTATTTTTTTATTAACTTTCATTGCCCAGTACGGGCACGGAAACAGAGAACATATGATCACAATTTTTCACAGAATAATATATTTGTTTGCATAAAACATAATTATATATTATATATATTATATATATATATAAATATATATATAATAAAATCAATACATAAACATGTATATATGTGAATAAGCCATTCAACAGATGGCAATATCTAAAAATTGTTTTCTTTTCTCAAACAGATTGAAGAAGAAATTAGACTTATAAATTTCAATCCATAGAATAATAATTTTCTTTTTTCAACACAATTATTTCAACAACTACGTTTTATAATGAAGAAATTCAGAGGATTTTGCTATAGTTTTCCTTTCAAAAACTACGAGTTTTCAAATCATAATCGATGGATTTTTCCCTCCTAATACAGATCTACATGCAACTCAACCTTCAATCTAAAACGATTTTTATTTAAAACAATAATTTTCCTACTAAGTTAAAGAATTTCAGAACAGATTAACTAATGTTTTCAACAGAAAATCAAGAGTTTTATTCGAATATAATTTCAAACCACAGAATTTCTTTCTATAAATTTTTCAATACATGCATCAACAGGTATTATTCAAAGCACAATAAAATAATAAATAGCAAAAGAAGAACCTGGAGTCCTTCGTCTGAAGAAGAATCCCCTTCTGAAAGCTCCTTTCGAATTCCTCCTGCAGCTCCTCCTCCACTCTATCTATCTTCCAAAACAATTATTTTCTCCTCCAGTTTTTCCCCAAACAAAATTCTTTTCTTTTATTTTATCTTTCTTTTCCCAGATCCAAGAACCACAGAGTAGAAGTTCTGTGTGTGAATAATCTTCTCCTCCAAATAATAAATCAAAAATAAAACTCAATAAAGCTTCCCTGCTTTCTTTTCACAAAAATTCTCCTTCCTATTGGTCCTTTTCAGCTTTTAAAAGCACAAATTTATCTACAGTTTTTTTATTTAAAATAATTTATTTAAACAAGATATTATCTATGCTAATTTAATATTAATAAAAGATATTATTTAATTATCTTCAACAATATTTATTTAATTTAATTATTATCACAATATTAATTTTAACATAATTATTTACTCTTTTAATAATTAAATCACTTTTTAATTTATAATATATTTAAATTTAATATTCAACTAACACACAATTAAATCAAACAACTAAACAACTTTAATCCATTATCTTATAAAATAAGGTTAATTAAATAAACATGACCCATAAATCAACTGAATACCTCAACAATCAAACTACACAATTCAATAAGAACGAAAACCTCAGTCACAACATGACTCACAACAGACGACGGACTTGGGACGGGGACGCTTCCAAACCTACTCCCTTTTTCAACATTTCTACCCGTTGGGATAATTGATTGCTCGCCCTGTCCTGCCGAAGCAGGTGGAATCGAGACTTATTCCTGCATCCAAATAAACGTCAAGTAGCACATGTATATATATAATAAAACATCCTATTGTGAAAAGGAATTGCAGCGTAGCAGGGCACTCGTGAACGAGTGATGCTACACTGTCCTCTCACCTAATCTATTCTAACAATTACAATATCGATAATGAGCTAACATTTCTAACCAAATTGACATAAGGTAACATGATATTAAACTACTGCATCTTAACTAATCATTAAACAATTGCACCATATAATAATACTGAATTAAATAACATCACCATGACATCATCGCAATGACATATAAACATTAATGACAATTCATTTAAATAAACAAATAATCCAAACAACGCATAGAGTATCATCAATCATCCTAATAATGTCATATCAAATGAATAGGTCCACTCAAGGAATAACATCACCAAACTACAACCAACCAACTCAACCCTAATAGTATCATCATAGAAATTAATAAGTCTAAGCAGTATGAGGGGTATTACATATTCTAAGGAGGGTAATTAAAGTTAGGAGAGCCCCCATAAAGAAAAATGCCAACAACATTAAAATGTTACAAGAGAGATTGAAATCTTACTCCATTCTTGATTAGATCAGACATAGCTTGAGAAATAGAGGACACAAAGTAAAGGTGATGAAGGGAGAATGATGACACAACCTTCATGGAGAAGCATCTTAACTTTGTGTAAGATTGGAAAGTTGTTGTTTCTCTCTATCAACTATAAAATTCCTTGGATTCTTGTATTCTTTTGATAGATTCCAATTGCATCCCCTTCTATGGCTTGCTAGTAGTTAATTTTGTAGATAATTAATTATCTCTTTTGTTCTATTCTCATCAATTTTACCATCAATTTTTTCATAATGTCACACTTGTAATTTCTATTAATAATGCTCAATACCTATTCACTTTTTTTGTCTTCTATTAAAGGCTTTTGGTATTTCATGGTAATTAATCATTTCGGGTATTTATTTCATCTTTAAGTGTGGGGCTAATGAAGGGAAATGCATGTTAGTTTAAAGAAATAAAATTAAGGTTGCAATATTAAATCTAGTGTAAATTAAGATATTATCACTCTTAAATTTCTACAAAGAATGCATGAAACTAAATAATTTTGAGATAGGTTTGAGATAGGAAATTTTACGTTGATCAAAAGAAATATATTAATCCTCCTACATAATTCTTGAATAAAAATATAAAATGGAAGGTTAAAGGGATACAAAAGGAATAATATTGGGAGAGGCACAAGTTTGGCATACCTTGTTTTCGTCTATGATATCTTTGCAAGCTTTCTTCACGTAATCTTTGTTCCTCTTCTACTGAATTCTTTCGTTGACTCTTCCTTTTTCTTGTTTTTTTGTTTCCCATCTCCTTCTTTGTAAAATATCGCTTGAAAATTCCTCTAATCTTCTCCTCCAATAGAACAAAGCCTCTTTTGATCTTCAGATATTCTCCTCCAAAGCCTCTTCTGATCTTCAAATATTCTCCTCCAATAGAACAAAAATATTTTTCACAATTCTTCAATATTCTCCTTCAATAGAACAATTTTTTTTTTGACAATTCTTTAGATATTCTCCTCCAAAGCTTTCCCTGTAAAACTAAAATATCTTTGACAATTTCTATGATTTTTTTCTTACTTATATAGAAAAAATTCACATAATTTCATAATAGAAACTTAAGAAAACAAAAAAACAATTGCAAATAATAAAAAATAAAAAATGCTAATATTAGGAAATCCAAAAATTAGCCGTTTAAATGCATTTTTTGGAGCCTTCGTTCGAAGGCTATCTTAGAGGAAAATTTCGTGGAAAAATTTAGCGGAATGGAGAGGGGTTCGTTCGAACCCCCTTCATTAGAAGGGGGGTTCTAATGAACCCCCCTTTTTTCTCTTTCCCTTCCACCATTTCAAATTTTATGTATTTTTTTTACTATCGAAGCCAAAAAAGGAGGAGCAAATGGATTCAAACTTGATAAACCAAGTTGGGGGAGTGTAGTGCTCGAAACGTGCTTCCCAACAACTATAAATTTAATATATTTTGTTTTTATTTTTCATTTTATTCTTTTGTTTAACTGAACATAGGTTTTTCATTGAACATCAAGTTCAGTGAAAAATCATTGTAGAAAAATATTAAATTTGAGATTTTTTTTTTTGAAAAATATATACGCTCTAGGTATTGGTGTCCTCGTTCTAACAAAAATAAATAAATTGAATTTCAATACATACCAAAAAAGTTATGCGTGCCGAAGTGCACCTATGTCTAAATTGTAAATGTTTTGACTTCAAAACTTAATTAAAAAAAATAAAATCAACAAAACGTTATGAAACAAAATGAAACCAATAGATACCAGTGTTAGCAACCTAAATTAAAAAGAATCAAAATTTTATCCTTTGTAGAAAAAAGGTTATGCATGTCGAAGTACACATCACTTTTAAAAAATGTTGTTTACTATTAAAAACTAGTTATCAAAGGAGACGCAAAAAAAAACAATTTAATTCCAATTTTTTTAAAAAAAAAATATTTAAAATCTACAAAAAAAATCTCACAAATCACTAGTTTACATCATTTTCAAATTCCTAATAGTTTACCTACTATAGGTGTCAGAAAGTGAAGTTTTTTTTGAAAATGTTGATTTCAGTGTCAAGTTTGGCCAAAAAGTGTAACCCATTATTGTAAGAGAAGAGTGTAAGACTATTTCAGGATGGATGAAGATGCAAAGAAGGATGAAGAGGCAAAGAGGAGTTTTTTATAATTAAGTTTTACCCAAACATCACCAAGAGTGGGAAATTATCATCAATTGTCTCCTGATACATGTGAGCATGCTCTTCCTCACAATTTTCCTACAAAGTGATTGTGCTAACTAGCAAGCCAAAAGGAAAAGAAAAATAAAGAACACACCATTTACCTACAATTGGGTATAAGTAAAGGTGATAAATTGTTGGGACTTGAATAAAGAAGGATTACAATTACAAATATCAATTATGATACTTTGAAGACTTGAATAAAGAAGGATTATAATTACAAATAGATAATATGTCATTATTTTTGATAGAAGATCATAGGTTATAGCCTTGGGAGAGGGGGTTAAGCACCTAGGGGAGGAAAAACATAAAAGTGGGGTCTAATGGGGATCTTTAGAGATATGCGATCATAACCATCAACCCTAATCCCTCAACACTATCCCTTAAACCTTAATCCCTCAACCATCAATCGTTCTCAACCCTCTACCCTCTACCCTATACATGAAACCCTCAATCCTAAGTGGGAGAGACCTAAGAGAGAGATGAGAGAGAGGGAAAGATAAAGACCTGAGAGAGGGAGTTGGAGTGAGAGAGAGAGAGAGAGAAAGACCTAAGAGGGAGAAAGAGAGAGGGAGTGTGAGAGAGGGGATTGGAGTTAGAGAGATTTTTCTAGGTAGGGTGGGAGCGAGGGAGACCTGAGAGAGAGAAAGAGATACTTGAGAGGGAGAGAGGGAGTTATCAAGTTAGGCTGGGAGGGAGAGACTTGAGAGACAAAGAGGCGGTGGGAGGGATATTTTGAGGGAGAGACTTAAGAGAGAGGGATAGAGAGATAAGGAGTGGGAGAGACCTGACAGAGGGAGAGAGAGGAGTGGGAGATACCTAAGAGAGAGAAAATTGAGAGGGAGATAGAGTTATCTAGTTAGGGTGGGAGGGAGATACCTGAGAGAGGGAGAGGGGATGCGAGAGATCAAAGAGAGAGATGGTGGGAGGGATAGAGCGAGGGAGATACTTGAGAGAGAGGGGGAAAGAGACCTGGAGAGAGGGGGGGTTAAAATCTCAATCCTCAACCCTATACCTTAAACCCTAAGGATGGAAGACAAGGTAGAGAGTGTAGGAGAGACCTAGAGAGGGTTGAGAGAGAATGGGTATGTATTGGTTAAGAGGGAAGGAGACATAGAGGGAGTGAAAGGTAAAACCTCGACTATCCATCATTGATCGTAAACCACAAACTCCAAGTGAACATATCAAAGTGGTGGAGAGAGACAAAAAGAGAAAGAAAAGTTAGTTTTTTTGTCAAAGCAACTCATTTGGCAAGTGCCAAAATTGGTGCTCTCCAAATGTGCATCACATTTGGTGCTCGCCAAATGGGATGTTCCATTTGGAGAGCGCCAAATTTGGCACTCACCAAATGAGCTACATTGGGATGTACCAACCCAAAGGGTTGGATTTTACCTTGGGCATCCAACCGAAAGGGTTGGACAACCATTTGATGCCATGGATGTGATTTTCTCAAAGGGTAAAAAAAATTCACATATTTTTGGTCGTGCTAACCCTCAAGTTTACACATCCTTTAATGCAAGTTTATCAAAAACTATTATGACGTTAGGCTCTCTCTTACCTATATAACCATATAATTTCTTTTATATCTTGATTATAATAAGGTTTTCATCCATAACTTCTTTTGTTATTGCCTTCATTTTTTTTCAGAAAACATGTGCTAGTTTTAGGATAGATTTTTACTCGTTCATCGAATCTTGAAACAAATTACATTTTTTAAAACTAGACTCCATTCTACACATAATGAAAAAAAATCAATTTTTGATTAGTTTTCAAAAAATTTAGGGGAGAGCACACTCAAATTTCAACTTTTCAGGATGTTTCCACTTCAAGAATTCATAAAATATTATATATTCATTAAAAAATTAGTCAAAAGAATGGGGATAAACTACATGGTGAACTAGCTAATTTCTCACTATTCAAATTTTGAAATTCTAAAAAAAATAACAACAAAGGGAGGGGCCCACAGATGCTATGTTGTTTTTTATAAAATAGGACCACTTTTGGGCCCCCCCTTTTTGAAACCCTTAATATTCATTATTTTTTTTAAAAAATAGTAGCTTCTAGAAATTAGACTCGGAGCACTTCAACTCTTTTTCTTGTTGCATCTTCAAATTTTGAGCATAACTATCTTCATTTTCTCGTAAACATTAGACTTTGCTGATTTCAGAAAAAAAGTGGCATCTTAAGAGCCATTTTTGTGTCACAAATTGGTGCACTTACCCAAAAGGGAATTAAACTGGGATTTTTACGTCAAAGGCTCATCATTATTTAAGCTTCACGCACTCATTTTGTCAATGGATGGTTGAAAAGAACAGATAGGCCTTGCAAGACAGATGAAGGATTGTCAACCGTTGATCCATTTAAAAATGCCATGAAGTTTATATTGATTCTTTTCGCTGTGGAAGTCTATATTTGTACGAATAGAGGCCTAAAGATTTGATCATCATCAGACATACAAAATGTGGGGGTTTTAGAGAAATTTCGTACACGAAAGCAGAGATGAGAAGACTTCAAGTGAGATATCGTATTAAATACACATCAATATCAATGTCAAATCATCTCAAACAACTTTCATACGAACCAAAAATTTTAATGCTGCCACCAATTGGATCTACGTACTACCTAAGCACACGACAGAGTTTCCATTACGACGATTAGCCTTGCGCACTATTTCTCATTTCTCGGGTGAAATGGCTACACACAAAATTGTAATTGACACTTAAAATATGATCGATCGATATCGTAGATAAAATATGCTCCAGTCGCACTTTGATCTCACCCAATCTAAATGGTATTAACTGCTTATTGTTTCTTGCATATTTATCTATCTCACGTAACCTGCTAACTTGCGTACGTATGTAATAGATATTATCTTCATAGTTATCTATCATTTTCGCATGGTATTTTATTTGCAAAGCTCACTGTCATTGAAATCAACCACGAGTTGAAGGGTTGTTTATCTTGAGAACATTTTATAGCTTTCACAGAGTTCCTGCTTAGCTCTTCCATTCAATAAGGTATTGCAAATACTAACCATTTATAATTTCGTTCATAATTAAAAAAACAAAACCTAAAGCTTCTTCCTTTAAGTTGAAAAGATTGATTTCGTAGTGCAAATTTAAACATATCTTGTTATAGAGTGTTACACAAGTATGAGTAACTACAAACACATGTTCTGGGTTGGTGGATGTCATTCAATCTGTTGTTAATTAATAGGAAGTTTAGATTGTTATGGCATTTACATCTTCTTATCAGTACCAAGATGTCTTTGAAATCCAGTTTTAAAAATGTCAATAGATTAGTCTGAAAGATGAGAGACAGTTGGGAGCTGGTGGTAGTGTGAGTGATTAAAACATCATTAAATGTAATCGTTTTCTTTCAAGAAGTCAATAAGATACAATCCCTCCCTTAAAAAGTGTATGATTCAGTAATTTGTATGTCAATACTAATGTTACGCACTATGAACATTAGAGTTTAAGGGTCTTGACTTACCAAATTCTTGTCCTCGTTCAAGTATGTGGTCATGGAAGTGGAAATTCATCTTCCTGCTTGAGCAACCATATCAAGTCAAGAGTAGTGGCACAATCGTGCATCTCAAACAACTTAACAGTTAGGATGTATAAATCTAGCTTTCAAGTTTATTAGTTAAATTGTTATTATTGAATTCAAGGGGGCATTCAAATGGAGTAGATAAATAAAGTAACTTGAAACTCCCTTTCTCTTTGCATTCATTGCCAACCTTGCTCTAAAGGTTTGCTGCCTCTAGAGCATCCAAATTACATTTGGATGGTTGTTTCAAAGTAAAAGTTTCTCCCATTCTAAATTTTATGAAATGTTGTGTTTCACTGCAAACTTAGTTCTTAGTTACTATTATCCTTTATGGGGGTTATATCTTTTCATTTTAAGATTTTAAGAGGATCATTTAAATAGTGTTGTGCATTTCTATGGATCTATTATAGAGCATTATGATTAAGGGTCGGAGGTGCAAAAAAAGAGTATATCTATGATTATAAGTCTGATTTTTTGAAAATAGATAGGTCAAAATATGATTAAGAAGTGGTGGAACTTAAGGGAACTAACAAAATGATGTTTGATTTCTTTCCAAATGAAGTTGGGCCTATTACAAAAACTGATGAATACCATATGTGAATGTTAAATATTGTTAGTCATAATTTAAAAATATCTTGTGTGAACCATTGACAATTTATTATTCAATGTAAAAACTGGGAAAGATTGAATTGTTTCAATTTTTATACCCATGTTAGTATATTTCTTTGATGTTTTAAAGTCAATTAGTTTGTGTAACACAATCTTTCATTTAATAAACATCAATCTATCAGGTGAACATTTTAATTTTTAAGAAATAGAAATATGGTCCCCTAGAGTGGTGGTCTAGTTCAGATCTGACTCCTGGCTTAAATACCCAATATTGCTACTTACTTCGACAAACACCCATCAATAAAAGAAATATTTTTAAATACATCCATTGAATGTTTTTTGGTAGTCAAGACATTTATTGCAAAGATAAGGGTTGAATTACAGTTTTCATCAGAATTGAAAGGTGAAGGCCTTGAATGGTGGGTCCATGCCACGACGTCATCTTTTACAGTCCATTGTGAGCGACCAGTAGATTGGTTTTAGGATGTGCTAACTTTTACAGTCTAGATGATTGAGCCGGACAGAGTCATCTATGCTAGAAAAATAGGTAAGTCGTGGGATCAACACGTTAGAATTTGATTGCTTCAAAAGTTGGGCAACGAAAGTAATTTTTAACTCAATTTATAGTTGTAGAGGCATTTTCCATGATATGCTTGAAAAATATTACGAAACCATACCAGAGAAGATCTTTTTAAATGCAATGAACATAAACCAATCCCCCTTCAGAAGCTTCAATCCATTCACAATAAACGAAAAATAGATCTAAATATATCGAGGTTTTAGAGCTACCAGATTCTTGGGCATCTTCACGCTATTTCATTTTCTTTTGCAAATATTTCAATTCACACCTCGCCATATAGTTGAATACACCGTTATCAGACCATTTTGTCTCCATAAGGCATGATGGTAGGATTTGAGCACTAATTGGTACAGAGGTTAGATTTTACATAGAATTCTTACTTTGACCCTTTCTTTAACTTGGTGAAATGAAATCACAAAAGAAACCATTCCCTATAGTAAAACAAATAATCAACTTGATAATTCTGTAGTGATTTTACTTTGCCTCTAATGCTCACATTAGCTCAATGCCATATTGTGTTTGCACAGCATGTTTGGTTGTTAGGTCATAAAATGTTAACTTCTTTGTAGAAATCTTTAATTTTTTTGATAAAATTGTTTTTTTAAATAATTAACAGAGCCAAAAATCATGTAACATGTTAGGTTTCTTTTACAACTACTTATATTATTATAGTTAGTAATAATATATAACTATAATAATATAGATAATAGTATGTTACATATAAATAAACAGTAATGTTTTGATTATAATGAAAAAATAGGTTTTGAAGGGGGACCCAAAACCCTTTACAACACAAAAAAGGGAAAGCTGCTCAAAGAGAAAGACATTGAAGCATCAACAATAGCCAAAAGTTAACCAACGGCCAACAAACAACAACCCAACAACAAAGAAACGAAAATAGAAAATGACACAGAAAAAGACACTATTTCATATTCTTCAAGGTGTTAGACACCTTGATCTCCTGGTTTCGATGCAATTGATCATGTCCAATAGTTCTTATTTTTCCTTCTCAAAGGTCTTCCTAAGGTTTCCCCTAGATTTGGTACATGGGCCCTTTACCTCATCTTTGCCGACCTTCTTCCCCTTACCCTTTGAAGATTGGTCTTTCTCTAGCATCTCCACAAAGTATAATTGATTTTTCCCGAGCTAACTAATCTTTTCAAATAAGACCTCCAGGGACTCCACACTATTATTGACCGAACAATGGCTAACCTACAATAATTTCTTTATATCCGCATTTGTTTCATTAATCTTTACCTCCATTTTAGAAAGGCGATTCTCACATAGGGTCTTAAAGTCCATAAATGAGCACTCTAAATCAACTAGTCTCTCAATCAAAATATCCGAAGAAGAACCCTTGACAAGTTTTGCATATTCGCTTTCAAACCCCTTATCTTAATATTTACCTTATGAAATTCCTGTAGCACCCACTTTGCAAGCTTAAATGTGCATGTGGCCCCAAATGAGCCATATCCAGAAGCTCAAGCATAGAAGTATTGTCATCATTCAAGTATGAGAAATCTGAAGGGAGAGGATTAACCTTTAGTGGCTCAGGCTTTCCAGGATTCAGATTCACCCCCTCATCCTCATGCAATGACCTTTCACTTGACAACTCCACACCAGGCGACTGCCAAACAGGGGAATCATTGATTTCAACAACATTTTCTTCGACACTCTTCTCCTTACCTGGAGCCTTATCACCCTTCATACCACCTTTCACAACCTATTTTTTTAGCTTTGTAATTCAAAAATAATTAAAAACTAATTTATTATATAATTATGAATATATGAACTTCTTAATAAGTATATTGTATATACAATATTTATTTATATAATAAATTTATTATGAAGTGAATGTATCAATAATATACCCTTTTTTTATTGGTATGTAAGGGATTTTTTATTATATCTGAAATGAGGATTACATCGGATAATATAAGCTAGCAACAAAGACATCTTCATTCCCAGGATTGAGCCAACATTCGCCCATAACCACAAATCCTAATGTAGGAAAATTCAACAAGGGCACCAATCAGGGATCCCAATACAACCATATTGGAAACTGCATAGACAAAGATCATATACATCCACAAAAGAAACCGTTTACCGGACCAAGATCACCAAAACATAGTCTTTGTATTGCCTTTCGTAAGAAACCCTATTTGAAGCGCCAACCACCAGTGAACCAAAGTAGGCAAGGGGAAAAAATGGGGACACCAACACCACCATATCAATATCACACTTTAAATTATATGTTACATAATATATTTTATAGTTATATATTATTTATAATTATATAATAAGTAAATATTATATTTTGAATAATACTAGCTATATAATTATAAAATTATTTAAACCTAATTTATTATAATTATAAATATATGAACTTCATAAGAAGCATATTGTAGATAAAATATTAATTTATCTAATATAATTTTTATGAAGTTAAAGTATGAACAATAATTTTATAATTTGTAAACATTCATCCAAACATCATTATAATCTTTACATCCTACCAAATCATTTACAATTATCTATGAATTAACTCATTTAATTTTGTAAAACATTTAATTTAATAGTTTTATCAATCACAAAACTTATTTTTTAAATATTTGTTTGTCCATATTGTTTTATTCTTTATATATATGATATTATATTCCATTACATAACTCTCTTCTCTACCCAATATTATATGAGACAATTGTAACAAAGTCTATCTTGCAAGGCCTATCTTTGTTTGTCCACCACCCATGAACACAAATCGAGGATCACTTATGAGAGTACTTGCATCACATCATCATCTAGGGAATAAACTACATGTTTACCTACCATCTTCAATTATTCTCGTAATCGTTGACTCAATACCTTATCAATTTTCTCTCAATTGAGAAATTATACATGCCAAATACAAACTCCTAACCTCAGAAACATGTTTTTATATAAAGACATGCACAAAAAATTATGACAAAGTATTTGAATCAAATATTATTATAGTTTTAAATAATAAGGAAATGGTAGTTATAGGGTATGGTGTTGTTTTCTCAGACCTTTTGGTTCAATCTAGTTGTACAATCACTATGGTGCATAAAATAATGTAGGTCACTCCATCTATTATTTTATTTATTTTTCATATTCAACTCAATTATTGATATTACTATTTTATCTTTATGTTTCAGGTTGCTCTTGTTCTAGTCGTGATCTTGCACCATTCACATCCCTCATGTGGAATACAATTGCATGATGAAGAAATTGATTTTATATCAATGGAACATGTGTGTGATTGGAGACATTATTTAATTTAATTTACTTTCATATTTCATTGTAAATTAATTTTGAAATCTTTTTAAGTAACATATCACAAAAATGTTCATTGATTTTATTCCACGTATTGAACTCAAGATGCAATAGACCATGTTTGTTATTGCAGTGTTGAAAAAAAAAGGTTTCTCATTGATACTAATTATATGTGTTGTCTTTCTTGTAGTTGAAGAAAGTAAATGAAATCAAGGATTTTCTTCTTACTGCATGTGGCAAGGATGTAAGGTCAGTAAAGATTAAAAGGATAAGGATGTTGTCAAGTTTAAGGTTAGATGTGTTCAAAATACCTCTATACTCTATGTTTTTGACTCAAAGAAGGGCGACAAGCTCAAGCAATCTCTTCCACCAAGTTTGTTCTTAATTTCAAGTAATTGTACTATTTTTCCTTGATAAACTAATTGGGTTTGAAACAATGTTTATTTGTTTCTAGTTTTATCTAGGTAGTAGAATTAAAGTTTACCCTTGATTAGTTTTTCTTGGTGCTCTATATTTGTTCTAGTAAATATATTAGATAGGATTTATGTTTTTTTTCATTTAAATGAAGTAAAGTACCTATTTTCCATATAATTTTAGAACATGATTGTAGGGATTGAAGGATACCCTTGTATATTTTCAAGAACATAGTTGTAGATGTCATTCAGGGATGAATTTGTTTGTTTGTTTTTAATATTTTAATGGATATTGTTTGATATTGTAATGTACCAAGACACTTGAGGTTTATAAAATGTTTTTATAGTAATGTTGGTTGCTTTATATCCAATTTTATATGCACTCACTCTTGGAAAGAATGTGTGCAAGCAGTTCTAACCCTCTTTCTCATTCTTTTCAGGTTTGACTGTTCATGACTTGTAATTTACCATGGATGTGCATGTTTCAATGTAAGGCATGTAATATTGATATGTTGTTAAACCACTTTACCATCATACATTTGTCGACAAGTAGAGGTTAAATTAGGTAAAATTAGGTTAAACAAAGTAAGACGTAAGAATTTGAGTGGCTGGTGACAAATACATTTATAGACCCAATTCATTTTGCACGTTGTCTATTGACTTGGAAAATCTAATGTACTACTAACTTATTAGTGGTGATCACAAATTATAGACAACCCAATTCTCTCTTCTCTATAATGTTAGTGGAATCACCATTTTTCTAGCAACTACCATGTTTATCAATCATCAAGCAACACACTAAGACAGATTATGTAAGTCTATCTTCCTATGTATACAGTCTTAAATATATTTTGTTTTAAGTTTTCAGTTGTGGATGGTGTGGACACCATTGTAAGAAAGCAAATAAATCATTAGTTGAATGAAATTTGTTGAACATGTGCTTGTTTCAGGTGTAGATGGGATATAAAGCTTCATCCCTTAATACCACTTATTGTGTCTCTCCCTAATACCCACAAGGCATGGTTTATACAAGGCATTTTGTCTTTCCCATGGTTACCATCCACACTTTAAAAAATAAAGCTTCTCTATTTTATTTCTCTACACGACTATCAATGAACTATGAAGCATTCAATTTGATGACTGAGCGTATTTCATGCTTCTACTACAAAAATTAAATACATTTACGAAAATTATATTCTTTCGCACAAAATATTTCAAAACAACTCTACAAAAATATACCAAAGTTTTCCATAATTTACCATCCAAACCTCTTCGGTGTACCCATTGCACACAAAGGTGTGATTTCTAGTTAATAGATCTTTTCATTTAGTTTTCTTGAGAGAGGGATTGATGCATGCTAGATTGTTTTTTCCTTTTTGATGTTAGTATGTAGTGACTTGTTTTTTAATTTTTTGACTTGTTATTTAATGCATTTTTTTGGTTTTCTTTTATTATGTTCTTATTTTATATTTTATAGGTTATACAGATATAAAGGACCACATAATTCCTCATTGATTTTTAAGCTACAAAAAATAACTTTTATTTTTGGTTGGTAAATTTTCTTTGGAGGGGCTATGATGGACCAATATTTTAACCAATTTTTGATCCTTGATATGGCTGATTGGTATTTGAGTTTATGACTTTGTTCCTTACTAGTGTTACATATTGTCCCATACAATATGTTACATTTAAAAATCCTAATAATATAATTAAAAATATATATTTGTGGAGTAGTCATTGCATAGGAAGAGTAATCTCACCCCTAGCTATTAGTGGGGTTACGAGAGTTTGCGACAACTTTAGATACATTTTTTTTTTTTGGAAAATACAAGTATAGTTATTGAATTGTAATAAAGAGAATTGTTGTATGTACTCTCCATGGGACCACAAGACCTAGCTTGCTTTTTTCAATAGATCTTGATATTTTGGTTGGTGTAAGACCCCACCTTTTGTAGAATAGTCACAACTCTTTTGCATCATGTAGTTATTGACTTGTAACACAGAGAATTGTTGTATGTACTGTCCATGGGACCACAAGACCTAGTTCACTTTTTTCAATAGATCTTAATATGTTGATTGGTGTAAGACCCCACCTTTTGTAGAATAGTCACAACTCTTTTGCATCATGTAGTTATACAGAGAATTGTTGTCTGTACTCTCCATGGGACCACAAGACCTAGCTCACTTTTTTCAATAGATCTTGATATGTTGGTTGGTGTAAGGCCCCACCTTTCGTAGAATAGTCACAACTCTTTTTGGTCATTGGTGGATTTACTCAATAAAGTTGTCATTGATGGGTTATGCAACAAATCGTTCCACACAAAGTCAAAAACATGTGGTAGTTGATTTATTCATAAATTTGTCACTTTTCATTATTTAAAAAATCAAACAACTTTTGCGGCAATGATGTTGATCTTGAAATGTAAAATGTCTTGTGTTGGTAGGGGAACATGTGGAGCTGTAGAGGGGGGGGCATTTTTACAATGCTTCACTGACATGTGGCACAACTTAAAGGATAAAGAAGATTCTAGTGTCAAGAACGTGGACATAAGGCCATGTCAAAACAAGGTCATATACACCGACACGTCATAAACATTCAATGCCTTGTAACCCAAGTTTAATGGGTAACCCAAAGGAGTCTGACTTGGCCAACAGAAAGCAACAGGTGCCATGTGGAAGGACGTCATTCACAATTGATAACTTCTAAAGCACGTTCGCTTTTATTGTACGATATCTGTACGTGCCACATTTAGGGTTGATATTTCTTGTACAAGAAGAAATGAGTTTATAGTTCGATATAGGCCTAGAATTTGATAGCCACCCTTGTCTGTGATATGAAAATTTTGTGACGGTTTGTTCATTTAAATACTTGTCATTTTACATTTTATGAAAAAAATTAACTGTCAAAAAATATTTAAAGTACCTAAAAAATCAATATATTAGTAATCTATGAAATATTATTTTATAAAATAATTATGTTAGAAAATTTACAAATTTTAGAAACTATGCATGCACTCAATTAGTAAATCCAATTGCATATAATAAATTTTATTGATAATTAAATAATTATATATATGTAATTTACATTTTGACAATGCATAGAGTATTAGATTAAGAATAATTATATTGCACAATATGATTGTTTTTTCCATATATTTATTCTCTAATTTGTAAAATTGTATTACTATTTTGACTATAAATTAATTTATTGATTTCATATGTGTAAATATCATAAAAACACATTTAAATATCAATTTCAAACCTACCAAGAAATTGTTAAATAAAATTAAAATTAATTTAATGTTTGAATTGGTCTATCTAAAAACACATTTAAATATCAATTTCAAATCAAATCTAGCAAGAAATAATTATATAAAATTAAAAATAGTTCAATCCGCAAATTGATTTATCTAAAATCATATTTAAATATCAATTAAAATCATATTTAAATATCAATTAAAATCATATTTAAATATCAATTAAAATCATATTTAAATATCAATTAAAATCATATTTAAATATCAATTAAAATCATATTTAAATATCAATTAAAATCATATTTAAATATCAATTTCAAACCTATCCAGAAATAATTATATAAAATTAAAAATAGTTTAATCCTTATTCAACTCATTATCTAAAATTTCAAAATGCTCACCAAGAAAACACAACTACTCGAAAAAAATCAAAGTTGAATCACTGTAAAATAAATGTTGTTGAAAAAACAATGCTATAAAGTGAAATTAGCTGCTATTGTTCAATTTTTTTTATATTTTAATCTTAAACTCATTTATCTAAAAACATAAATTATTTGTAAAAGGCAAACAAAATTTCAAAATCTCACCAATAAAACCAAATGCTCTATTGAAGAAAATCAAAGCTAAGAATCACTGTACACAAAATGCTATAAAATAAATGTTGAAAAAACAATGCTATAAAATAAATGCTTTGAAAATACAATGAAAATTTGTGCTATGATGTCATTCATAAGAATATCCTATATATATATATTAAAATTTATTGTTAATTGTAACAAGAAGTTTCTAAATTATGTAGAAAATAAATCTTGTTAAAATATTCAAAAAGTTAAAAATCAATTATATTCTATTTTGAAAAGATTTTGAATTAATATATATTTTTATAATAAATATTATAAATCATGTATATTAATATAAAGCAATGATAATTATTAGTAAAAAAGTTAAAATCTTTAAAAAATTAGAAAGAACTATATTTAATCTTGAAAAGTTTCTATTCTCAATAGATTTTGAATTAATAAATATATTTATAATGACTCATATATATTAATATAAAGTGAAATTAGAAAGAATTATTCCAATTTCCAATTATAAACTAATTTATATTTTTATCATAAACATTATTATATATATATGCCTACAATAAATTTTTACGGTTTAATAATAATTTGAAGTGTCATATTTACGGTTATATAAAAATATAGCAAGTCAAATGATACGGTCTAATGATTTTTTAGGTTGTAATATACGATCAAAAATACAAAAAATGGTCAAATAGACCATCAAATTCCAGGCTTGGTTCGATAGGCGATTTTGGCATATTCTGTAAGTGCCACACTATATTCCCCTTGTTTTTGTCATTTTCCCTGGTGAACGGTGTTGCATTTTTTGGAATCTTCTAAAATGTACACGTGGCACCTTTGCTACAGGTTTTTTATTGGGAAGAATAGTAGTCTTTGCATTGTTATTTATTATTGTCAAATTGGGGATTGTGCGATCCTTCCATCTTAACCATAAAAAGTTAACCTTGTTGTAACATTTGACATGTTATCATGACACACCTCCCTTGAACTTATCAAAGTAGGGGAGAGGATCCAATAGTTGAAGATGTTTCAATAGTTGTGATAGTAGTTGTTTATATAATACTCAATATTTTTATCAATATTGGACAAATAGTTGTGACGTGACTACCCATAATTAAACAAAATGTGTTCCTTTGATCTAAAAAGCAACCAATCATGTGATGCCGCATGAGTGCTCAACTACCCATGATGTGAATGCACAAGTATTGGTCAACTACATCTTGCCAAGTAAGCTACTGTAAAAAAAGTGGGAGTGATTTGAAATTTCCACGTAAGATAATTAGAAGCGCTAAGTTAGGGTGCTCAACTACTGGGTCCTCTACCCTAGTTATTTTTAATTTCATGTTTTATGTACTCATGTGGATGTTATTTCCAAGGTTAGAATGTCTTGTGTAGTGGATCAACTAGTCGTTGTTATTTGATTATTTATGGAGGGGGATTTAAATTGAAATAATGAATAAGGTGATGAATTTTCTAACCAAAGAATAATAATGTGAATTATCATTACTATATCAAATTCAACTATAATATTTATAAATTTTAAGAAATAGGATTGTAAATTGTTAACATTAAGTGACAAGGTTTGAGCATTTGAATGCTCGAGACCAAGTTATGATCGTCCCAGTACTAGTGCACACCAAACATGTTCGAGATATGTGATGGAACTCTCAAAATTTTGTGTTCAATTGCCTTGAAACTATGTTTGGGTGTTTCATTGAACGTTAAGGTTTATGTCACAAGGGTTTAGGGTTTATCAAGCCTTAATAGTTGGAAGTGAAAACCTTAGTCCTTTTTCCTTTCGTTCTAATGTCTTATTGAATTGCTATAGTCAGTTTCTGGTCATTTAAAAACAAATTGAGTCTCAAATTTCCATGGGTTGACCAGTCCCTTGTTTCTAGGATTACCGCCTCGTTGATCACATTGAAATATTTCCCTCATGATGTTATGTTCCTATGGTTGAGGTTGCCAAATTATTTGTCATTTTCCCTAAGTCTAGTTGTCTTCGGTTTATTTTATGTTGTTTGCATTTCCTTTCCCAAGCGTGTCCCCCTTTTAAAAACAACCTTTAAACATGTGCAAATTGAATATCACTCAAGTTTTGTTTACTACATTGTCCATCGCCCATCGTGCTTAGCTTGTTCACCGCTCACTTTATATTAGCGATGAACGATGGCTCATATTTCATCTCATCACTGCCTTGCTTTGCTTCGCGGGTTGCAATAACATCCTCATTCCCACATTGGCGATGAGCGATATAACTAAAATCCTTTGTATTGCTCGCTCATCGCCTATCGCTAATCGCTCACTACCTTACATTTTCTAATTAGCGATGAGCGATGTGGGTTCTCCTCCCCATCGCTTAAGTTCTTTATATCGCTGATTCACTCCCGCTCACTGGGTACTAAGTAGCGATACCCGATGTGACCATTAATCTCATTACCAAGAATACGTGGCAGTATCTTATGCCATCGCTATTGTGTTTCAACCCCCTGAGGATGAAACAATGATGAGCGATGTGAAGGTTGTGATAACCTTCCATCATTGGGACTCAAGGCATTGTGAAATCAGTTGCAAGGGGGATGTATCAATCAACGATGGGCGATAAGTCTTCAAGGAAAGCAAAAGGAGGTATATTCCTAGGGCAATGGCTATCCAGCCCCAGGAATGCACCGGGTTCACGCCAGGAGCTGGCTACGCAGCGTACAAAATCTGATGCTACCATGCCATGCCATCTGCACCTGCATCAAACGAAGTACACCCTGACCCGAAGTACAATCCATCAATCAGCAGTCAAATCAGGAGTTTAGTGGCCGGTCTGGTCACATTATTAATTTAAATGAATTTTTCAAAATAAATATTTTAGTGAGAGAATTGAGGAAAAGATGTCTGGATGATTTAAAATAATAATTATTATTCTAAGGGTCATATTTATATTGAAGATTTGTTAAAGAATAAATAAATAAAATTGAAATTAAATTAATTTTATTACTAAATTTTAAATAATTTAAATATTTAAAAATTTTAATTGATTTTGAATTTCATTTTTATCTTTATTAATATTAATTAAATTATTTGTAATTTTTATCAAGTTTGAAATGTTCTAATTTTTAATTTAGATTTAAGTTTGAAATTTATTTTTAATTATTTATGTTTTTTATTAAATTATAAATAATACTTAAAAATTATTAAAATTAATTTTATAATTATTTGTCTTATTAAAATTTTAATTATTTTAGAATAATTATATTTATAATTTTTATTTAAATTTATGTAATAAAAATAATTTCAAACTTAAAATCTATATCTCTTTATCTCCCCCTCTCTTTCTTCCTCTATATCTCTCTATCTCTCCCTTTCCCTCTTCCTTTATATCTCTATATCTCTCTATCTCTCGGGTCCAAAGAATCATTAGCTCAATGACCAAGGACGATTTATTTAAAAGATATTTGAGAGGGACCCAAAGATCCATGTGTGTTAGCCATGAACCTATAACCCAAAAAATAATAAAAAAATATGAATAAAATAGGAAAACCCAACCTAAAAAATCTAACTTTATTCAATGCAAGGTTGAACTTTAACTTGGGAAAAATATATATAAACATTTGACTTATTTACATGTAATTTAAAATGAAAATCATGTTCATTTCTTCATTTTTCTCCTTTCTTTAGTGTTAGTGGCTACCCATACAAACCTATAGTATACATATTAACTATTCTATATTTAAATTCCCTCTCTTGGATTATTAGCATAGATTTATGTGAAACTTCACTTTTTTTCTTAATTTTATTTTTAGGATGTAGTTGTTGATGAATTTTCCAAAACTTTAAATAAGCATGTCCATCTATTTTTGTAATGGCTAAAATGATTATTTGTGGCTTTTCTTCTCTATTTTATACAAGAGTATTTCATGAGATTAATTTAGTCAGTTAGAGATACAAATTATGTCCCCAAATTATAGTGTCTTTGTCATACATACATCTTAGTGTCTTAATATTCAAGAATCTATTATCTTAATTATATTCATAATTGTGAAATTGTTTATTTGTATTTAGAACTCCAAAGGATTCTTAGTTGAAAATGGGTTGTCAAAATTAACTAGGACCTCAACTTTGTGGCAATTTTACAAAATGACACATCAATACATAATGGGATAGGAAAAATTAGCATGTTTTAGAAAGCTAACAATGAGTGCTACCTATATGTATTTTTTTATTTTTATATCTATTGACTTCATTTGACCTTCAAAAATATGGTGTGAAATGATAAATTTTGATTAGTAAAATGATGTATGAGACTAAACAATATATTTGACATGTAAATGTGTGTTGGTTAAACATTCTATGTAGCTTGGGGGACTATGGTACTACATAGAATTTTTAAATGAAAAATATATATAGTGGTCAAAAATATTATCTAAAATGAACTTAAATCATTTTTTTCCTTGTGTTCCCATAAATTTGTTATTTGATTAGTGAGACATACTATTATACCTCATACCTAAACCATATATTTTATGAGATAATATTTAGATGAATTTAATATGACATTTTCTTGTATGACATCTTGATAGTGTGAATACGAACTTATGTTTCAATGTTATTTTGGATGTACTCGTAAAGTCAAATTCACATTGTAGAATGTGATTTGTGAGCACACAATTCAATTAAGAGTAGTTATATTTCTTTAGATTTCTACCCCTACTAATTGAAATTAAATTTTTAATGTTTGTATGAACTTATGTTTTCTTTCTCATGATATGTTTTTAAACATCTACCAATTGAATGGTGAAATTTGGAGATTTAAAAAATGAATAATTATAAATAAAAGTGAAATATATAGAAAATAAAATTATTTTACATAAATTATTTAAGGATGAATTCAAATGTAATAATATATTAGTATATTTAGATATTAGAGTTAAGATAATATTAATTTACAAGATGTTTATCAAATTGTGTCTTATTATGTTCTAGCAAACTGCTAATTATTTTGTTTTCATTCTATGTCACTTTCATACCATAATGATCTTCACACTTGTAAATTCAAATTTGATCCATAGGTTTGACACTTGATCATAAAAATACACAAATGCTTATGATTGTCTAGAATTTTCTATAGTCTAAGTGTTTGAAAAAATAGTTTTGTTGATGAACACCTTTAAGAATTTGCTATATATGAAGCATTTCGTGCTACAAACTCTTAAGTGTTTTTTTTAATTTATACATTATTAAATAAACTAAATAAAATTTGTTATGTTTTATTTATTTTTTGATTTTTTAAAAATAACTTTTAATGTTTTAATAAATAAATAATTTTTTAAATCAATTTGTATTTATTAATATGTTTAAATGCATGTAATAACACAAATTATTAAAAATTGATATTTTTTAAAGTATAAATCATATATGTATATAATATTTTTATCTATTTTTAAAATTTAGTGTAGATTAATAAAATGATATAAAATAGAGGTTTTTCTTTATTTATTATTTTAAGTTTTTACCTATATATATATTTATAGATTATTAAAATACCAAATATATCATGTTATAAATGAAAACATATTAGTTTAATTAAAATATATCATTAAATTATAAAGAGTAGTGTACCATTTTTTTAGTTAAGTTTAAACCTAGACTTTCTTTTTTCCATTTCTCTATATATATTATTAGTCTATTTTTTCCATCTAATTTCTTTTGTGATTTAATCCTATTTCCTCTCTTTTTAACTCCTCTGCTCTCCTACCCTTGGTTTGTTTATTCTCTTTCCACCTCCCTTCCTTTTAAGAGGTTCCATGTGCAATCTATATCCTTCCAATCATCTTTTTAATGCATCCATAATTCTAATCATAGATTGAACTCTAATTCTTGTGATTATTATATTCATATTAGGGTTAAACTTAAAGTGATTATTATATTCATATTAGGGTTAAACTGAAAGTGATTATAACCATTAATCTATATTTTGGGGCAACCAATAATATATTAAAATTGAATGTAACCTTAATTAGATAAAAAAATTATACTAACCCTAATCCTACCCTAACCGTAATTCTAACCATGGTCCACTCCCTATAAATTATTATATTTAAAATATTATAATAATATATTTAATATATTACTAAATGAACCCTAACCCTAACCAAAATATAAGGATCATTAAAGGCTAACCCCATCCCTAACCCCAAAT
>VDFB02168118.1:156389184-156417114 GCA_007258455.2 Sequoia sempervirens
AGAATATTGGATAAGATAAATAAGGTTTAAATTCGTAGTAACACTATCAACATTGTTCTTGTAATTCTTAAATTGATTATTTTGACTATGGTTCCTCACTTGTACTATTTGGATAACATATTTAATAGGGTTTTTAGATAAGGTAGGATTGCATGATAGATAGGATTGATAATGTGTTCATTGATTGGTTAGTGAAGGTTTAGATGATGAAATAATTACATAGGAGGATAAGGATTTAGTTTTCTTTTTTAGAGTTTAAAATTTGGAAATAAACTGGTAATGAGGGTCTTGCACTAGAATGGAATTGTCTTGCCAAGATTATAATAAGGATGACTAACATATAGCTAGTTGTGGCCTAGGGGATAGCTAGTACAAACATTTTCTTGGTCTTAATGATCTCGATCCATAAGGTTGTTCATTTTTTGTTAATTAAGGACTAGGGAAATCTTTCTCATTATAATTGTATCTAAAGTTTGGTATAGATCAACATGGACATGACTATGTTCATATCTAAGAAAATAATATTTTTCTCCATTATCTTTTCTCAATTATGTAATGCTCTCACCATTATGCTTAAAGGTGGTCCTATCTTATCTAATGAATTCATTGAACTAGGGGTCTATCATGTTTCATGTTTTTAGGCTTCAGATTTTTCATGTTTGGTTTTTGAGTTTTGCATGGGCTTTACACAAGGGAATAGAATAAAAAATAGACACAAAAATAACCTACCTATTCTAGTGGGAGTTTATGTACTTCTAACTCCAAATATATACCCAAATTTATGTAAGGCCTAAATTAATAAAATATAACCTACCTATTCTAGTGGGAGTGTATGTACTTGATCTAGACAAAGAGAGTGGAGCCCATGGAGAGGTGCTAACCACTTTTGATCTTCAAGATCTCTTTAAGGTGTGAGAGGAGAGAATACATCACTACTATATCATTTTTAGATGTACCTCTTGAGAAACTTATTTAGTCTAACTACTAACTAATATGTGACAAATATAAATGGATGAAGGTTCACTATTCTATCTGCAACAAGGCTCTTTAAGTCCTTGATTTATCCAAATTTATGTAATGCCTAAATTCATAAAATCTTGGTTATTTAAAAAATAATGTTAGAGCATAACCCACTCTCTTCCTCCACTTAGAAAGATAGAATATTTATTGATAACTTATCCTAAATGATAAATACACCCTGAAGGGAAGATTCTTTTGATCTTCCACCAAATTTATATACCACACTAGACCAAATGGGTTCAAATAAACATTTGATGATGAATGTTAAGTCAATCCCACTTTATAGTAAAGAAAATAAATAAAGTGGTGATTTTTTTTATCTTCAAGGTTACCCTAGGCATGAGGAGATAACATACATAAGGATTCTTTCAGGATATACAAGTGGAAAATGATTCTATTGATCCTTAATTCTGACTTATAGTACAAGAGGATAGCATCTATGCAACCTTTAATCATAAAGACACAAGATGACAAAATATATAATTAAAAAAAAATTAATTTCCTTTAGAAATTAATATGAAGAAAGGTAAATAGTTTATTATTATTTGGTTAACAAAGAAAAAAATTATACATGAAAATACAATTTTGTTATCACACCATAACTGGAAACATAACCAATAGTGATTTATATAGTTTATTAAAAAAAATACCATAAATACTATGCTAACACTCTCCCTTATTATATTGTTCTTGAAAATTCACCCCCAAAACCTCAAATTTTACCTTTCCTAGAGACTGCCCCCCTTAAGGTTTACATAACACAAATATAACATATAACAAAACATGTAGATTACAAAAATAAAAACATATTATTGAGAAGATTTTTTTTGAAGAAACAAATTTAAAATCAAGTGGAATGACATCAACTTTCCTCATAACCCTCAAAAGGGTGTAGCTCCTAAGCTAAATTCTTAAGTTCCTAAATTACAACCTTCTCAAACTCTTGAATCATAGATCCCCTGAATTATCGAACAATAATAAATTTCTCTGTCAAGTTGTCTCATGATCCTCAAAAGGGTAAAATTCCCCATATCACAATTCTTGAACTATCAGAAAACAATCCATATTAAGCTCACCAATTGTCTTAGCTTTCTTCAAAAAACTAAAATATACAATATATGCATTCTTAAAATCTATTAGCATCAAAAAAGGAAAGAAAAATGTACTTTTTATGCAAAGAACCATCTTGAAGTGAGAATCTAGTTGGAGATGATGGAAAACCTCAATCCTCTAGTACCACGAACCTCCAATTGTGAAGGATAAAAGTGTGAATCCATTCCTAATATCTTCAAAATAATAAACAAAAAAAATTATCATCTGGTGGATCATCATCCTCAACATAGGCTAAGTTAAATTCATT
This sequence comes from Sequoia sempervirens, assembly GCA_007258455.2. NCBI lineage: Eukaryota > Viridiplantae > Streptophyta > Pinopsida > Cupressales > Cupressaceae > Sequoia > Sequoia sempervirens. The sequence goes on from VDFB02168118.1 coordinate 156,391,565, forward strand.
TGATTTATCTTTTTTTTTCCTTTAATAACATCACTAGCTTGAGTTATACAAGACCAAGTTGTGTGACATGTTTAAATCTTATAGCAATAACCTTCAATTTCTCACCTTTTTTTAGTTAATCTTTTATTACTGCTTCGTGAGTATAATGTATTCCCATGTTGAGAATCAAATTTTTTATATTTTACATTTGTTCTCTTTTCTTCTACTAAAAGGGTTGAAATCATATCTTCTAAGGTTTGAGAAGTTATTTGATAGAGAATAAAAATAACATTATCATATTAGAAAGGTAAAAAATTTAACAAAATAGCTTTAGCATCATCATCATCATCTACTAGAGCTTTGACTTTAACTAGTTGCCTAATGAGAGACATCAAATTAATTATGTGATTTGACATAGTGATTATGTGTTCTACTTTCAACCTAGATAGTTGAAGTTTTAGAGAAAACTTTTTTTAACTGCTTTTGCTCCAAGCATTTTATTTAGATTATCCCAAATTTCAATTGATAATTTATCTAAATCTATATGATGTAATTCAAAGTTAAAACAGGCAAGATTAATAATAGTCTTGGCCTTATCATCTCTATTATTCCAATCCAATAACTTATTTATATCTATAGGTTATTTTTTCCTTGTCATATATTATTACTCGTAAATTTATATATTCATTAGTTGTATTTGAATTTTCATTTTTCAATTGTGAAAATTAAATGTAAAGTAATTTTGTAAAGGAATCTCCATCTCAAAAAATACTTGAGAAAAACAATAGATGTGGTTGTTTACTAAGAACTATATATAAAGGTTTAGATTGTGTATGAATGAAGATGTAGATTAATAGATATTTTTCAAGACTTTTGATATGATTTTTTAATGATCGGTATGATATTTGTACAACATGTGCTTGTCAAGCTCTAAAAAACATGTATCCCTTTGATTAAAGGTTCAAATTAAATTTAAAGATATTTGAATAGAATGTGAATTGAGAGGATTTGATCTTTGATGAATAGTGGATATTGATTGAAATGGAGTAAGGAATCTTTATTGACTAAAAAAATAAGAAGAGCTATAACAACTCCTTATTGGGCTCTAAAATGGATGAGGATAAATAGTATTTTATTTTTATTTTGAGTAATTAGTTGTGTATGAACTAAAAATAGGAGGGAATCACATTATTATAATAAAATACAAGTACAAAATTACATTTTTATTGTTTTTAGATAAATAAGTTAAATTAATTTTATTTATTATTTTGGAATAAAGGAATGGACATTAACCTAATTAACAAAATAATATAAATTATTCAATTAATTAGTGATAGTAAATGATAGGAAAAATAATACAATGATAAAGATTGTAATTTATAAAAAACAAATAGAACCTTTATTGTTACAACGATTTCTAGATTTAATTGCACAAGAATTTTTGCATCAACATTTCAAATCACATTCAATGAAGATGAAAGTAGAGAGTTCAAGGAGAAAAAATGGATAGTTGGATACCAAGACCAAGCTAAAGAGATGGGGGGGAGGGAGGAGGAAGAGAAGACTTCACAAAGACCAAGGAAGACAATCTATAAGTAGGAATAAAAGGAAAATGTCTTGCCTTCCTTAGTCTACGTGCAACCTTCTCTCCCTCCTCCCTTCCCCATGTCTCTTTAGGTTGGCCTTGGTTTGCAACTATCCATTTTTTTCTCTTTGAGCTCTCTTCATCCTCATGATAGATCAAGAGTGTGATCCAAAATATTGATGCAAAAATTCTTATGCAATTGAATTTAAAAATGTTGCAAAATTAAGCAATATGAATTCTGAAAACTTGATAACATTGAATAAAACCATTATTCATCCATCAAAAAGAATTGAATGAAACTTGAAAACACCATTAAAATTTCAATGGGGTCCACCTTCAACATATTATACCACTAGATCATTATTTGATCAGAAACACACTTATCCAGAATCTATCCAATGGAACTTGAAAACACCATTAAAATTTCAATGGGGTCCACCTTCAACATTTTATACCTCTGAATCATTATTTGATCAGAAACGCACTTATCCAGAATCTATCCACAGTATTGTGAGGTTCTTACAAAAGTAGGTAAAGGGTGAAAATTCCACTTTTGGGAAAAGCAAAAAGCAAAAGACGTGGTCTCAGAAGTTACAGAGCATGGCGAGTCATCGTGTTCTTATTGCTGATTGAAGACAACCTCAATAATTCAATACTATCACAGACTGTTATGAGCTTACCACTCAACCATTCTTTGGAAAAGAAAGAATTGCAGACAAAGGACAATTATGCAAACTCCATTAAACGTACAATATATAATTTCTTATTATAACGGTGTGCTTTATAGTTCAGTTGACTGTATAACATTCATATAATCTCAGAAAGAGAGCTTTGGAAAAGATGTAAAAACTTGATCTTCTCCTTTAATGTGAGAGGAGCAGCAGGGTTGAACATTACACTGAAAGGACTGTAGAATGATGCAAGTGAAAACAAGTTTCCATCTTTAGACCCTTATTAACAAGTGGGTGACTGCAAGATAACCATGATTCAAACAACAAAGTTCTAAAAAGTAGATTTAAGTTATTTTATAAATCAAATTCAAGTAAACTGTTTAGCTATGAAATATTAAAAAAATAGTTAAAAAATTGTAGAAATTGAATATAGCTAATAATCAAAGAAATTGGAGAAAATGGATATAGGTAATGGATTATTAAAAAAAAAACTATATATTTTCAAATTATTTTGACATGAATAACATATTTTAAAGAGACACTTTTAAATTTATTTTTAAAAAATAGGTTGGTATATGCAATATTTTTTCGTTAGACCTTGTATATAAAGTAAAGGGCACATGGGTAGACATGATTCACATTTCTTCGTTTTTTATAATAAATAATTATTTTTTAATTTTTAAATGTGACTTCTCAAATATATATAATAAAATTTATTTTTGACAAATATAATTTGATAAAAGGAATATGAAATTGGAAAATTCTTTTTTTTTAAACTAAAACCAACAAATCTTATATTGGGACATAATTTATAGATTTTTTTAAAAAAATACACATGATTTTAAAGTTTTGAGTGTTTTTAATATATAATTAGAAAAAAAATTAGACATGCTATACTTCCAAAATAAATATTAATTAAGTATTAAAGTTGTAATGCAAAATAAATTAGATTTATAGAATCTATAGAGCTTTCTGTATAAGCCTTTTTTTATTTTATTAAGTTTGGTTTTAAGAAAACTAGCTTTAAGAAAAAAATGATTAAAAAAATTAGGATGACACTAAGTACATGATTTAGTAAATTTTGGCCAATTTTAGGACTTCCACTCATGTAAATCCAAGACAATCCAAAGTTATTTTCAGATAGGATGCAAATTTGAACTCATAATGTTAGCACTTTTTTCATTAAAATCTAAATTGAAATCTAAATGTTTTTGAAAAGGAAAAAATAGGTTTTACAGGGACCTGAAACCACAAAGTTTAAACAACAAGAGATAAACAGAGAAAGTACAAACAACCGGACAGCTGTCCCAAAAAGGAAACGACAGCAACAAAAGACAACAGGGCCCTAAAAAAGGACCGCCCAAAAAACCAGCAAACAAAACATCACATTACTCCAAGGTGTTTAGTAAATCCTCGGCTTCCTTTTCAACATTCTGCATGTCCTGTAACCCCTGCTTGAGAATTTGGACCGTATGAGATGAAGTCGGGGTCTTCCTCTTGATGTTAGCCCTGGTACGAGTCGAAATCCCTTCACCAGCCGATCTGCTGCCTCCCCTGTCTGCATCCAAATCCACAACCAGCGAACCCTTTTGGTTTTTTTCAAGCTTTTCCACCATCGCATTGATGATGATGGTGTTATGCCTTGCAATTTTGTGATTGTTAGCAACAGTAGCCCTAATGTTTTGTTCAATCTTGGACATGCTGCACTCGATGCTAGCCAATCTATCCTCCTGTAATTGCTGTCTTTTCCTCGGTAATGGAGTTTCCTGTTCATCATTATCTCTACTATTCCAACTGATTTTCTGCTCCAAATCCATGACCTTGTTGTTGAGATCAGTAACATGACCTTTCAAATTACAGACTTCTTTCTGGGTCCATTTGAGAACGGTAAAAAGGCCATCCGTACTTTTTTCCGCTATACTAACCAAATCCTCAGGCTTAAGCTTATTCAGGGCAGAATTAATTTCATCCTGAATAGGGGACTCAAAATGATCATTCCCAAAATTACCAGAAGCAGGGGCACTAGGGGCCGATTCCTTACTGACCATGGGCTTTTCAGAGAGGATTTCCATTGAATTCCCTGAATACGAAACGAGTTTCATAATAGGGTTACCTTTCAAACCTGGGGACAAACCTGGAGTAGGGCAACCAAGAGACGGCTGGGGATTAAGACAGGGTGGGGAGGTAAAACCCGGACTAGGGCACTCATGCAGAGGTTGCCGTTTAGGACAAGACAGCGGGGCAGAACCCTTAAGGGTTTTCGACAAGACAAGGACTGGGGAGCAAGGGCCAACAAGAACACAAGCTGGGGGGGCCCGGGGTTCGATCTCCCTACTACTTTTGTCTCCTCATCGTCCAACTCTTCAATATCAACAGTTTTAGGCAAAGCAAGTAAATTTTGAAAATACTCAAAAATGAGCCTAACAAGACCAGGGTGAATAATAGCATTCCTCCTAGGGTTTCTTTCCACATCATCGAGGCAATTCTTCAGAGAAGAAAATAAGTAAAAAGGCAGAGATATACGAACCTTATGCTGGAAATGGTTCAGAATGGCAAAGTGGTAACCATAGACTCTGGTAAAGCGCCCGTCAACCGTGATATATTCCATAACAACTCTTAAGACTTTCCTCCAAATAGATTTGATGGACTCCACATCAAAGTAGCTATTAGCAACCTTCACCATCTTCGCTTTCTCCTTATCTTTTTTGGGAAATTTAATGACCGCTTCATCAGAGAATCGTCAGTCCCGGTAGAATTTAACACCCTCAGTTGAAAGACCTGTTATCTCACCTATTAAGTCCTCACTCAGCTTAACATTCCTGCCAAACAACACGATCTCACCATTTTTCTAGTTTTTAACAAAATAGTTCAGTATCCCCTCATCCGTACCATGGAGCTTCTCCATATATGGGACTAAACCCCCCTTTTCAATTCTTTCCCACGCTTTAGCATTCTTTCTGTGCTCCTGGAAATTGCTCGGCTCCGCTCATTTTCTTTCTCCGCCCATAATCAGCTCACTGTCAACAAACACTGAACAGTTGCCCTGGGTCTCGTTTAGGTATTTTTTGTCGAACACCCAGAAAGCGTGCCGCAGACCCTTCTTAAAAAAGAAAATGACGTCGGTCCCATCAAATCTAATGAAATCGATGTACCTGATCTTTATCCATTTCATTATGACTAAGATTGCCTTCTCTTCCATGCACTGAATCATAATAAATGAGCGCTTTCACTTCAGGATGGAGGTTGTCATTCTTCCTCCACATGTTTTCTCCACCCTTCCTAACCCCTTCGTTGGTGAAGAAATCCACCACCTTATTGGCTTCTCTGTAGGCATGGGAAACTTTCACTTTATCAAATTTGCTTAATAAAGTTTTCATGTCTTCGATCCATTTTTTTATGGTCCACGAGGGGGGTAAGCCCAAGAATACAATTTATTATATTCAAGGAATCGCCCTCCAACCAAAGATGTTTCGTGTTAATCTTGAGGGCTAGGCTGACCGCATGAAAAGCCCCAACTGCTTCCGCAACATGATTAGTTTGAATTCTGATGTCCACAGCAAAAGCCGCAATAAAAGCCCCCGTGTTGTCCCTTAACACACACCCACTACCAGCTTTCCCAGGGTTACCTTTAGCCGCACCATCAAAATTGGCTTTCACCCAGCCCAAAGGCGGCATAGACCAATTAGCATTATCTCTCCCACTCACTCCAGGTTTGAGTATATTTGACCCAACTAATTTTGAATTCCACTTTTCGGCCATAGCAACATCAAAAGGAGACCAGAAAGCATTCTCGAACATTTTTCCAGGAATTAAAGAGAAAATTTCCTTTATAGCCCTTACAATTTTAGCAAACAAGTCCCCTTTCGACATCTCTTTATCCCTAAACACTCTATTGTTTCTTTCCTTCCAAATATTCCAAGACACAAAAGGAAGAATAAAAGACCATAGCTTTCTCACAAAAGGATTTTTTGAAGGAGCTTTCCATTGATTGAAAAAATCTTCGACAGAAGCAGGGAAAACCCACACCAAATCAAGAAGCCCCAGAAATTTATCCCAAATATTCGACACAAAAGGGCAATGAAGAAAAAGGTGATTAACAGTCTCGGCTTCATTCCTGCACATATAACACCTGTTTGGTAATTGAATTCCTCTTTTTCCAAGATTGTCCAAAGTGAGAATCTTATTCTGTAGCATTATCCAGTAGAAAATATTGATTTTCGGAGTCAAGTGATTAATCCAAGCCTTAGCCCAGAAGGGAGGAGGCTCCATCTTACTAACCAACATAGAAGTGGCAGAGGCAACTGAAAAAAACCAGACGGGTTGTCTAACCAGACAGCAATATCCTCCACCTGGTGTTGAGCTGGTCTAAGGGCTCTGAAAGCCGACTGAACAGGGCCAAGATCCTGACTAATGGTCTTCAAATCAACCCAATCTCCGTTCCTCCAATAATCTTTAACCATGACTCCAAATTCCTTTTTACAATCATTCATCCATTTACTAAATTTCTCTATTCTGATTAAAGGATCTTTAAAAAGCCACCTGTCTTCCCAAAACCTGACAAAATTTCCATTTCCAATCAGCCATCCAATCCCATTTCCAATAGCTTTCTTCCTTTACCCATATCATTCCAACAGACTGACCCACGAGGTAAAGAAGAAGAGTTTATAATTTCATTTAAAGACTCATAGTTATTAAAATATTTAGCCTTTAAGGTATCACGCCATTCTCCATTTAAAGTAAGAGTTCTCCACATCTGTTTAGCAAGAAGGGACATGTTCAACACTTTAATTTTCCTTAAACCCAGGCCTCCCCTTGATTTGGGTTTACAGACTAGATCCCATCCGACAAGTGGCATTCTCTTCTTGTCCTCCACTCCGGACCATAGAAACCTTTTCTGAATTTTTTCAATGGCCTCAGCAAATTTAGCAAGAATTTTAAATATACTGAGAGCATAAGTAGGAAGATTTTGCAGAGAAGCCTTAAGGAGCTGGACTTTTCCAGCTTGACTAAGAAGAGCTCCTTTCCAACCCGATAGCTTCTTATTGAATTTTTCAACCAAAGAAATCCAGAACGATTCCGAAGGTTTAGAACAAAGAGGTAGGCCAAGATAGGTTGACGGAAGAGATTCCACACGACATCCAAGGATTCGAGCAAGTTTGACTTGTCTATACTCCAGAGTATTGAGGAAAAAAATTGAACTCTTGTCCCTGTTGACAACTTGTCCAGAAGCAGATTCATAAAGATTCAATTTTTTTTTAAAAGTCTTAGCTTCAGTCACAGTAGATCTTCCCATAAGGATGGTGTCATCAAAAAATTGCTGATGGGAACAGGTAAGAGGAGATGAGGAAGGTTTTAAGCCAACAAGGGATCTTTGATCAATAAGCTTTTTAATATTTCTCCCTAAACTCTCAGCCAAGATAGTAAACAGAATAGGAGAAATAGGATCTCCCTGTCTGAGGCCTCTGGATGTCTGAAAAAACCTTGATGGTGATCCATTCACAATGACAGCTGAAGAAACTGTCGAAACAAGCCGGTTCACCAACTGAATGACTTTGTTATTAAAACCAAACTTGTCCAGAATTTTAAACAAGAAATCCCAATCAACCCGATCATAGGCTTTGGAAATGTCCAGTTTAAGAATAAACCCTTCAGTTTTCGAAGCCATTAACGAATGTAAGTTCTCATGAACAGTAACAACAGAATCCATAATATACCTACCTGGCACAAAACCATTCTGCTGCGGAGCAATAATTTGGGGAAGCACTGAAAGCATTCTTGAAGTCAACACCTTCGAAATAATTTTGTAAATAGAATTACATAGGCTTATTGGCCGAAAAGCTTGAAACTCTGAAGCCCCAGGTTTTTTAGGAATAAGGACCACAAAAGTAGCATTCAGTTCTTTTAACAAACATCTTGATCCAAAGAATTCCTTGACAGCGTTCACCACATCCGGCTCAACAATTTCCCAAAACACTTGGAAGAAGAATAAAGGAAAACCATCAGGTCCAGGAGCTTTATTACCATCAAAAGAGAAGACAACTTTCCTTATTTCAGCTTTGGAAGGAATAGCAGTGATTAGGGAATTTTCATTATGACCAATCACTTGAGGTATAGCTTCAATCAAAGAATCTTGAGCTTCAGTAACAATCTCTCCATTACAGGAAAGAAGGTTCCTAAAGAAAAGGACAGCTTGTTCCCTGATATCATCTTCCTCCTCAAAACTAGTCCCATTAGAAACAATATGAGTGATTCTGTTAGCAGCCCTATGTTTCGAAGCAGTCAGATGAAAAAATCTGGAATTCCTATCTCCCTCAGTCAGCCAAGACACCCTAGATCTTTGACGCCAAAACACTTCCTCTTTAGCAATTATGTCATGCAATTGAATGAGGAGTTCATTTTCTTTTTCTCTAAAATTGTCAATGTATCCCCATTTCTGGATTTTAAATTGAATCTCCTGAATTTTCCCCTGAATTTCCATTTTGGATCCAAAAATATTCCCAAAGGCATCCTTTTTCCACCTTCGCACATTCGTTTTCACTTCCTTTAATTTTTTAGCAATCCTAAACATAGTTGTGCCAGAAATATCTATATTCCACCAACTGCGGATTTCTTCAAAAATTCGAGGATGAGAAAGCCAAAAAATTTCAAATCTGAAAGGGAAGTTCTTTTTCACCTTGGTAGGATCCGCCAAAAGACAAATGGGAAAATGATCAGATCCTACCCTTGACAAGGCTCTCAAAGCACAAAAATAGTCTATAAACCATTGGCCAGAAGCAAGGGCCCTATCAAGCCTCACTTGGATCAGGTCAGGCCCTAATCTCCTATTAGTCCAGGTATAAGAAGCTCCTTGTAGGTCTAAGTCAATCAAGGCATTGTTATTTATGAAGTCGGATAGGCCAGATTTACTGTCCCAATTGATTTGAGAACCCCCAAATTTCTCAGCATTCAGGAGGGGAGTGTTGAAATCACCCATGACCAGCCAGTGTTCATTGGCAAAACATCTACGAAAACCAGATAACTCTAGCCAAAAGGAATTTCTAGCATTCTTACAATTCAGGGCATATATATTGGATAGGACCCAACAAAAATTGTCTCTTATGTGGGTGAATCTAGTGGCCACCACATTACCATTCTCCATTAAGGGTTCACCTTTAATAAACAACTTATTCTAAAATGTAACTATACCCCTCGAAGCTCCCACAAAGCTATTTCCATGAACCCCACAGTTCTGAAATTTTTTAAGATTTTCTACTTTATCTTTAGGCATTTTAGTTTCTTGAATAAGAAGAATATCGGGTTTATGATCCGTAACAAAATTTTGCAAAACATCCTTTTTATGACGGCTATTCAGCCCTCTTATATTCCAAGACATAATTTTCATTTCTTACCTGGTGATTGAAGTATCTCCGGGATGGTCATTTGGATACCATCCGCAATATCCTGAAGGCTACCTTGCTCCCTTTGCCATTTTTCAAATTTTCTTCCCAGGTAAGGCTTGGACATCCCACAATCGGCCTTGGCTCTAGTTCTGGTGACCATACCACTTGAAGATTCCTTCACCTTCTTTTTTTCTTTTTTGGACTTTGAATGTGAGATAACCTCCTCCCATTCAGTTTCATCTTGGCTTTCCAGTTCTCTGCCTAATTCCCCATCTTTCTCAGATAACAACCTCTGGTCCCAAGGGAGGGTATCCATTAAACCATTCTTGGTTTCTAGAGTATTGAGATTAGGTGTTTTCATATTCATGCTTTGGATCTCATAAGTGTCCTTCACAACTTTCAAATTGGCAAACTCCTGAAACTGAACCCCATTAGAGCAAGGGTTATTATAAGGAAAAGGGGCTGAAATTCCTATCTCTAGGGATAAACCCATAATGGGTATTTCCTCCAGCCCAGGAGCACTCATACATCCATTCGACAACACAGGAGAGGACGAAACTAAACCCGTATCTACATATCTAGAAGCAGCCTTCTCCAGAGTTTCCCGGGCTCCCTCCTCAGAAGGATTGCCTTCCTTTCTTTCCTTAGGAGGTGAGAACAAATATTTAGGATCCTTAGGAACCTGAGAACAGGTACCTTCTGACTCAGGCCAAGCATCCTCGTTCAAGCATTTATGGGTCTCCTTCAAGTTTTGAGGAAAGGTATATCCTTCAAGATTCTCCTTCGTATTTGGAGTAGGCACATGCTTCACCTCCTCTGATTTCTTTTTCCATACATTCTTAGGGTTGGCCACTTTCTCCTTTTCACTTTAATTATTTAGCGGACATTTCTTTGCCCAATGCCCAGATTTTTGACATTTGAAACAAACAAAGGGTGTTGATTCAAATTCAATAGCTTGCTTCCATACCCCTAACTTAGATTGGATGTCAATCGAAGAGGGAAGATTAGCATTTTGAGAAACCCGAACACAGATTCTAGCAAAGACCAACCGCTTTCTTGCCGCAGTCATTGAGTCAATGGACATAAGTTCTCCGAAAGAGCTAGCAATCCCGTTGAAGATATCAGTATTCCAATACTCCAAGGGAAGACCAGGCAATCTAGCCCAAACTGGCACCATTTCAAAGACTGAATCAGATAGATCTACCCTAGAAGACCATTTCTTCAAGGCCAAGGAAGACTTTCCGATAATCCAAGGACCACCACTACGAATAGCCCTAGAATCCTCTTTAATGTTACGCACTATGAACATTAGAGTTTAAGGGTCTTGACTTACCAAATTCTTGTCCTCGTTCAAGTATGTGGTCATGGAAGTGGAAATTCATCTTCCTGCTTGAGCAACCATATCAAGTGAAGAGTAGTGGCACAATCGTGCATCTCAAACAACTTATCAGTTAGGATGTATAAATCTAGCTTTCAAGTTTATTAGTTAAATTGTTATTATTGAATTCAAGGGGGCATTCAAATGGAGTAGATAAATAAAGTAACTTGAAACTCCCTTTCTCTTTGCATTCATTGCCAACCTTGCTCTAAAGGTTTGCTGCCTCTAGAGCATCCAAATTACATTTGGATGGTTGTTTCAAAGTAAAAGTTTCTCCCATTCTAAATTTTATGAAATGTTTTGTTTCACTGCAAACTTAGTTCTTAGTTACTATTATCCTTTATGGGGGTTATATCTTTTCATTTTAAGATTTTAAGAGGATCATTTAAATAGTGTTGTGCATTTCTATGGATCTATTATAGAGCATTATGGTTAAGGGTCGGAGGTGCAAAAAGAGAGTATATCTATGATTATAAGTCTGATTTTTTGAAAATAGATAGGTCAAAATATGATTAAGAAGTGGTGGAACTTAAGGGAACTAACAAAATGATGTTTGATTTCTTTCCAAATCAAGTTGGGCCTATTACAAAAAATGATGAATACCATATGTGAATGTTAAATATTGTTAGTCATAATTTAAAAATATCTTGTGTGAACCATTGACAATTTATTATTCAATGTAAAAACTGGGAAAGATTGAATTGTTTCAATTTTTATACCCATGTTAGTATATTTCTTTGATGTTTTAAAGTCAATTAGTTTGTGTAACACAATCTTTCATTTAATAAACATCAATCTATCAGGTGAACATTTTAATTTTTAAGAAATAGAAATATGGTCCCCTAGAGTGGTGGTCTAGTTCAGATCTGACTCCTGGCTTAAATACCCAATATTGCTACTTACTTCGATAAACACCCATCAATAAAAGAAATATTTTTAAATACGTCCATTGAATGTTTTTTGGTAGTCAAGACATTTATTGCAAAGATAAGGGTTGAATTACAGTTTTCATCAGAATTGAAAGGTGAAGGCCTTGAATGGTGGGTCCATGCCACGACGTCATCTTTTACAGTCCATTGTGAGCGACCAGTAGATTGGTTTTAGGCTGTGCTAACTTTTACAGTCTAGATGATTGAGCCGAACAGAGTCATCTATGCTAGAAAAATAGGTAAGTCGTGGGATCAACACGTTAGAATTTGATTGCTTCAAAAGTTGGGCAACGAAAGTAATTTTTAACTCAATTTATAGTTGTAGAGGCATTTTCCATGATATGCTTGAAAAATATTACGAAACCATACCAGAGAAGATCTTTTTAAATGCAATGAACATAAACCAATCCCCCTTCAGAAGCTTCAATCCATTCACAATAAACGAAAAATAGATCTAAATATATCGAGGTTTTAGAGCTACCAGATTCTTGGGCATCTTCACGCTATTTCATTTTCTTTTGAAAATATTTCAATTCACACCTCGCCATATAGTTGAATACACCGTTATCAGACCATTTTGTCTCCATAAGGCATGATGGTAGGATTTGAGCACTAATTGGTACAGAGGTTAGATTTTACATAGAATTCTTACTTTGACCCTTTCTTTAACTTGGTGAAATGAAATCACAAAAGAAACCATTCCCTATAGTAAAACAAATAATCAACTTGATAATTCTGTAGTGATTTTACTTTGCCTCTAATGCTCACATTAGCTCAATGCCATATTGTGTTTGCACAGCATGTTTGGTTGTTAGGTCATAAAATGTTAACTTCTTTGTAGAAATCTTTAATTTTTTTGATAAAATTGTTTTTTTAAATAATTAACAGAGCCAAAAATCATGTAACATGTTAGGTTTCTTTTAAAACTACTTATATTATTATAGTTAGTAATAATATATAACTATAATAATATAGATAATAGTATGTTACATATAAATAAACAGTAATGTTTTGATTATAATGAAAAAATAGGTTTTGAAGGGGGACCCAAAACCCTTTACAACACAAAAAAGGGAAAGCTGCTCAAAGAGAAAGACATTGAAGCATCAACAATAGCCAAAAGTTAACCAACGGCCAACAAACAACAACCCAACAACAAAGAAACGAAAATAGAAAATGACAGAGAAAAAGACACTATTTCATATTCTTCAAGGTGTTAGACACCTTGATCTCCTGGTTTCGATGCAATTGATCATGTCCAATAGTTCTTATTTTTCCTTCTCAAAGGTCTTCCTAAGGTTTCCCCTAGATTTGGTACATGGGCCCTTTACCTCATCTTTGCCGACCTTCTTCCCCTTACCCTTTGAAGATTGGTCTTTCTCTAGCATCTCCACAAAGTATAATTGATTTTTCCCGAGCTAACTAATCTTTTCAAATAAGACCTCCAGGGACTCCACACTATTATTGACCGAACAATGGCTAACCTACAATAATTTCTTTATATCCGCATTTGTTTCATTAATCTTTACCTCCATTTTAGAAAGGCGATTCTCACATAGGGTCTTAAAGTCCATAAATGAGCACTCTAAATCAACTAGTCTCTCAATCAAAATATCCGAAGAAGAACCCTTGACAAGTTTTGCATATTCGCTTTCAAACCCCTTATCTTAATATTTACCTTATGAAATTCCTGTAGCACCCACTTTGCAAGCTTAAATGTGCATGTGGCCCCAAATGAGCCATATCCAGAAGCTCAAGCATAGAAGTATTGTCATCATTCAAGTATGAGAAATCTGAAGGGAGAGGATTAACCTTTAGTGGCTCAGGCTTTCCAGGATTCAGATTCACCCCCTCATCCTCATGCAATGACCTTTCACTTGACAACTCCACACCAGGCGACTGCCAAACAGGGGAATCATTGATTTCAACAACATTTTCTTCAACACTCTTCTCCTTACCTGGAGCCTTATCACCCTTCATACCACCTTTCACAACCTATTTTTTTAGCTTTGTAATTCAAAAATAATTAAAAACTAATTTATTATATAATTATGAATATATGAACTTCTTAATAAGTATATTGTATATACAATATTTATTTATATAATAAATTTATTATGAAGTGAATGTATCAATAATATACCCTTTTTTTATTGGTATGTAAGGGATTTTTTATTATATCTGAAATGAGGATTACATCGGATAATATAAGCTAGCAACAAAGACATCTTCATTCCCAGGATTGAGCCAACATTCGCCCATAACCACAAATCCTAATGTAGGAAAATTCAACAATGGCACCAATCAGGGATCCCAATACAACCATATTGGAAACTGCACAGACAAAGATCATATACAACCACAAAAGAAACCGTTTACCGGACCAAGATCACCAAAACATAGTCTTTGTATTGCCTTTCGTAAGAAACCCTATTTGAAGCACCAACCACCAGTGAACCAAAGTAGGCAAGGGAAAAAAATGGGGACACCAACACCACCATATCAATATCACACTTTAAATTATATGTTACATAATATATTTTATAGTTATATATTATTTATAATTATATAATAAGTAAATATTATATTTTGAATAATACTAGCTATATAATTATAAAAATATTTAAACGTAATTTATTATAATAATAAATATATGAACTTCATAAGAAGTATATTGTAGATAAAATATTAATTTATCTAATATACTTTTTATGAAGTTAAAGTATGAACAATAATTTTATAATTTGTAAACATTCATCCAAACATCATTATAATCTTTACATCCTACCAAATCATTTACAATTATCTATGAATTAACTCATTTAATTTTGTAAAACATTTAATTTAATAGTTTTATCAATCACAAAACTTATTTTTTAAATATTTGTTTGTCCATATTGTTTTATTCTCTGTATATGATGTTATGTTCGTACATAGCTCTCTTCTCTGCAATGTTATGTAGGGACAGTTGTAACAAGAGTCTGTCTTGCAGGGCCTGTCTTTGTTTCCACCACCCATGGTGAGGGATCACTTATGAGAGTACTTGCATCACATCATCATCTAGGGAATAAACTACATGTTTACCTACCATCTTCAATTATTCTCGTAATCGTTGACTCAATACCTTATCAATTTTCTCTCAATTGAGGAATTATACATGCCAAATACAAACTCCTAACCTCAGAAACATGTTTTTATATAAAGACATGCACAAAAAATTATGACAAAGTATTTAAATCAAATATTATTATAGTTAATAATAAGGAAATGGTAGTTATAGGGTATGGTGTTGTTTTCTCAGACCTTTTGGTTCAATCTAGTTGTACAATCACTATGGTGCATAAAATAATGTAGGTCACTCCATGTATTATTTTATTTATTTTTCATATTCAACTCAATTATTGATATTACTATTTTATCTTTATGTTTCAGGTTGCTCTTGTTCTAGTCGTGATCTTGCACCATTCACATCCCTCATGTGGAATACAATTGCATGATGAAGAAATTGATTTTATATCAATGGAACATGTGTGTGATTGGAGACATTATTTAATTTAATTTACTTTCATATTTCATTGTAAATTAATTTTGAAATCTTTTTAAGTAACATATCACAAAAATGTTCTTTGATTTTATTCCACGTATTGAACTCAAGATGCAATAGACCATGTTTGTTATTGCAGTGTTGAAAAAAAAAGGTTTCTCATTCATACTAATTATATGTGTTGTCTTTCTTGTAGTTGAAGAAAGTAAATGAAATCAAGGATTTTCTTCTTACTGCATGTGGCAAGGATGTAAGGTCGATAAAGATTAAAAGGATAAGGATGTTGTCAAGTTTAAGGTTAGATGTTCAAAATACCGAGCTATACTCTATGTTTTTGACTCAAAGAAGGGCAACAAGCTCAAGCAATCTCTTCCACCAAGTTTGTTCTTAATTTCAAGTAATTGTACTATTTTCCCTTGATAAACTAATTGGGTTTGAAACAATGTTTATTTGTTTCTAGTTTTATCTAGGTAGTAGAATTAAAGTTTACCCTTGATTAGTTTTTCTTGGTGCTCTATATTTGTTCTAGTAAATATATTAGATAGGATTTATGTTTTTTTCATTTAAATGAAGTAAAGTACCTATTTTCCATATAATTTTAGAACATGATTGTAGGGATTGAAGGATACCCTTTTATATTTTCAAGAACATAGTTGTAGATGTCATTCAGGGATGAATTTGTTTGTTTGTTTTTAATATTTTAATGGATATTGTTTGATATTGTAATGTACCAAGACACTTGAGGTTTATAAAATGTTTTAATAGTAATGTTGGTTGCTTTATATCCAATTTTATATGCACTCACTCTTGGAAAGAATGTGTGCAAGCAGTTCTAACCCTCTTTCTCATTCTTTTCAGGTTTGACTGTTCATGACTTGTAATTTACCATGGATGTGCATGTTTCAATGTAAGGCATGTAATATTGATATGTTGTTAAACCACTTTACCATCATACATTTGTCGACAAGTAGAGGTTAAATTAGGTAAAATTAGGTTAAACAAAGTAAGACGTAAGAATTTGAGTGGCTGGTGACAAATACATTTATAGACCCAATTCATTTTGCACGTTGTCTATTGACTTGGAAAATCTAATGTACTACTAACTTATTAGTGGTGATCACAAATTATAGACAACCCAATTCTCTCTTCTCTATAATGTTAGTGGAATCACCATTTTTCTAGCAACTACCATGTTTATCAATCATCAAGCAACACACTAAGACAGATTATGTAAGTCTATCTTCCTATGTATACAGTCTTAAATATATTTTGTTTTAAGTTTTCAGTTGTGGATGGTGTGGACACCATTGTAAGAAAGCAAATAAATCATTAGTTGAATGAAATTTGTTGAACATGTGCTTGTTTCAGGTGTAGATGGGATATAAAGCTTCATCCCTTAATACCACTTATTGTGTCTCTCCCTAATACCCACAAGGCATGGTTTATACAAGGCATTTTGTCTTTCCCATGGTTACCATCCACACTTTAAAAAATAAAGCTTCTCTATTTTATTTCTCTACACGACTATCAATGAACTATGAAGCATTCAATTTGATGACTGAGCGTATTTCATGCTTCTACTACAAAAATTAAATACATTTACGAAAATTATATTCTTTCGCACAAAATATTTCAAAACAACTCTACAAAAATATACCAAAGTTTTCCATAATTTACCATCCAAACCTCTTCGGTGTACCCATTGCACACAAAGGTGTGATTTCTAGTTAATAGATCTTTTCATTTAGTTTTCTTGAGAGAGGGATTGATGCATGCTAGATTGTTTTTTCCTTTTTGATGTTAGTATGTAGTGACTTGTTTTTTAATTTTTTGACTTGTTATTTAATGCATTTTTTTGGTTTTCTTTTATTATGTTCTTATTTTATATTTTATAGGTTATACAGATATAAAGGACCACATAATTCCTCATTGATTTTTAAGCTACAAAAAATAACTTTTATTTTTGGTTGGTAAATTTTCTTTGGAGGGGCTATGATGGACCAATATTTTAACCAATTTTTGATCCTTGATATGGCTGATTGGTATTTGAGTTTATGACTTTGTTCCTTACTAGTGTTACATATTGTCCCATACAATATGTTACATTTAAAAATCCTAATAATATAATTAAAAATATATATTTGTGGAGTAGTCATTGCATAGGAAGAGTAATCTCACCCCTAGCTATTAGTGGGGTTACGAGAGTTTGCGACAACTTTAGATACATTTTTTTTTTTGGAAAATACAAGTATAGTTATTGAATTTTAATAAAGAGAATTGTTGTATGTACTCTCCATGGGACCACAAGACCTAGCTTGCTTTTTTCAATAGATCTTGATATTTTGGTTCGTGTAAGACCCCACCTTTTGTAGAATAGTCACAACTCTTTTGCATCATGTAGTTATTGACTTGTAACACAGAGAATTGTTGTATGTACTGTCCATGGGACCACAAGACCTAGTTCACTTTTTTCAATAGATCTTAATATGTTGATTGGTGTAAGACCCCACCTTTTGTAGAATAGTCACAACTCTTTTGCATCATGTAGTTATACAGAGAATTGTTGTCTGTACTCTCCATGGGACCACAAGACCTAGCTCACTTTTTTCAATAGATCTTGATATGTTGGTTGGTGTAAGGCCCCACCTTTCGTAGAATAGTCACAACTCTTTTTGGTCATTGGTGGATTTACTCAATAAAGTTGTCATTGATGGGTTATGCAACAAATCGTTCCACACAAAGTCAAAAACATGTGGTAGTTGATTTATTCATAAATTTGTCACTTTTCATTATTTAAAAAATCAAACAACTTTTGCGGCAATGATGTTGATCTTGAAATGTAAAATGTCTTGTGTTGGTAGGGGAACATGTGGAGCTGTAGAGGGGGGGGCATTTTTACAATGCTTCACTGACATGTGGCACAACTTAAAGGATAAAGAAGATTCTAGTGTCAAGAACGTGGACATAAGGCCATGTCAAAACAAGGTCATATACACCGACACGTCATAAACATTCAATGCCTTGTAACCCAAGTTTAATGGGTAACCCAAAGGAGTCTGACTTGGCCAACAGAAAGCAACAGGTGCCATGTGGAAGGACGTCATTCACAATTGATAACTTCTAAAGCACGTTCGCTTTTATTGTACGATATCTGTACGTGCCACATTTAGGGTTGATATTTCTTGTACAAGAAGAAATGAGTTTATAGTTCGATATAGGCCTAGAATTTGATAGCCACCCTTGTCTGTGATATGAAAATTTTGTGACGGTTTGTTCATTTAAATACTTGTCATTTTACATTTTATGAAAAAAATTAACTGTCAAAAAATATTTAAAGTACCTAAAAAATCAATATATTAGTAATCTATGAAATATTATTTTATAAAATAATTATGTTAGAAAATTTACAAATTTTAGAAACTATGCATGCACTCAAATAGTATATCCAATTGCATATAATAAATTTTATTGATAATTAAATAATTATATATATGTAATTTACATTTTGACAATGCATAGAGTATTAGATTAAGAATAATTATATTGCACAATATGATTATTTTTTCCATATATAAATTATTCTCTAATTTGTAAAATTGTATTACTATTTTGACTATAAATTAATTTATTGATTTCATATTTGTAAATATCATAAAAACACATTTAAATATCAATTTCAAACCTACCAAGAAATTGTTAAATGAAATTAAAATTAATTTAATGTTTGAATTGGTCTATCTAAAAACACATTTAAATATCAATTTCAAATAAAATCTAGCAAGAAATAATTATATAAAATTAAAAATAGTTCAATCCGCAAATTGATTTATCTAAAATCATATTTAAATATCAATTAAAATCATATTTAAATATCAATTAAAATCATATTTAAATATCAATTTCAAACCTATCCAAAAATAATTATATAAAATTAAAAATAGTTTAATCCTTATTCAACTCATTATCTAAAATTTCAAAATGCTCACCAAGAAAACACAACTACTCGAAAAAAATCAAAGTTGAATCACTGTAAAATAAATGTTGTTTAAAAAACAATGCTATAAAGTGCAATTAGCTGCTATTGTTCAATTTTTTTTATATTTTAATCTTAAACTCATTTATCTAAAAACATAAATTATTTGTAAAAGGCAAACAAAATTTCAAAATCTCACCAATAAAACCAAATGCTCTATTGAAGAAAATCAAAGCTAAGAATCACTGTACACAAAATGCTATAAAATAAATGTTGAAAAAACAATGCTATAAAATAAATGCTTTGAAAATACAATGAAAATTTGTGCTATGATGTCATTCATAAGAATATCCTATATATATATATTAAAATTTATTGTTAATTGTAACAAGAAGTTTCTAAATTATGTAGAAAATAAATCTTGTTAAAATATTCAAAAAGTTAAAAATCAATTATATTCTATTTTGAAAAGATTTTGAATTAATATATATTTTTATAATAAATATTATAAATCATGTATATTAATATAAAGCAATGATAATTATTAGTAAAAAAGTTAAAATCTTTAAAAAATTAGAAAGAACTATATTTAATCTTGAAAAGTTTCTATTCTCAATAGATTTTGAATTAATAAATATATTTATAATGACTCATATATATTAATATAAAGTGAAATTAGAAAGAATTATTCCAATTTCCAATTATAAACTAATTTATATTTTTATCATAAACATTATTATATATATATGCCTACAATAAATTTTTACGGTTTAATAATAATTTGAAGTGTCATATTTACGGTTATATAAAAATATAGCAAGTCAAATGATACGGTCTAATGATTTTTTAGGTTGTAATATACGATCAAAAATACAAAAAATGGTCAAATAGACCATCAAATTCCAGGCTTGGTTCGATAGGCGATTTTGGCATATTCTGTAAGTGCCACACTATATTCCCCTTGTTTTTGTCATTTTCCCTGGTGAACGGTGTTGCATTTTTTGGAATCTTCTAAAATGTACACGTGGCACCTTTGCTACAGGTTTTTTATTGGGAAGAATAGTAGTCTTTGCATTGTTATTTATTATTGTCAAATTGGGGATTGTGCGATCCTTCCATCTTAACCATAAAAAGTTAACCTTGTTGTAACATTTGACATGTTATCATGACACACCTCCCTTGAACTTATCAAAGTAGGGGAGAGGATCCAATAGTTGAAGATGTTTCAATAGTTGTGATAGTAGTTGTTTATATAATACTCAATATTTTTATCAATATTGGACAAATAGTTGTGACGTGACTACCCATAATTAAACAAAATGTGTTCCTTTGATCTAAAAAGCAACCAATCATGTGATGCCGCATGAGTGCTCAACTACCCATGATGTGAATGCACAAGTATTGGTCAACTACATCTTGCCAAGTAAGCTACTGTAAAAAAAGTGGGAGTGATTTGAAATTTCCACGTAAGATAATTAGAAGCGCTAAGTTAGGGTGCTCAACTACTGGGTCCTCTACCCTAGTTATTTTTAATTTCATGTTTTATGTACTCATGTGGATGTTATTTCCAAGGTTAGAATGTCTTGTGTAGTGGATCAACTAGTCGTTGTTATTTGATTATTTATGGAGGGGGATTTAAATTGAAATAATGAATAAGGTGATGAATTTTCTAATCAAAGAATAATAATGTGAATTATCATTACTATATCAAATTCAACTATAATATTTATAAATTTTAAGAAATAGGATTGTAAATTGTTAACATTAAGTGACAAGGTTTGAGCATTTGAATGCTCGAGACCAAGTTATGATCGTCCCAGTACTAGTGCACACCAAACATGTTCGAGATATGTGATGGAACTCTCAAAATTTTGTGTTCAATTGCCTTGAAGCTATGTTTGGGTGTTTCATTGGCCTTGTTCTTGCCCACTAGTTAAGGTTTATGTCACAAGGGTTTAGGGTTTATCAAGCCTTAATAGTTGGAAGTGAAAACCTTAGTCCTTTTTCCTTTCGTTCTAATGTCTTATTGAATTGCTATAGTCAGTTTTTGGTCATTTAAAAACAAATTGAGTCTCAAATTTCCATGGGTTGACCAGTCCCTTGTTTCTAGGATTACCGCCTCGTTGATCACATTGAAATATTTCCCTCATGATGTTATGTTCCTATGGTTGAGGTTGCCAAATTATTTGTCATTTTCCCTAAGTCTAGTTGTCTTCGGTTTATTTTATGTTGTTTGCATTTCCTTTCCCAAGCGTGTCCCCCTTTTAAAAACAACTTTTAAACATGTGCATATTGAATATCACTCAAGTTTTGTTTACTACATTGTCCATCGCCCATCGTGCTTAGCTTGTTCACCGCTCACTTTATATTAGCGATGAACGATGGCTCATATTTCATCTCATCACTGCCTTGCTTTGCATCGCGGGTTGGAATAACATCCTCATTCCCACATTGGCGATGAGCGATATAACTAGAATCCTTTGTATTGCTCGCTCATCGCCTATCGCTAATCGCTCACTACCTTACATTTTCTAATTAGCGATGAGCGATGTGGGTTCTCCTCCCCATCGCTTAAGTTCTTTATATCGCTGATTCACTCCCGCTCACTGGGTACTAAGTAGCGATACCCGATGTGACCATTAATCTCATTACCAAGAATACGTGGCAGTATCTTATGCCATCGCTATTGTGTTTCAACTGCCTGAGGATGAAACAATGATGAGGGATGTGAAGGTTGTGGTAACCTTCCATCATTGGGACTCAAGGCATTGTGAAATCAGTTGCAAGGGGGATGTATAAATCAACGATGAGCGATAAGTCTTCAAGAAAAGCAAAAGGAGGTATATTCCTAGGGAAATGGCTATCCAGCCCCAGGAATGCACCGGGGCATGGATGTATGTTGTCTTCCTTGATTTTCTCGACATTCGTGTATTTTCTGCCTTCCGTAACTCTGCCATTCGTATTTACTGTTGACTACACAGTACTTAGTGGCAATTCACGCCATGCTCTCCCCATTTACTGCCTTAAGCGTTTTTTTTTTATCTTCTTTCTATTTCATTTTAACTTGTAATGTGTTTATAAATTTTATTTTTAACATATAATTTTTTTATATTTAATTTCATTGATTAATAATTGAAGATTAGTTCATGTTAATTTTTTTATAATAGTTATTTTTTTAAAAATAATTATTTTTTAATAATGTTTTAAATTGTATTTTATATATAAGAAATAAAGAAAAATTAATATAGATTGTACAAATATGTTTATAGTTTTATTTATTATATATAATACATAAATTTTAATCTTTTAAATTATTTTATTTTATTTAAAGAGTATTTTTATTTATTTAATTTTATTTACTTGTTTTAATTTTAGTTCTAGGTAAATGTTAAAACTAAAATATCCATTTTTAGAAATAATTAATTATATTTATATAATATCAATTTATTTTTTGATATTTTATATAATGCAAATTAAATTTTAAAATATTATATTTATTATGTATTTTTTTTATATTAAAAATTAACCAATAAAAATATAATGTAATATATGATTAATATAAAATATAACGCAACACATAATTATATATAATAATTAATATATAATTAATATATAATATTTGAATAATACATAATAATTATATATTACATTATATTTATATATTAATTTAATTTACATATTATGTATTTTATCTAAAATTAATTCTTAGATAATAATTATTATATTTATTATTCATGGATGATGTATAGATGTCTAGTGCATCTAATTAGTTCTAAGGTGAATGTTAAAACTAAGTTATTCTATTTATCTAGAAATAGGTTATAGAGGTATATGTATAATTTTACATATCTATTATATTTATTTCATGTGAAGCATAGATAGTACCTTTATTCTATTATACATATATCCTTATAATCTAAAGCATTATACATATAAGAACAAATATATCTTTCATTTCTACTATGTTCTTATATCACCTTTTAAATAAATAAAAATAGTTCTCTAAATCAATAATCTAGTATAATTATACTTTATAATTATTGCATCATGCTAATGTGAGAATTAGTTGAAATGTATCATGCATTACATTTTATATTAATTATATCTTACATTATATTTTTAATTGGTAATTCTTAATATAAATATAATATTTTAAAATCAAATTTGCATTATATAAAATTTAAAAAATAAATTGACATTATATAAATATAATTAATTATTTCTAAAAATGAATATTTTAATTTTAAAATTTACCTAAGAACTAAAATTAAAAAAAGTAAATAAAATTAAATAAATAAAAATAGTTCTTTAAAGAAATATAAAATAATAAAAATAAAATAATTTTTAAATAAATAAAAACTCTCTTTAAATAAATAAAAATACTCTTTAAATAAAATTAAATGATTTAAAAGATTAAAATTTATGTATTATATATAATAAATAAAATGAGACATTTGTACAATCTATATTACTAATTTCCAATTATTAATCAATGAAATTAAATATAAAAAAATACATGTGAAAAATAAAATTTATAAACACATTACAAGTTAAAATGAAATTTAAAGAAGATAAAAAAACGCTTAAGATAGTAAATGGGGGAGAGTATGGCGTGAATAGTACTGTGTAGTCACCAGTAAATATGGATGGCAGAATTAGGGAGGCGAAGGCAGAAAATACACGAATGGCGAGAAAACCAAGGAAGACAACATCCATCCATGCCCCGGTGCATTCCTGGGGCTGGATAGACATTGCCTATTCCTAGTGGATATTTTGATCCAAAGGTTGAGAATGCATCACCCATGTTGTGTACATCGCAGATGGCGTCTTCATGAGAAGGAAGCAATTATCGATGAGTGATGGAAGGCTTAGTATTTTCTTCCATTGCTGGGTCTTAATGCATCGTAGATTTTCTCATCTAGACCAAACATCAAATAGCGATGGGCGATGAAGAAAGTGACAACAGTTTTAAAGCACTGACGTGGCAACTTATGAGAACATCGTTGGGTAGGGTCACATCGCTAATTAATGTGAGTCACCAAAAGAGAGAATTAAAGCATGAGGATCATGGAGAACCATTGATGTTGTTTTAAAACAATTTCAATCAATGACTGAAATTCAAATGACAATAGTTGATTGTTAGAAGCTCTTCACTTCACTCGCATGAGCAGTCTTTCACCATTTATGGTGAATTTGATCGTTGCTAAACCATAAAAGAGGAAGTTGATTCATATTTCTAGCATTTGTTCACGAATTTGAAGCAAAAGGAGAAGAAAGGCATCTGGAAGAGAAAAAAATTTAGAAGGCCCAAAAGTTGAGAAAGGTTTCCTGGGTAAGTTACATCACACTCGATCCTATAAGAATTTTATTAGAATAAGATTAACTAAAGAATTGGTAATTTGATATAGGAATTAATTGTGAGCCTAGGGTTATATATTAGTATTTCTCGAACCTGTTAAGGAGTTCTTTAGGGTTTGATCTTATCCAACAATGTATAAAGGGGTTTTCATTTTCTTGTAGTTAAATTTTCCTATAATTATGTGAATCCAAAACCCTAGCCTTTTGAAAGTAATTTTCCAAAATGAGTCAACCTAGTGAATCTTCAAAATCTAAAGCTAAGCCAAAACAAATGAGGGAAAATGTTGCAAAACCAAAGCCAAAGGCTTTTGAAAAGACAAAGAGAGATAAGCCTGAGAAAGGAAAGAAAAGGGTGAGAAGAGAGATTTCGCCTGGTTCATGGAGGGAAGTGCACAAGAAACATCTTCATCAGGGAAGCAAATTGGAAAGATACCTACCAAAGAGGGGGTTATGACCAATAGATTGATAGATTTAGTAGCTAGAATTGGAGAAGTTGTAGTTTCATAGTCTAGATGGGAGCTATTTTTATATGCTTTCAATAAGAGGTTTGCAAAGTGTCCAACTAGACATTTATGGGAGTTTGATCTTGGTAAACTTGTGGCGCCTAATGTATTTGTAGAGGTTGATTTGATGCTGGAGATTGCATGAAATTATCATCCAGATGATAGGATCATCAAAAGTGTAAATGGAGTCCCACTGTTAGACATTTTTGGGAGTCGAATAGTGGAGATATTTAAATTTAATCCTATTGCTA
>VDFB02168118.1:156417214-156431047 GCA_007258455.2 Sequoia sempervirens
GCGATGTGGGTTCTCCTCCCCATCGCTTAAGTTCTTTATATCGCTGATTCACTCCCGCTCACTGGGTACTCAGTAGCGATACCCGATGTGACCATTAATCTCATTACCAAGAATACGTGGCAGTATCTTATGCCATCGCTATTGTGTTTCAACTGCCTGAGGATGAAACAATGATGAGGGATGTGAAGGTTGTGGTAACCTTCCATCATTGGGACTCAAGGCATTGTGAAATCAGTTGCAAGGGGGATGTATAAATCAACGATGAGCGATAAGTCTTCAAGAAAAGCAAAAGGAGGTATATTCCTAGGGCAATGGCTATCCAGCCCCAGGAATGCACCGGGGCATGGATGTATGTTGTCTTCCTTGATTTTCTCGCCATTCGTGTATTTTCTGCCTTCCGTAACTCTGCCATTCGTATTTACTGTTGACTACACAGTACTTAGTGGCAATTCACGCCATGCTCTCCCCATTTACTGCCTTAAGCGTTTTTTTTTTATCTTCTTTCTATTTCATTTTAACTTGTAATGTGTTTATAAATTTTATTTTTAACATATAATTTTTTTATATTTAATTTCATTGATTAATAATTGAAGATTAGTTCATGTTAATTTTTTTATAATAGTTATTTTTTTAAAAATAATTATTTTTTAATAATGTTTTAAATTGTATTTTATATATAAGAAATAAAGAAAAATTAATATAGATTGTACAAATATGTTTATAGTTTTATTTATTATATATAATACATAAATTTTAATCTTTTAAATTATTTTATTTTATTTAAAGAGTATTTTTATTTATTTAATTTTATTTACATGTTTTAATTTTAGTTCTCAGGTAAATGTTAAAACTAAAATATCTATTTTTAGAAATAATTAATTATATTTATATAATGTCAATTTATTTTTTAATATTTTATATAATGCAAATTAAATTTTAAAATATTATATTTATTATGTATTTTATTTATATTAAAAATTAACCAATAAAAATATAATGTAATATATGATTAATATAAAATATAATGCAACACATAATTATATATAATAATTAATATATAATTAATATATAATACTTGAATAATACATAGTAATTATATATTACATTATATTTATATATTAATTTAATTTACATATTATGTATTTTATCTAAAATTAATTCCTAGATAATAATTATTATATGTATTATTCATGGATGATGTATAGATGTCTAGGGCATCTAATTAGTTCTAAGGTGAATGTTAAAACTAAGTTATTCTATTTATCTAGAAATAGGTTATAGAGGTATATGTATAATTTTACATATCTATTATATTTATTTCATGTGAAGCATAGATAGTACCTTTATTCTATTATACATATATCCTTATAATCTAAAACATTATACATATAAGAACAAATATATCTTTCATTTCTAGTGTGTTCTTATATCACCTTTTAAATAAATAAAAATAGTTCTCTAAATCAATAATCTAGTATAATTCTACTTTATAATTATTGCATCATGTTAATGTGAGAATTAGTTGAAATGTATCATGCATTACATTTTATATTAATTATATCTTACATTATATTTTTAATTGGTAATTTTTAATATAAATATAATATTTTAAAATCAAATTTGCATTATATAAAATTTAAAAAAATAAATTGACATTATATAAATATAATTAGATTATTTCACAAAAATAGATATTTTAATTTTAAAATTTACCTAGAATAAAATTAAAACAAGTAAATAAAATTAAATAAAAATATAAAATAATTCTTTAAAGAAATTAAAAATAATAAAAATAAAATAATTTTTAAATAAATAAAAACTCTCTTTAAATAAATAAAAATACTCTTTAAATAAAATTAAATAATTTAAAAGATTAAAATTTATGTATTATATATAATAAATAAAATGAGACATTTGTACAATCTATATTACTAATTTCCAATTATTAATCAATGAGAGTCTAAAATATAAAAAAATGCATGTGCTGAAAATAAAATTTATAAACCGCATTACAGAGTTAAAAGTATTGAAATTTAAAGAGATAAAAAAAGCGGCAAGGCGGAGTGGAAATTATAGAGTGTGAATAGTCGTGTAGTCACCCGATGCCGGTTGGCGGGAATTAGGGTACGCGGTGGCTGACCGGGGCCAGCATCCATCCGTACTTGCGATTCGGGAATGGATAGACGTTACCCTATTCCTGAACGGAATGCATATTTTGATCCAAAGGTTGAGAATGCATCCCCCATGTTGTGTACATCGCGGATGGCGTCTTCATGAGAAGGAAGCAATTATCGATGAGTGATGGAAGGCTTAGTATTTTCTTCCATTGTTGGGTCTTAATGCATCGTAGATTTTCTCATCTAGACCAAACATCAAATAGCGATGGGCGATGAAGAAAGTGACAACAGTTTTAAAGCACTGATGTGGAAACTTATGAGAACATCGTTGGGTAGGGTTACATCGCTAATTAATGTGAGTCACCAAAAGAGAGAATTAAAGCATGAGGATCATGGAGAACCATTGATGTTGTTTTAAAACAATTTCAATCAATGACTGAAATTCAAATGACAATAGTTGATTGTCAGAAGCTCTTCACTTCACTCGCATGAGCAGTCTTTCACCATTTATGGTGAATTTGATTGTTGCTAAACCATAAAAGAGGAAGTTGATTCATATTTCGAGCATTTGTTCACGAATTTGAAGCAAAAGGAGAAGAAAGGCATCTGGAAGAGAAAAAAATTTAGAAGGCCCAAAAGTTGAGAAAGGTTTCCTGGGTAAGTTACATCACACTCGATCCTGTAAGAATTTTATTAGAATAAGATTAACTGAAGAATTGGTAATTTGATATAGGAATTAATTGTGAGCCTAGGGTTATATATTAGTATTTCTCGAACCTGTTAAGGAGTTCTTTAGGGTTTGATCCTATCCAACAATGTATAAAGGGGTTTTCATTTTCTTGTAGTTAAATTTTCCTATAATTATGTGAATCCAAAACCCTAGCCTTTGGAAAGTAATTTTCCAAAATGAGTCAACCTAGTGAATCTTCAAAATCTAAAGCTAAGCCATAACAAATGAGGGAAAATGTTGCAAAACCAAAGCTGAAGGCTTTTGAAAAGACAAAGAGAGATAAGCCTGAGAAAGGAAAGAAAAGGGTGAGAAGAGAGATTTCACCTGGTTCATGGAGGGAAGTGCACAAGAAACATCTTCATCATGGAAGCAAATTGGAAAGATACCTACCAAAGAGGGGGTTATGACCAATAGATTGATAGATTTAGTAGCTAGAATTGGAGAAGTTGTAGTTTCATAGTCTAGATGGGAGCTATTTTTATATGCTTTCAATAGGAGGTTTGCAAAGTGTCCAACTAGACATTTATGGGAGTTTGATCTTGGTAAACTTGTGGTGCCTAATGTATTTGTAGAGGTTGATTTGATGCTGGAGATTGCATGAAATTATCATCCAGATGACAGGATCATCAAAAGTGTAAATGGAGTCCCACTGTTAGACATTTTTGGGAGTCGAATAGTGGAGATATTTAAATTTAATCCTATTGCCACCGTTAATATTGATTTTTTTGAGTTGCTCCAAGAATATGAATGGAACAAGTATCCATATAGAAGAAATGTGCTACCTAGGCATAAAAGGAAAGATCGAGGGATGAAGGGCACATGGTTTGGGCCAAAAGATGTTGAACCTTTTAAATGTGATGAATTCGAAGACTACTTCAGGAACACCTATTATTGTCTATGTCAGGTCTTGGGTAGAAAATTTGATCTAAGGATGAATGTTTCCATGATGGTAATGATCATTAACATTCAAAACAAAAGCTCAAATAGGGGATTTGATTATGCAGCCTACCTCACAGAAGAGATGTACAAGGAGATGATGGAATTGAAGGAGGGGAAATGCCCTCTAGGTTAAAAACACTACTCTTTGCTAATGCATATGATCCTATGGATGGGCCATGAGACATGGAAGAAGTTTATGAGGTTGAGAGAGGTTGATGAAGTAGGGAATGAATTTCCTATACAAATGTGGACACACATATGGGATCAAAATTTCCCTAATTCCAATTACTTGGCATTCTGTAATGGTTTCAAATATGATGTTATGGAGATTTTAGGCTTGAAGCCTGCATATATAATTTTTAGAGTTATCAAGGAGATCTCGAGGCCTAAGGAATTTTGTGAAAACACCAAGGAAGACCACAATTGGGGTGACTGTTTACATTCTAATTACACTTCTATCAGAGTTAATGGTGCAAGGGTTCCACCCCATTGTTTGCTCCTATATGTTTATGACTAATTAGCATTCAACATTCATAGAAATAATAGGGCAGTTGGATGCTATGGACAAATAAAATTTTAGAGATGCTTGGAAAACATCTGTCATAGCTCCATAATGTTCTTTTGGTTATTTTATTGCTAGTACTGTAAAGGAGGGATATTATAAGTTTGGTATCATGTTGAATAACCTCAGGATGCCAGTGGATGACTTGAGGATTTTGACTCAGAGGGGTTTATGGATGAGGAAAAGAAGAAGAAAGGTAGATCCAGATTCTCACATCATTTCCTTTATTTAGATGATGTGATTAAGAACTTTCCTTCTGATGCTACAATAGTGACTAGAAAGAAGGAATGACAAAACATTTGTATCTTGGAGGAGAAAATCATGAAGAATAATCCATTCTATGTGAGCCCTTATGATGAGATCAAGGATCTCTATAAGCAGGATATGGTTAAAATTGAAGAATACCAAAGTGGTGACTTCCAAGAGAAAGTTAAGAAAGCAGAAAGGCAAGCAATAGTGGTTATGGAGTAGTAGGAGGAACACATGAGAAGTCTCTCCCCTCAATCAGAAGCTCAAGGAACTCAAGAACAACCTTTGGAGATTGGTGAAGGGTAGGTGACCAACCCATTGGTTGAATATTCAATGACAAAACTAGTTGGAGAGGAGCACTCTATTGAACATGTGCCTAGTGAGCAAGAGGTGGAACAAAGATTCCCCTCCATTGAAATAAGAGATGATTTTGATCCTTATATCCCAAAGATTAGACTTGTTAAATGTGAGTATGATGAGGATGCAAGTGAGAGTGAATGCATGCAAATATTTCACTATAAATGCCTCTTTTATTACAACCAAAGAATTTAAGGAATTTGTCATCCAGCTTAAGAGTTGAGATATAAAGAAAAGAATTGAGGGTGTAAAGGCTAGTGTGGACCCCTCATTGCAAGAGGAGGTAGAGAAAAAAGAAGAAGAAAATATCATGAGTGAAATTGCAGCTATTACCCTGGTGGAACCCAAGAAACTTGTCAAAGACAGTAGTGTAATGTTGTTGTTAGGATGGGATCTCACATCTGCTATTGAATTAGATGCAATCAGAAATTATTTGAGGGCTCACCTATCAGAGGAGCATTTTGACAACAAATTGTTCAGATCAAGCTTCAGTCCCAAGTTGTACACTCTTCCAATTTGGTTAATGGTGCTTAATATAGGGAAACCTAAGGTGGTCAAGTTAGTAGAGGAAGTTATTGGTGCTATTGTAATAAAGAGAGCCATAGAAATCACCCCCTACCAAGTTTCATAATTAACAATCCATGTTGCAATGTTGAGTGTAGATACTGCAAAAATATCTTAGGAGAGACCTGGAAAATTGTTGGATAGGTACAAAACTCTCCTTGATGAATACTTGCAAGATGAAGGCCACTTCACAAGTATTCCTATCACAAAAGACCTTGCCATCTCCATCTTCCTCTGAGTTTTCATGACAAGTTAGGGAGACTCTATCATTAAGAATTAGCAGACTGAAATAGGAGTTGAAGATGGAAAAGGAAAATGTCAAAAAGGCCAAGGAGGAGACATCAAAGGTAGCAGAGGGTATATTTGAGAATATCTTGGGGAATAATGTCTCCAAGCTGGTGCACAAGGAAAAAATGTTTGGAAAGTGTATAAGAGCATTCATGAAGCTCACAAAAGGAACACACAAGTGCAAAATTCCTTTCAGAATGACTGGAGCAAGTGGAATGCAAGAGTAGGTCCCCTTAAGGAGATGATTCCAAACATGAAGGATGATCTTGAGGCTCCTACAAATTTCCTATAATTGATAAAGGCTATTGATTTGTTGGGGGAGATTTAAGCATTCCATAGTAAACTTGGTGTGAAATCCAAGCTAAAGGCAAAAGAAATGTTCAAAGATATGGAGGAGGGTGGGGGAATGCCCTAAGTCACTAAATGAGAAGGAGAGCATAAAGAGTTGTCTGGAAGGAAGAATATGAGATGATCCCCCATTATAAAAAGCCACAAGTATTAGTGACTTTCATTTATACTTCATCTATAATAATAGTGGTTACTACAATTCTTGAGAAGAGGCGAATTTTAGCTGAGAATCACATATTTTTAGAAAATATGTGATTTTAAACTTAAAGGATTCCATTTAAAGGATTCAATTGAAGAGGGTTTGATCAAATCACCTTAGATCAAGCCCTTGGACAGAACACAAGCTAGTTTAAAACCATACCTATAAATGCGTCTCTCACACACACCTATCCATCGATAAAAATCACTTTGATTTAGCTTTTGGGGGATCGAATGAATTCATTTAAAATTTATTTCAAATGATTATGGTATTCCTCAGAACAAGCTATCCAATGAATATAATTTTAATATGTTTGGTTTTGTTATGTATTTGTTTTCTAATTTTTATTAAACATAGGTTTTTCATCGAAAATGAATTTCTTTGTTCTTCACATGTGGAAAAATAGAAGATCATCAATTTTTTTTTGAGAAAACACAAGGTGCAGATATTGAACTCTTGATCAACAAAAAGAAAATAAAAATGAATTTTGACATATACAAAAAAAGTTAGCAATTGAGCCCGATGGCTGTGTAATACGTTAGCAATTCCCATTGTTTTGCGGCAAGAGCAGTTAAGGAAAAAATATTCAAATAAAAAACTATCTAACCAGTGAAAGCACTGAATATTAGAGTTACAAATCTAAATTTGAAAGAATTATAATTTTATCCTTCAAGGAAAAAAAGTTATGTTTTATATGGTATGCATCACTTTTTAAAAATGTTGTTTTTTGAAAAAAAATAGTTTTCATGGGAGATGGGAAAAAGAGTGCAATCTGATTCCAAAAATTTTGAAAAATGTTTTCAAGATATAGACAAAATTTGATGAGACTCATAGTTTGCATCTTCAAATTCTATCTCACATTTTATGCTATAGGTGCCCGAATGTGAAGATTTAGTTAAAATAATAATTTGATTGTATCGGTTGGCTAAGGAGGAAATTGTAAACCACTATTTACAATGTTGGACACTTTTTGGATGATTTGACAAGGGTTGAGGTCAACATGGATGTGTTTGTTAAAGAGGCTAGGATATTAATAGATGCTAAGTATAATTTTCACAACTCAAAAGTGCAAAATATACTAGACCCTAAATGACCCACCGAGGAGGAATATAATACATGGCTTGGAAAATTTACAAATTAATCCTTAGATAAAGTATTGCAGAAAATTATATCCTCTTCGTCTAAAAGGTGATGACATTAGATGCTGATGTGGAAAGTGTGGTGATCTTTTCTCTTTTTATGCTTTTATGCTTTATGTCCTAAGATTTTGGAGCACATGGACATAATGCTACAACGAATAAGTGATGTCTTTTGGAAGGGGGGACAAATCTTCATCAAAAAATGCAAATGGTTTTTGTCCCACATGATATTTTCCCCCCTTCAAGTTGTAAATGTAACCACATTGGCGAGTATATTTTGTATCGGTCAAATGAATACTTGACATGTGCACATTCTGGCCTAAAGCTTTCTTTGCTCCTTTTTTCTATATGAAGGAATTCAAGGCCAGATGTATGAGTTGTTGATTGATCAAAGAGAAATTTTGTAATAGGAAATATAGAGAACAGTCTGGAGTTTTGTCTTAGGTTTTGCATCTTGTTGATATACAATTGTAATTTTTGATAATAGTACTAGCATTTGAATATATAAAATGGTGCAAATTCAAGGCCATTTCTCTCTTGGTGTATTCATTAAATGAGTTATTAATAAAGTGATCAAGGATTTTTTTGTTAATCCTCATTGTGTTCCAATGATGTATGGCTTTCATCTTTGTTTTAATTGAAAGAATTAATTAAATTGCTTGGATAACTTGCTATATAGGTTCATATAATTTGAGTATCAAGATCTAATAAGAAGTTTTGGTTTGGGATACTAAGGTTCAATGTTGTAATGTAGTATTGTAGAAGCTTTAATGTGCTAAGTATTAAATGGTTATCTAATTATATTTGTGTTGAGATTGACTATGTTTCCTAGGTTAAGGCACTGGTCTGGGTTTTGTATTTGTGGTGTAGTTTTCTGGATCATTCACTAGCAATATAAATTCATAATTAAACTTTCTATTAAGTGACAATTAATAATATTTCAATTCATGTTAATCATTCTTTTCTCTAGATGTCTAAATGTGTAAAGAATCTGCCAAATTCTTGAAGGATTTCTTCTATTAAGCTTAAGCTATGGGAATGCATCT
This sequence comes from Sequoia sempervirens, assembly GCA_007258455.2. Classification (NCBI taxonomy): domain Eukaryota; kingdom Viridiplantae; phylum Streptophyta; class Pinopsida; order Cupressales; family Cupressaceae; genus Sequoia; species Sequoia sempervirens. Next base: position 156,425,753 of record VDFB02168118.1, read on the forward strand.
ATTATTTGTAATGTACTTGGTTATTAGGTGCATGAATTCATAGGTACATTGTGGGATCACCCTCTCAGGTCTAAGCATTGTTTCTTTTACTCATTTTTTTGCCAATCCCTTTAGGTTGTTGAGAATTAGAAATGGCACCTCCATAGGATTATTTGAAGATCAACTTGGTTCTTGAAAAATAACCAATAGTATGCATAACTAGTTATTATCAAGTTAACAATATTATTATGAATATCTCATTTCAATCATTTATATTTTGGAGTATTGACAATGGAAATTTTTTGTAGGAATTTAAATGTTCAATGGAGGACAAGAGGATCACTAGGACCCTAATTATTTCCACTTCAAGTTGTGAAGTTATGTGTTATGCTTTTTGTTTATGTAAATGTTGGGTTAAGCATAGTTTTCTTTTATGTGAACCAAACATTCTTGGTGTTTAGAGTTTAATTTTTTAGTGCTATGGTGATGAGGTTTAAGTGTGTTCTTGGTCTCTTAAATGGGGTTTAAAAAGTACAACTCGTAGGCAACTTTGCAAGCCACTTTTATGAGGTGTTGTAGTGCTAAAAAATGTACACCTTTACATTTTCACACTATGTTTGCATTCCCTTGATTAACTAGACTAAATTAAGCTTTTAATTGGCCCAATTATGCATTCACTTGAGCCTAATTATTTTATTTTTTTTGTGAAAGGGAAAACCACATTTAATCAATGCATACACTTAATTACACATCTTGAAAAATGTGTGTCCTAGGTTTAGGGCCTAGGACCCATTCACACAAGGGAAAATGGGACTTCCTTAAGTCTTGGATTCCATTTTTTAATATGTTTTTGGTGGCATTTAAATGATTTGAATTCAAATTGCAAAGGTGGGCTTGTGGTGTTTAATTGTTGGGTAATTAAGGAAACACCTATAAATACATGGTTATTTTATCAATTTAACATTATGAATCAAGAGGAAACTTTCACAAGATAAAATATTATTGTCAAGAGCATTGGAGAGTAGATTTATCTATCTGTTATTGCAACATTCAAGATCCTATCATGATGTCAAGAGTTATGTGTGTTCATATAGGTTTTTGGAGTTAACATTGTGATGTAGGTTTCTAACATTCAAGCATCATGTATTAAGTGTAAAATTAAGCATCCAGTCAAGCCATTTCATGCAAGATCCAATTGTTGGAAAAATGTGTCTCAACCTTGCAATTACATAAGGTATTGTTGATACATAAGGTATTGTTCATATGTCAACAAGGGGGGTGTGTGTAGGGGGAGGTGATTTATTATTATAAATCTAGACCATTTGTCATTAGGTCTTAGATCTGACAGTTGATATTTTATCAACTTGACTTTCCTAAACCCTATTTTATTTATTATGAGAATTGTTGTAGCCATTGTATGGCTATGTATTGTGATGTATTCTAAAATTAAGACAATTGTTTGTGTTGCCTTTGGATCTCTCTAGTTGGTGGAAATCCTTTGTGTAGGAAGCTTTCTCTCCTACAAGTGTAGCAGCATTGTAATGTTGTGATCTTTAGATAATATATTATTGGGTGACTTTTAGGAGTGTGCGGGGTTTTCACGAAGGGTTTTCCCCATATACACAATCCACTATATTTGTGAGTATACATGATGTTGTGTTATTTTTTGTTTTAAGTTTCTATAATGTTAAGATTCATAAAGGTTTGCATTATCCTCCTCCTCTCCAAGATTGAGTGTAGAGATTTGTTCACATATGCTTCCTTACAATCTGCCAGAGTGATGTAATTGAACTTTTTGATCCCTCTAGAAACTTAGTGGGGTTTGAGGTGGTTACATGTGGTATTATTTTATTCCATGAGAATTCTATTTATTTTTATCTAGTAGCTTTATTTCATTATCAAGGGTTTAATTACTACAAGGTAGGGTTTTGACCGAGGAAAACCCTATTCACCCAAAAACAAAGAAAATCTCCTCTCTTTTGTAGTAGTAAGTTGTGGCAGGTGAAGAAGGATTGAAGTTGATAAAAATGCAATTTGCAAGAGAGATTGTAGAAAGTTTTCAACATTGTTGTGGGACAGAGCTTGAACCCTGATTTATTTTTAGCTTTTTTTGATACAGAGCACGGGAGAAAATAGCATCTTGAATCCATCCTCGAGGAGGACCTCAAGAGTTGAAGAAAAAACTCATGCAAAAGATCCATTAAGCCCTGGCCGGGTGAGTCAATATGAGGACCTCTCAACACACATTTTGGTGGCCGAGGGTACACAATATTTTAACCTTCTTAGATCTATCAGAGGATTGTTGTTTCTATTAGTATTATGCTTTAAATATTCATTTTAAGTTTTACATTACATAATTGAGTTCATTAAGCATTTTTGGTTTATCTCCCCAAAGTGTAGTTCAAACACATTTTTCCATTTTCTGTCATAAGGAAAACAACAAATCTTCTAATAGGGTTGACTCACCTAAGGGTTGAAAGTCAATCCTACCTTTGGGGATCTCATTTCCTAATGAAACTAGGAAAGTGTAAGTGTTCAAAGATCCTCATTTCACATTGATCACCCCACTTACATTTTTTTATGTTTCATTTTGGTGAATTTGATATTCTTACACTCTAAACTTGCTTAAATTGGTAGTCCTCCAAACCTTAGATCTAGATTTGGAATTACACTAGATTATTTTGCATCTCATTTAGGGTTTCAAAATTACATCTTGCATCATTTAAAATTTCATGTTGCATCATTTAAAAGTTAATTTTGCATCATTTAAATTCATAAAAATCCAAAAATATTGCATACATCTTGCATTGTAGTTACATCAAGAGTGTCTTTCAGTCATTTAGATTCAAATTTTAGTTCAAAATTACATTAAAAAAGTTGTCATTTTGTTCACTATTTGTCACCAGTCAAACTTGCATTAAGACACCTAAAACTAGAAAATTCTATCATAAAAATCAAAGTCTGCAACCTAAAATAGAGAACACCAACAGTAACTTAGACTTAGCATCTTTCATTTTTCAGAACCCTAAACAAGGACGCATTTTCCCTTGGGCAAACGTGTCCTTGTGTAGGTGTCCTACCAGACTTTTGGGAGACTTTTTACCTCTATCTTTTCTTTTTGTTTCTACTGTCGAATCTGAGAATTGAATTTATGAAAAAAATTGTTTTTCACACAGAAGATAGTTGTATTTCTACTTAATTCTTGAAACAAATTAGAAAAAAATTGCATGTTTCAGTTGTGGATAGTTTTGGATCTATAGAACAATTATTACATCATGTTCTCATTGCAAAAATCTCTTGTTATCATACTTTATCTTCTATTTTCAAATTTTTTTAATACTCTATGAATTTGTTCTTATAAGCATATGAATATGATTTCCTTTCCCCCCTTTTCTTATTTTTTATTGATCCATCTCGTGTGTGTGAAACTAACCTAGAGAAAGAAAATACAATCTTGGAGAATCATGATAATCAAGTTTTTTCTTCTCCCAATATCTATCCTATTTGTGAAGAATATATTTTGGTGTTAGAGGAACCCATCATTGAGAGCCATGAGAATCATATTTGTTTCTCTTCGCTTGCCTCTCCTACTTGGGAAGATATTATTGAAAAAGGGGATGTAATCATAGATAATCATGACAATCATAGTTTTCCTTCTCCCAATATCTCTCCTATTTGTGAAGAAGATATTTTGGTGTTAGAAGATCCACTCATTGAGAACCATGAAAATATTGTTTCTCCCTCTCCCAATGCTTCTCACACTTGGGCATATATTGTTGAACAAGAGGATACCATCATTGATAAGCAAGAAAATTATAGTTGTTATTCTCTAGATACCTTGCTACTTGTGATGAAGATATCCTAGATGACCCCACCATTGAATGTCATGAAAATCTTGTTTCCTCCTCTACTAAAAACTCTCCTACTAGGGAGGATATCATGGTGCAAAAGGATGATAGAATTTATGCATTTATTTCAAACAATAGTAATGTGGTTTCCTTAGATGAAGATGATAAGGTGACATTAAATTTCCCCTCATTAGAAGAAAATCAACATGAATTCCAATCAGCTAAGGTTATGAACGCACAATTGACCATTAGATCTTCTAGGATTAATAGATCTCCTGAGATTCCTCTAATCATTAGACCTCCTACAAATACTTTAATTATTGGACCTCCCAAGTCATAAACTAAGCCACTTCTTATTATAAGAAGACCTAAACCCAAACCATTACCTCCAGGGGCTATCTTAATTTTTTCAAGGCAACATTGTAGTAACAATGTTATACAACAATCAAGATATAATACCGTTGCTCACACATATAATACAAGGAACAACAGGAAACCACAAACCATACCTACTTCATTACGATTAGCTCAACCTATTTTTCCTAGTTCTCCACATTTTCCTTCACACACTAGAAAGGAGTATGATCTTATGGAACAACTTAGAAACACTCATGCTAAGATTTCTTTATGGGACATTATTCAAGCTTCACCTAATTATCATAACATGGTTCAAAATGCTTTACAACAAGTTGTTATCCCTCCTAGTGTGAAACCAAATGATGTAGCAGCCCTAATCCAAGGTATGAATTTAGTTAAGTTAGATATCACCTTTCATCAAGATGAGCTACCTCCACTGGAAATACAAAAAAAAATTATGCCTTGATGATAGTGGCTCGTATTAACAATAATGGTACTAATTTTTGAATTAGACGTAATCTCATTAATAATCGTTTGATTCTCAATGTTTGTAGTGTAAACCTTCTAGATAAGATGGGAGTGGAAAAAAGCCAAATTCAACCAGATTTTATATCTATCCATGGATTTGGTAATATGGAAAAAGAACTACTTGGTGTGAAAACATTACCTATTAGAGTGGGTAATAATATGTTGCAAACTCCTATTCATGCCATGCCTCAAGAACTCTCATATAATCTCCTCTTAGGTAGACCTTGGATTCATACAATGAATGTGTTGCCTTCAACATTACATCATCTAATAAAGTACACTTATTGAAAAAAAAATCTACACAATGAAAGCCGACCCAGAATCATATCACAATTGTTTGCAAATTGAAACATGAATGATGAATCCTCTTACAACACTGACACCAACTACAAAATTGGAAATGATATATAAGAAGCAAAAGAGAAATCAATCACAAAAATATTGGATGATGAGTGGGGTTCATTGGATTTTACACCTACACTCATGGGAGAATATAAGACTATACACGAATAGAGAAAAGAGAAATAAGATGACATAATATTCACACAATCTGAGTCATCAAAAGTATGTGAGTCTACAACTT
>VDFB02168118.1:156431147-156550326 GCA_007258455.2 Sequoia sempervirens
TTCTTGGGCATCTTCACGCTATTTCATTTTCTTTTGAAAATATTTCAATTCACACCTCGCCATATAGTTGAATACACCGTTATCAGACCATTTTGTCTCCATAAGGCATGATGGTAGGATTTGAGCACTAATTGGTACAGAGGTTAGATTTTACATAGAATTCTTACTTTGACCCTTTCTTTAACTTGGTGAAATGAAATCACAAAAGAAACCATTCCCTATAGTAAAACAAATAATCAACTTGATAATTCTGTAGTGATTTTACTTTGCCTCTAATGCTCACATTAGCTCAATGCCATATTGTGTTTGCACAGCATGTTTGGTTGTTAGGTCATAAAATGTTAACTTCTTTGTAGAAATCTTTAATTTTTTTGATAAAATTGTTTTTTTAAATAATTAACAGAGCCAAAAATCATGTAACATGTTAGGTTTCTTTTACAACTACTTATATTATTATAGTTAGTAATAATATATAACTATAATAATATAGATAATAGTATGTTACATATAAATAAACAGTAATGTTTTGATTATAATGAAAAAATAGGTTTTGAAGGGGGACCCAAAACCCTTTACAACACAAAAAAGGGAAAGCTGCTCAAAGAGAAAGACATTGAAGCATCAACAATAGCCAAAAGTTAACCAACGGCCAACAAACAACAACCCAACAACAAAGAAACGAAAATAGAAAATGACAGAGAAAAAGACACTATTTCATATTCTTCAAGGTGTTAGACACCTTGATCTCCTGGTTTCGATGCAATTGATCATGTCCAATAGTTCTTATTTTTCCTTCTCAAAGGTCTTCCTAAGGTTTCCCCTAGATTTGGTACATGGGCCCTTTACCTCATCTTTGCCGACCTTCTTCCCCTTACCCTTTGAAGATTGGTCTTTCTCTAGCATCTCCACAAAGTATAATTGATTTTTCCCGAGCTAACTAATCTTTTCAAATAAGACCTCCAGGGACTCCACACTATTATTGACCGAACAATGGCTAACCTACAATAATTTCTTTATATCCGCATTTGTTTCATTAATCTTTACCTCCATTTTAGAAAGGCGATTCTCACATAGGGTCTTAAAGTCCATAAATGAGCACTCTAAATCAACTAGTCTCTCAATCAAAATATCCGAAGAAGAACCCTTGACAAGTTTTGCATATTCGCTTTCAAACCCCTTATCTTAATATTTACCTTATGAAATTCCTGTAGCACCCACTTTGCAAGCTTAAATGTGCATGTGGCCCCAAATGAGCCATATCCAGAAGCTCAAGCATAGAAGTATTGTCATCATTCAAGTATGAGAAATCTGAAGGGAGAGGATTAACCTTTAGTGGCTCAGGCTTTCCAGGATTCAGATTCACCCCCTCATCCTCATGCAATGACCTTTCACTTGACAACTCCACACCAGGCGACTGCCAAACAGGGGAATCATTGATTTCAACAACATTTTCTTCAACACTCTTCTCCTTACCTGGAGCCTTATCACCCTTCATACCACCTTTCACAACCTATTTTTTTAGCTTTGTAATTCAAAAATAATTAAAAACTAATTTATTATATAATTATGAATATATGAACTTCTTAATAAGTATATTGTATATACAATATTTATTTATATAATAAATTTATTATGAAGTGAATGTATCAATAATATACCCTTTTTTTATTGGTATGTAAGGGATTTTTTATTATATCTGAAATGAGGATTACATCGGATAATATAAGCTAGCAACAAAGACATCTTCATTCCCAGGATTGAGCCAACATTCGCCCATAACCACAAATCCTAATGTAGGAAAATTCAACAATGGCACCAATCAGGGATCCCAATACAACCATATTGGAAATTGCACAGACAAAGATCATATACAACCACAAAAGAAACCGTTTACCAGACCAAGATCACCAAAACATAGTCTTTGTATTGCCTTTCGTAAGAAACCCTATTTGAAGCGCCAACCACCAGTGAACCAAAGTAGGCAAGGGGAAAAAATGGGGACACCAACACCACCATATCAATATCACACTTTAAATTATATGTTACATAATATATTTTATAGTTATATATTATTTATAATTATATAATAAGTAAATATTATATTTTGAATAATACTAGCTATATAATTATAAAATTATTTAAACCTAATTTATTATAATTATAAATATATGAACTTCATAAGAAGCATATTGTAGATAAAATATTAATTTATCTAATATACTTTTTATGAAGTTAAAGTATGAACAATAATTTTATAATTTGTAAACATTCATCCAAACATCATTATAATCTTTACATCCTACCAAATCATTTACAATTATCTATGAATTAACTCATTTAATTTTGTAAAACATTTAATTTAATAGTTTTATCAATCACAAAACTTATTTTTTAAATATTTGTTTGTCCATATTGTTTTATTCTCTATATATATGATATTATATTCCATTACATAACTCTCTTCTCTACCCAATATTATATGAGACAATTGTAACAAAGTCTATCTTGCAAGGCCTATCTTTGTTTGTCCACCACCCATGAACACAAATCGAGGATCACTTATGAGAGTACTTGCATCACATCATCATCTAGGGAATAAACTACATGTTTACCTACCATCTTCAATTATTCTCGTAATCGTTGACTCAATACCTTATCAATTTTCTCTCAATTGAGAAATTATACATGCCAAATACAAACTCCTAACCTCAGAAACATGTTTTTATATAAAGACATGCACAAAAAATTATGACAAAGTATTTGAATCAAATATTATTATAGTTTTAAATAATAAGGAAATGGTAGTTATAGGGTATGGTGTTGTTTTCTCAGACCTTTTGGTTCAATCTAGTTGTACAATCACTATGGTGCATAAAATAATGTAGGTCACTCCATCTATTATTTTATTTATTTTTCATATTCAACTCAATTATTGATATTACTATTTTATCTTTATGTTTCAGGTTGCTCTTGTTCTAGTCGTGATCTTGCACCATTCACATCCCTCATGTGGAATACAATTGCATGATGAAGAAATTGATTTTATATCAATGGAACATGTGTGTGATTGGAGACATTATTTAATTTAATTTACTTTCATATTTCATTGTAAATTAATTTTGAAATCTTTTTAAGTAACATATCACAAAAATGTTCTTTGATTTTATTCCACGTATTGAACTCAAGATGCAATAGACCATGTTTGTTATTGCAGTGTTGAAAAAAAAAGGTTTCTCATTCATACTAATTATATGTGTTGTCTTTCTTGTAGTTGAAGAAAGTAAATGAAATCAAGGATTTTCTTCTTACTGCATGTGGCAAGGATGTAAGGTCGATAAAGATTAAAAGGATAAGGATGTTGTCAAGTTTAAGGTTAGATGTTCAAAATACCTCTATACTCTATGTTTTTGACTCAAAGAAGGGCGAACAAGCTCAAGCAATCTCTTCCACCAAGTTTGTTCTTAATTTCAAGTAATTGTACTATTTTCCCTTGATAAACTAATTGGGTTTGAAACAATGTTTATTTGTTTCTAGTTTTATCTAGGTAGTAGAATTAAAGTTTACCCTTGATTAGTTTTTCTTGGTGCTCTATATTTGTTCTAGTAAATATATTAGATAGGATTTATGTTTTTTTCATTTAAATGAAGTAAAGTACCTATTTTCCATATAATTTTAGAACATGATTGTAGGGATTGAAGGATACCCTTTTATATTTTCAAGAACATAGTTGTAGATGTCATTCAGGGATGAATTTGTTTGTTTGTTTTTAATATTTTAATGGATATTGTTTGATATTGTAATGTACCAAGACACTTGAGGTTTATAAAATGTTTTAATAGTAATGTTGGTTGCTTTATATCCAATTTTATATGCACTCACTCTTGGAAAGAATGTGTGCAAGCAGTTCTAACCCTCTTTCTCATTCTTTTCAGGTTTGACTGTTCATGACTTGTAATTTACCATGGATGTGCATGTTTCAATGTAAGGCATGTAATATTGATATGTTGTTAAACCACTTTACCATCATACATTTGTCGACAAGTAGAGGTTAAATTAGGTAAAATTAGGTTAAACAAAGTAAGACGTAAGAATTTGAGTGGCTGGTGACAAATACATTTATAGACCCAATTCATTTTGCACGTTGTCTATTGACTTGGAAAATCTAATGTACTACTAACTTATTAGTGGTGATCACAAATTATAGACAACCCAATTCTCTCTTCTCTATAATGTTAGTGGAATCACCATTTTTCTAGCAACTACCATGTTTATCAATCATCAAGCAACACACTAAGACAGATTATGTAAGTCTATCTTCCTATGTATACAGTCTTAAATATATTTTGTTTTAAGTTTTCAGTTGTGGATGGTGTGGACACCATTGTAAGAAAGCAAATAAATCATTAGTTGAATGAAATTTGTTGAACATGTGCTTGTTTCAGGTGTAGATGGGATATAAAGCTTCATCCCTTAATACCACTTATTGTGTCTCTCCCTAATACCCACAAGGCATGGTTTATACAAGGCATTTTGTCTTTCCCATGGTTACCATCCACACTTTAAAAAATAAAGCTTCTCTATTTTATTTCTCTACACGACTATCAATGAACTATGAAGCATTCAATTTGATGACTGAGCGTATTTCATGCTTCTACTACAAAAATTAAATACATTTACGAAAATTATATTCTTTCGCACAAAATATTTCAAAACAACTCTACAAAAATATACCAAAGTTTTCCATAATTTACCATCCAAACCTCTTCGGTGTACCCATTGCACACAAAGGTGTGATTTCTAGTTAATAGATCTTTTCATTTAGTTTTCTTGAGAGAGGGATTGATGCATGCTAGATTGTTTTTTCCTTTTTGATGTTAGTATGTAGTGACTTGTTTTTTAATTTTTTGACTTGTTATTTAATGCATTTTTTTGGTTTTCTTTTATTATGTTCTTATTTTATATTTTATAGGTTATACAGATATAAAGGACCACATAATTCCTCATTGATTTTTAAGCTACAAAAATTAACTTTTATTTTTGGTTGGTAAATTTTCTTTGGAGGGGCTATGATGGACCAATATTTTAACCAATTTTTGATCCTTGATATGGCTGATTGGTATTTGAGTTTATGACTTTGTTCCTTACTAGTGTTACATATTGTCCCATACAATATGTTACATTTAAAAATCCTAATAATATAATTAAAAATATATATTTGTGGAGTAGTCATTGCATAGGAAGAGTAATCTCACCCCTAGCTATTAGTGGGGTTACGAGAGTTTGCGACAACTTTAGATACATTTTTTTTTTTGGAAAATACAAGTATAGTTATTGAATTGTAATAAAGAGAATTGTTGTATGTACTCTCCATGGGACCACAAGACCTAGCTTGCTTTTTTCAATAGATCTTGATATTTTGGTTCGTGTAAGACCCCACCTTTTGTAGAATAGTCACAACTCTTTTGCATCATGTAGTTATTGACTTGTAACACAGAGAATTGTTGTATGTACTGTCCATGGGACCACAAGACCTAGTTCACTTTTTTCAATAGATCTTAATATGTTGATTGGTGTAAGACCCCACCTTTTGTAGAATAGTCACAACTCTTTTGCATCATGTAGTTATACAGAGAATTGTTGTCTGTACTCTCCATGGGACCACAAGACCTAGCTCACTTTTTTCAATAGATCTTGATATGTTGGTTGGTGTAAGGCCCCACCTTTCGTAGAATAGTCACAACTCTTTTTGGTCATTGGTGGATTTACTCAATAAAGTTGTCATTGATGGGTTATGCAACAAATCGTTCCACACAAAGTCAAAAACATGTGGTAGTTGATTTATTCATAAATTTGTCACTTTTCATTATTTAAAAAATCAAACAACTTTTGCGGCAATGATGTTGATCTTGAAATGTAAAATGTCTTGTGTTGGTAGGGGAACATGTGGAGCTGTAGAGGGGGGGGCATTTTTACAATGCTTCACTGACATGTGGCACAACTTAAAGGATAAAGAAGATTCTAGTGTCAAGAACGTGGACATAAGGCCATGTCAAAACAAGGTCATATACACCGACACGTCATAAACATTCAATGCCTTGTAACCCAAGTTTAATGGGTAACCCAAAGGAGTCTGACTTGGCCAACAGAAAGCAACAGGTGCCATGTGGAAGGACGTCATTCACAATTGATAACTTCTAAAGCACGTTCGCTTTTATTGTACGATATCTGTACGTGCCACATTTAGGGTTGATATTTCTTGTACAAGAAGAAATGAGTTTATAGTTCGATATAGGCCTAGAATTTGATAGCCACCCTTGTCTGTGATATGAAAATTTTGTGACGGTTTGTTCATTTAAATACTTGTCATTTTACATTTTATGAAAAAAATTAACTGTCAAAAAATATTTAAAGTACCTAAAAAATCAATATATTAGTAATCTATGAAATATTATTTTATAAAATAATTATGTTAGAAAATTTACAAATTTTAGAAACTATGCATGCACTCAAATAGTATATCCAATTGCATATAATAAATTTTATTGATAATTAAATAATTATATATATGTAATTTACATTTTGACAATGCATAGAGTATTAGATTAAGAATAATTATATTGCACAATATGATTATTTTTTCCATATATAAATTATTCTCTAATTTGTAAAATTGTATTACTATTTTGACTATAAATTAATTTATTGATTTCATATTTGTAAATATCATAAAAACACATTTAAATATCAATTTCAAACCTACCAAGAAATTGTTAAATGAAATTAAAATTAATTTAATGTTTGAATTGGTCTATCTAAAAACACATTTAAATATCAATTTCAAATAAAATCTAGCAAGAAATAATTATATAAAATTAAAAATAGTTCAATCCGCAAATTGATTTATCTAAAATCATATTTAAATATCAATTAAAATCATATTTAAATATCAATTAAAATAATATTTAAATATCAATTTCAAACCTATCCAAAAATAATTATATAAAATTAAAAATAGTTTAATCCTTATTCAACTCATTATCTAAAATTTCAAAATGCTCACCAAGAAAACACAACTACTCGAAAAAAATCAAAGTTGAATCACTGTAAAATAAATGTTGTTTAAAAAACAATGCTATAAAGTGCAATTAGCTGCTATTGTTCAATTTTTTTTATATTTTAATCTTAAACTCATTTATCTAAAAACATAAATTATTTGTAAAAGGCAAACAAAATTTCAAAATCTCACCAATAAAACCAAATGCTCTATTGAAGAAAATCAAAGCTAAGAATCACTGTACACAAAATGCTATAAAATAAATGTTGAAAAAACAATGCTATAAAATAAATGCTTTGAAAATACAATGAAAATTTGTGCTATGATGTCATTCATAAGAATATCCTATATATATATATTAAAATTTATTGTTAATTGTAACAAGAAGTTTCTAAATTATGTAGAAAATAAATCTTGTTAAAATATTCAAAAAGTTAAAAATCAATTATATTCTATTTTGAAAAGATTTTGAATTAATATATATTTTTATAATAAATATTATAAATCATGTATATTAATATAAAGCAATGATAATTATTAGTAAAAAAGTTAAAATCTTTAAAAAATTAGAAAGAACTATATTTAATCTTGAAAAGTTTCTATTCTCAATAGATTTTGAATTAATAAATATATTTATAATAACTCATATATATTAATATAAAGTGAAATTAGAAAGAATTATTCCAATTTCCAATTATAAACTAATTTATATTTTTATCATAAACATTATTATATATATATGCCTACAATAAATTTTTACGGTTTAATAATAATTTGAAGTGTCATATTTACGGTTATATAAAAATATAGCAAGTCAAATGATACGGTCTAATGATTTTTTAGGTTGTAATATACGATCAAAAATACAAAAAATGGTCAAATAGACCATCAAATTCCAGGCTTGGTTCGATAGGCGATTTTGGCATATTCTGTAAGTGCCACACTATATTCCCCTTGTTTTTGTCATTTTCCCTGGTGAACGGTGTTGCATTTTTGGAATCTTCTAAAATGTACACGTGGCACCTTTGCTACAGGTTTTTTATTGGGAAGAATAGTAGTCTTTGCATTGTTATTTATTATTGTCAAATTGGGGATTGTGCGATCCTTCCATCTTAACCATAAAAAGTTAACCTTGTTGTAACATTTGACATGTTATCATGACACACCTCCCTTGAACTTATCAAAGTAGGGGAGAGGATCCAATAGTTGAAGATGTTTCAATAGTTGTGATAGTAGTTGTTTATATAATACTCAATATTTTTATCAATATTGGACAAATAGTTGTGACGTGACTACCCATAATTAAACAAAATGTGTTCCTTTGATCTAAAAAGCAACCAATCATGTGATGCCGCATGAGTGCTCAACTACCCATGATGTGAATGCACAAGTATTGGTCAACTACATCTTGCCAAGTAAGCTACTGTAAAAAAAGTGGGAGTGATTTGAAATTTCCACGTAAGATAATTAGAAGCGCTAAGTTAGGGTGCTCAACTACTGGGTCCTCTACCCTAGTTATTTTTAATTTCATGTTTTATGTACTCATGTGGATGTTATTTCCAAGGTTAGAATGTCTTGTGTAGTGGATCAACTAGTCGTTGTTATTTGATTATTTATGGAGGGGGATTTAAATTGAAATAATGAATAAGGTGATGAATTTTCTAATCAAAGAATAATAATGTGAATTATCATTACTATATCAAATTCAACTATAATATTTATAAATTTTAAGAAATAGGATTGTAAATTGTTAACATTAAGTGACAAGGTTTGAGCATTTGAATGCTCGAGACCAAGTTATGATCGTCCGAGTACTAGTGCACACCAAACATGTTCGAGATATGTGATGGAACTCTCAAAATTTTGTGTTCAATTGCCTTGAAGCTATGTTTGGGTGTTTCATTGGCCTTGTTCTTGCCCACTAGTTAAGGTTTATGTCACAAGGGTTTAGGGTTTATCAAGCCTTAATAGTTGGAAGTGAAAACCTTAGTCCTTTTTCCTTTCGTTCTAATGTCTTATTGAATTGCTATAGTCAGTTTTTGGTCATTTAAAAACAAATTGAGTCTCAAATTTCCATGGGTTGACCAGTCCCTTGTTTCTAGGATTACCGCCTCGTTGATCACATTGAAATATTTCCCTCATGATGTTATGTTCCTATGGTTGAGGTTGCCAAATTATTTGTCATTTTCCCTAAGTCTAGTTGTCTTCGGTTTATTTTATGTTGTTTGCATTTCCTTTCCCAAGCGTGTCCCCCTTTTAAAAACAACTTTTAAACATGTGCATATTGAATATCACTCAAGTTTTGTTTACTACATTGTCCATCGCCCATCGTGCTTAGCTTGTTCACCGCTCACTTTATATTAGCGATGAACGATGGCTCATATTTCATCTCATCACTGCCTTGCTTTGCATCGCGGGTTGGAATAACATCCTCATTCCCACATTGGCGATGAGCGATATAGGGAGAGGGCCCAATAGTCATGCGGGGTCCAATAGTCGTGCACCCAATCGCACATATAATACCCAATAGTCGTTTATATAATGTCCAATAGTTGTGATTTGACTACCCATAATTAAACAAAATGTATGCTTTTGATCTAAAAAGCAACCAATCATGTGATACCACATCAGCGCTCAACTACTCATGATGTAATGCACAAGAATTGGTCTCACTATTTTTTGGGGCCTTTTTGGACACCTTGACAAAAACGCATGCTGATGTGGCATCATATTTGATGATGTGGCCCTGAAACCTTAGTTATAAGCAGAGAACTTGCCAAGTAAGCCGCTGTAAAAAATTGGGAGTGATTTGAAATTTCGACGTAGGATAATTAGAAGCACCAAGTTAGGGTGCACGACTCACTGGCCCCTCTCCCCTAACTAAAATCCTTTGTATTGCTCGCTCATCGCCTATCGCTAATCGCTCACTACCTTACATTTTCTAATTAGCGATGAGCGATGTGGGTTCTCCTCCCCATCGCTTAAGTTCTTTATATCGCTGATTCACTCCCGCTCACTGGGTACTAAGTAGCGATACCCGATGTGACCATTAATCTCATTACCAAGAATACGTGGCAGTATCTTATGCCATCGCTATTGTGTTTCAACTGCCTGAGGATGAAACAATGATGAGGGATGTGAAGGTTGTGGTAACCTTCCATCATTGGGACTCAAGGCATTGTGAAATCAGTTGCAAGGGGGATGTATAAATCAACGATGAGCGATAAGTCTTCAAGAAAAGCAAAAGGAGGTATATTCCTAGGGCAATGGCTATCCAGCCCCAGGAATGCACCGGGGCATGGATGTATGTTGTCTTCCTTGATTTTCTCGACATTCGTGTATTTTCTGCCTTCCGTAACTCTGCCATTCGTATTTACTGTTGACTACACAGTACTTAGTGGCAATTCACGCCATGCTCTCCCCATTTACTGCCTTAAGCGTTTTTTTTTTATCTTCTTTCTATTTCATTTTAACTTGTAATGTGTTTATAAATTTTATTTTTAACATATAATTTTTTTATATTTAATTTCATTGATTAATAATTGAAGATTAGTTCATGTTAATTTTTTTATAATAGTTATTTTTTTAAAAATAATTATTTTTTAATAATGTTTTAAATTGTATTTTATATATAAGAAATAAAGAAAAATTAATATAGATTGTACAAATATGTTTATGGTTTTATTTATTATATATAATACATAAATTTTAATCTTTTAAATTATTTTATTTTATTTAAAGAGTATTTTTATTTATTTAATTTTATTTACTTGTTTTAATTTTAGTTCTAGGTAAATGTTAAAACTAAAATATCCATTTTTAGAAATAATTAATTATATTTATATAATGTCAATTTATTTTTTAATATTTTATATAATGCAAATTAAATTTTAAAATATTATATTTATTATGTATTATATTTATATTAAAAATTAACCAATAAAAATATAATGTAATATATGATTAATATAAAATATAATGCAACACATAATTATATATAATAATTAATATATAATTAATATATAATACTTGAATAATACATAGTAATTATATATTACATTATATTTATATATTAATTTAATTTACATATTATGTATTTTATCTAAAATTAATTCTTAGATAATAATTATTATATGTATTATTCATGGATGATGTATAGATGTCTAGTGCATCTAATTAGTTCTAAGGTGAATGTTAAAACTAAGTTATTCTATTTATCTAGAAATAGGTTATAGAGGTATATGTATAATTTTACATATCTATTATATTTATTTCATGTGAAGCATAGATAGTACCTTTATTCTATTATACATATATCCTTATAATCTAAAACATTATACATATAAGAACAAATATATCTTTCATTTCTAGTATGTTCTTATATCACCTTTTAAATAAATAAAAATAGTTCTCTAAATCAATAATCTAGTATAATTCTACTTTATAATTATTGCATCATGCTAATGTGAGAATTAGTTGAAATGTATCATGCATTACATTTTATATTAATTATATCTTACATTATATTTTTAATTGGTAATTTTTAATATAAATATAATATTTTAAAATCAAATTTGCATTATATAAAATTTTAAAAAATAAATTGACATTATATAAATATAATTAATTATTTCTAAAAATGAATATTTTAATTTTAAAATTTACCTAAGAACTAAAATTAAACAAATAAATAAAATTAAATAAATAAAAATAGTTCTTTAAAGAAATATAAAATAATAAAAATAAAATAATTTTTAAATAAATAAAAACTCTCTTTAAATAAATAAAAATACTCTTTAAATAAAATTAAATGATTTAAAAGATTAAAATTTATGTATTATATATAATAAATAAAATGAGACATTTGTACAATCTATATTACTAATTTCCAATTATTAATCAATGAAATTAAATATAAAAAAATACATGTGAAAAATAAAATTTATAAACACATTACAAGTTAAAATGAAATTTAAAGAAGATAAAAAAACGCTTAAGATAGTAAATGGGGGAGAGTATGGCGTGAATAGTACTGTGTAGTCACCAGTAAATATGGATGGCAGAATTAGGGAGGCGAAGGCAGAAAATACACGAATGGCGAGAAAACCAAGGAGAAACTACATTCAATTTTCTACAAATTCTATTCTTACATATTTTTGAAATAATATAGATAACTTATTCAAATATTTATGTCAAGTTGCCTAACACTAATTTTTCTGATTTTTTTGCCACTTAAGGGCTTGTTTTTTGCACGATGATCCTGCACATACCCATTCCATGGTAAACTTAGTGTGAAAATCCAAGCTAAGCTGAAAATGTTCAAAGATATGGAGGAATGGGGAATGCCTAAGTCGCTAAATGAGGAAGGAGAGCAGAAAGAGTTTGATACATGGAAGGAAGAGATAGCAAGGATGCTCCCCATTGCTAAAGAAGCCATAAGTATTAGTGACTAGTTATGCTGTCATAATAGTGGTTTACAATTCTTGAGAGGAACGAATTTTAGTTGAAATCACATATTTTTAGAAAATATAATGATTTAAGCCTTAAAAAGTTCCATTTTAAGGATTCCAATTGAAGAGGGTTTGATCAAATCACCTTAGATCAAACCCCCTTGATAGAACCTCGCTAGTTTTAAACCATACCTATAAATGCATCTCCTTTACACCTATCAAAATGCTGATAAAAAATCACTTTTGATTTAGCTTTTGGGGGATCAAATGAATTCATTTAAAATTTATTTCAAATGATTATGGTATTCCTCAAAACAAGCCATCCAATGAATATAATTTTAATATGTTTTGGTTTCTTTATATCTATTTGTTTTTAAGTTTTATTAAACATAGGTTTTCATCAAAAATGAATTTATTTGTTTTTCATGTGGAAAAAATAGAAGATTATCAAAAAATTTGGAAAAATATGAGTGCACCAGAGCATTGAAGTCCTTGATCCAACAAAAATAAAAATAAATTTTTGACATATACAAAAAAAGTTACGCCATATATGGTCACCTGTATCCTGAATTGTAATTTGTTTTGACTTTGAACTTGATTAAGGAAAAAAATATTCAATAAAAAAACTATCTAACTAAGTGGAAGCCACCTAGATATCGAGTTACAAATCTAAATTTTAAAGAATTAGAATTTTATCCTTCATGGAAAAAGAAGCAAGCATAATTTGTAGCTACTTTTAAAATGTTTTCTAAAAATCAATTTTCAGTGGGAAATGGAAAAAGAAGTGCAATTTGATTCCAAAAATTTTGAAAAAATATTTTTAGAATTTACAGGACAAAATTTGATGAGACTTAGTTTGCAATTCATCTTTCTGAATCGCCACATTTTAGTCGCCTATAGGTGCCCGAATGAAGATTTAGAAGTTAAAAATAATAATTTTAGTGTCCAGCTACTAAAATTGTAAACCACTTCATTTACAATATTGACACTCCTTTGATGATTTGACAAGGGTTGAGGTCAACATGGATGTGTTTGTTAAAGAGGCTAGGATATTAATAGATGCTAAGTATAATTTTCACAACTCAAAAGTGCAAAATATACTAGACCCTAAATGACCCACCAAGGAGGAATATAATACATGGCTTGGAAAATTTACAAATTAATCCTTAGATAAAGTATTGCAGAAAATTATATCCTCTTCGTCTAAAAGGTGATGACATTAGATGCTGATGTGGAAAGTGTGGTGATTTTCTCTTTTATGCTTTTATGCTTTATGTCCTAAGATTTTGGAGCACATGGACATAATGCTACAACTATCAAGATGTCTTTTGGAAGGGGGACAAATCTTCATCAAAAAATGCAAAATGGTTTTTATCCCATGATATTTTCCCTTCAAGTTGTAAATGTAACCACACTGGCTTAGCATATTTTGTATCGGGTCAAATGAATATTTGATATAGTGCACACTCGCCTAAAGCTTTCTTTGTTCTTTTTTCTATAAGAAGGAATTCATAGCCAGATGTATAGGTTTTTGATTGATCAAAGAGAAATTTTGTAATAGAAAATACAAAGGACAATATAGAGTTTTGTTCTAGGTTTTGAGTCTTGTTGATATACAATTGTAATTTTTGATAATAGTACTAGCATTTGAATATAGAAAATGGTGCAAATTCAAGGCCATTTCTCTCCTAGTGTATTAGTTAGGTGAGTTATTAATAAAATGATCAAGGATTGTTTTGTTGATCTTCATTGTGTTCCAATGATGTAAGGATTTCATCTTTGTTTTAATTCAAATAATTAATTAAATTGCTTGGATAAAGCTATAGGTTCATGTAATTTGAGTACCAGGATCTGATAAGAAGTTTTGGTTTGGGATACTAAGGTATAATTTTGTAATGTAGTGTTATATGAGCTTTATGATGCTAAGTATTACACCATTATCTGATTATATTTGTGTTGAGGTTGACTTTGTTTCCTAGGTTAAGGCACTAGTTTGGGTTTTGTATTTGTGATGCAGTTTCTTGATCATTTAGCATCAAATATAAATTCATAATTAAAATTTATATTGAGTTACAATTGATAATGTTTCATGTCATGTTAATAATTCTCTTCTCTAGATGTCTAAATGTGTAAAGAATCTACCAAATTCTTGAAGGATTTCATCTATTGAGCTTAGGTTGTGAGAATGTATCTGTTATTTGTAATGTACTTGGTTATTAGGTGCATAATTCCATAGGTACATTGTGGGATCAATTCTCTCGTGTCTAAGCATTGTTTCTTTTACTCATTTTTTTGCCAATCCCTTTATGTTGAGAATTAGAAATGGCACTCCATAGGATTATTTGAAGATCAACTTGGTTCTTGAAAAATAACCAATAGTATGCATAACTAGTTATTACTGCTAACAATATTATTATGAATATCTCATTTCAACTCATTTATATTTTGAGCTGATAATGGAAATTTTTGTAGGAATTTAAAATGGTCAATGGAGGACGAGAGGATCACTAGGACCCCGACTATCACCGCTTCATGTTGTGAAGTTATGTGTTTTGTTTATGTAACCATTGCGTCAAGCATGGTTTTCTTATATGTGAACCAAACATTCTTGGTGTTTAGAGTTTAATTTTAGTGCTATGGGTGATGAGGCTTAAGTGTGTTCTTGGTCTCTTAAATGGGGTTTAAAAAGTACAACTCAGAGGCAACTTTGCAAGCCACTTTATGAGGTGTTGTAGTGCTAAAAATGGCACCTTTACATTTCACACTATGTTTGCATTCCCTTGATTAACTAGACTAAATTGCTTTTTAATTGGCCCACTATGCATTCACTTTTGAGCCTAATTATTTTATTTTTTTTGTGAAAGGGAAAACCACATTTAATCAATGCATACACTTAATTACACATCTTGAAAAATGTGTGTCCTAGGTTTAGGGCCTAGGACCCATTCACACAAGGGAAAATGGGACTTACTTAAGTCTTGGATCCCATTTTTTAATATGTTTTTGGTGGCATTTAAATGATTTGAATTCAAATTGAAAAGGTGGGCTTGTGGTGTTTAATTGTTGGGTAATTAAGGAAACACCTATAAATACATGGTTATTTTATCAATTTAACATTATGAATCAAGAGGAAACTTTCACAAGATAAAATATTATTGTCAAGAGCATTGGAGAGTAGATTTATCTATATGTTATTGCAGCATTCAAGATCCTATCATGATGTCAAGAGTTATGTGTGTTCATATAGGTTTTTGGAGTTAACATTGTGACGTAGATTTCTAACATTCAAGCATCATGTATTTAAGTGTAAAATTAAGCATCCAGTCAAGCCATTTCATGCAAGATCCAATTGTTGGAAAAATGTGTCTCAACCTTGCAATTACATAAGGTATTGTTGATACATAAGGTTTTGTTCATATGTCAACAAAGGGGGGGTGTGTAGGGGGAGGTGATTTATTATTATAAATCTAGACCATTTGTCATTAGGTCTTAGATCTGACAGTTGATATTTTATCAACTTGACTTCCCTAGAAGGAAACCCTATTTTATTATGGTGTTGTATTGTGGCTATGTATTGTGATGTATTCTGAGAGTCTGATAGTGAGGCTCCTACAAATTTCCTATAATTGATAAAGGCTATTGATTTGTTGGGGGAGATTTAAGCATTCGGGTATGTGCAGGATCATGGTGCGCCAAAAAGTGGCAATATTATGAGGGTATGTGGTTGATTTTTTTTCACCCAAAATTAATGAAACGAAAAGGGTTTTTAGAGGAGATTCTCGACTTTCCAAAATATAAGATGATTTAATTTGAATTTAAATAATTATTATTCATTTCTATTAAATTGACTGAGTCGGTCGATAGGTGATTGAAAAACATCTATAACTTTGTATCATATTTTTGAATCAAAACATCGTCACATTCTAGCTTCAATAGCTTTAAAAAGAAAAAATTCATGAAGTTTTGACCAAGTTAAGGTGAACAAGTTTTATATATTTCTAAAAGTTGTAAAAATTAATAATTAATTATTTACTTGGAAAAAATTACAAAAAATATGCATCCATCTGGACATGGTCCTCTACTTATATATAAAATCTTACAAAAATATTATCATTTTATTATGGTTAGGGTGTGGGTCTTACTTCTTATTTTTTCCGAGAAATTTAGTACTTTGAAATTTCAAAATTTCACCAAATAGATTTTATTTTTTTAAATAAACCTATATTTTAGAAACTACATTCAATTTTCTACAAATTCTATTCTTACATATTTTTGAAATAATATAGATAACTTATTCAAATATTTATGTCAAGTTGCCTAACACTAATTTTTCTGATTTTTTTGCCACTTAAGGGCTTGTTTTTTGCACGATGATCCTGCACATACCCATTCCATGGTAAACTTAGTGTGAAAATCCAAGCTAAGCTGAAAATGTTCAAAGATATGGAGGAATGGGGAATGCCTAAGTCGCTAAATGAGGAAGGAGAGCAGAAAGAGTTTGATACATGGAAGGAAGAGATAGCAAGGATGCTCCCCATTGCTAAAGAAGCCATAAGTATTAGTGACTAGTTATGCTGTCATAATAGTGGTTTACAATTCTTGAGAGGAACGAATTTTAGTTGAAATCACATATTTTTAGAAAATATAATGATTTAAGCCTTAAAAAGTTCCATTTTAAGGATTCCAATTGAAGAGGGTTTGATCAAATCACCTTAGATCAAACCCCCTTGGATAGAACCTCGCTAGTTTTAAACCATACCTATAAATGCGTCTCCTTTACACCTATCAAAATGTGATAAAAAATCACTTTTGATTTAGCTTTTGGGGGATCAAATGAATTCATTTAAAATTTATTTCAAATGATTATGGTAATCCTCAAACAAGCTATCCAATGAATATAATTTTAATATGTTTTGGTTTTGTTATGTATTTGTTTTTTAAGTTTTATTAAACATAGGTTTTTCATCAAAAATGAATTTATTTGTTTTCACATGTGGAAAAATAGAAGATTATCAAAAAAAATTTGAAAAATATGAGTGCACCGGATATTGAAGTCCTTGATCCAACAAAAAAAATGAATTTCGATACATACAAAAAAGTTAATACGGTCACCTATGTCTGAATTGTAATTGGTTTGACTTTGAAACTTGATTAAGAAAAAATATTCAATAAAAAAACTATCTAACTAAGTGGAAGCACTAGATATCAAGTTACAAATCTAAATTTTAAAATTAGAATTTTATCCTTCATGGAAAAAAAGTTATAAGTTATCTGATTGTGTCCACTTTTAAAAATGTTGTTTCTGAAAAAATCAATTTTTGTGGGAGATGGAAAGAAGTGCAATTTGATTCCAAAATTTTGAAAAAAATATTTTTAGAATCTACAGACAAAATTTGATGAGACTCTAGTTTGCACCATCTTCAAATTCCTCACATTTTAGCTGCTATAGGTGCCCGAATGTGAAGATTTAGTTAAAAATAATAATTTCAGTGTCCAGTTTGGCCAAAAATTGTAAACCACTATTTACAATGTTGGACACTTTTTGGATGATTTGACAAGGGTTGAGGTCAACATGGATGTGTTTGTTAAAGAGGCTAGGATATTAATAGATGCTAAGTATAATTTTCACAACTCAAAAGTGCAAAATATACTAGACCCTAAATGACCCACCGAGGAGGAATATAATACATGGCTTGGAAAATTTACAAATTAATCCTTAGATAAAGTATTGAAGAAAATTATATCCTCTTCGTCTAAAAGGTGATGACATTAGATGCTGATGTGGAAAGTGTGGTGATCTTTTCTCTTTTTATGCTTTTATGCTTTATGTCCTAAGATTTTGGAGCACATGGACATAATGCTACAACGAATAAGTGATGTCTTTTGGAAGGGGGGACAAATCTTCATCAAAAAATGCAAATGGTTTTTGTCCCACATGATATTTTCCCCCCTTCAAGTTGTAAATGTAACCACATTGGCGAGTATATTTTGTATCGGTCAAATGAATACTTGACATGTGTACATTCTGGCCTAAAGCTTTCTTTGCTCCTTTTTTCTATACGAAGGAATTCAAGGCCAGATGTATGAGTTGTTGATTGATCAAAGAGAAATTTTGTAATAGGAAATATAGAGAACAGTCTGGAGTTTTGTCTTAGGTTTTGCATCTTGTTGATATACAATTGTAATTTTTGATAATAGTACTAGCATTTGAATATATAAAATGGTGCAAATTCAAGGCCATTTCTCTCTTGGTGTATTCATTAAATGAGTTATTAATAAAGTGATCAAGGGTTTTTTTGTTAATCCTCATTGTGTTCCAATGATGTATGGCTTTCATCTTTGTTTTAATTGAAAGAATTAATTAAATTGCTTGGATAACTTGCTATATAGGTTCATATAATTTGAGTATCAAGATCTAATAAGAAGTTTTGGTTTGGGATACTAAGGTTCAATGTTGTAATGTAGTATTGTAGAAGCTTTAATGTGCTAAGTATTAAATGGTTATCTAATTATATTTGTGTTGAGATTGACTATGTTTCCTAGGTTAAGTCACTGGTTTGGGTTTTGTATTTGTGGTGTAGTTTTCTGGATCATTCACTAGCAATATAAATTCATAATTAAACTTTCTATTAAGTGACAATTAATAATATTTCAATTCATGTTAATCATTCTTTTCTCTAGATGTCTAAATGTGTAAAGAATCTGCCAAATTCTTGAAGGATTTCTTCTATTAAGCTTAAGTTGTGGGAATGCATCTGTTATTTGTAATGTACTTGGTTATTAGGTGCATGAATTCATAGGTACATTGTGGGATCACCCTCTTAGGTCTAAGCATTGTTTCTTTCACTCATTTTTTTGCCAATCCCTTTAGGTTGTTGAGAATTGGAAATGGCACCTCCATAGGATTATTTGAAGATCAACTTGGTTCTTGAAAAATAACCAATAGTATGCATAACTAGTTATTATCAAGTTAACAATATTATTATCAATATCTCATTTCAATCATTTATATTTTGGAGTATTGACAATGGAAATTTTTTGTAGGAATTTAAATGTTCAATGGAGGACAAGAGGATCAGTAGGACCCTAATTATTTCCACTTCAAGTTGTGAAGTTATGTGTTATGCTTTTTGTTTATGTAAATGTTGGGTTAAGCATAGTTTTCTTTTATGTGAACCAAACATTCTTGGTGTTTAGAGTTTAATTTTTTAGTGCTATGGTGATGAGGTTTAAATGTGTTCTTGGTCTCTTAAATGGGGTTTAAAAAGTACAACTCGTAGGCAACTTTGCAAGCCACTTTTATGAGGTGTTGTAGTGCTAAAAAATGTACACCTTTACATTTTCACACTATGTTTGCATCCCCTTGATTAACTGGACTAAATTAAGCTTTTAATTGGCCCAATTATGCATTAACTTGAGCCTAATTATTTTATTTTTTTTGTGAAAGGGAAAACCACATTTAATCAATGCATACACTTAATTACACATCTTGAAAAATGTGTGTCCTAGGTTTAGGGCCTAGGACCCATTCACACAAGGGAAAATGGGACTTCCTTAAGTCTTGGATTCCATTTTTTAATATGTTTTTGGTGGCATTTAAATGATTTGAATTCAAATTGCAAAGGTGGGCTTGTGGTGTTTAATTGTTGGGTAATTAAGGAAACACCTATAAATACATGGTTATTTTATCAATTTAACATTATGAATCAAGAGGAAACTTTCACAAGATAAAATATTATTGTCAAGAGCATTGGAGAGTAGATTTATCTATCTGTTATTGCAACATTCAAGATCCTATCATGATGTCAAGAGTTATGTGTGTTCATATAGGTTTTTGGAGTTAACATTGTGATGTAGGTTTCTAACATTCAAGCATCATGTATTAAGTGTAAAATTAAGCATCCAGTCAAGCCATTTCATGCAAGATCCAATTGTTGGAAAAATGTGTCTCAACCTTGCAATTACATAAGGTATTGTTGATACATAAGGTATTGTTCATATGTCAACAAGGGGGGTGTGTGTAGGGGGAGGTGATTTATTATTATAAATCTAGACCATTTGTCATTAGGTCTTAGATCTGACAGTTGATATTTTATCAACTTGACTTTCCCTAGAAGGAAACCCTATTTTATTATGGTGTTGTATTGTGGCTATGTAGTGTGATGTATTCTGAGAGTCTGATAGTGGCTGTGTTGCCTTTGGATCTCTGGTTGGTGATACTCTTGTGAGAAGCTTGCTCTACAAGTGTATTGTAATCTTTGTGATCTTTGAATAATATATTGGGTGACTTTTCGAGTGTGGGGTTTTTTTTTCCTGAAAGGGTTTTCCCCACGTAAATCACTGTGTTGTGGTATGCATGATATTTGTGTTTATTTTTGTTTAATTTTCTATAACTATTAAAGATTCATAAATTTTTGCATTATCCTCCCCTCAAGATTAGTGTAGGAATTTGTTCTGCTACCTTAGCTTCCTTACACCAATCCTTAGAGTGATGTGTTAGACTTTAGTCCTCTAAGGGAAACCATTGAGGGTTTGGTGAGTTGTGACATAGCATTATTTATTCATGAAATTCTATTTATTTTATCATTATTTCATTATCAAGGTTTAATTACCAGACCGAGGTTTGACCAAGGAAAACCCTATTCACCCAAAAACAAAAGAAAATCTCCTCTCTTTGTATGTGCAGATTTGCAGGTGAAGAAGGATTGAAAGTTGATAAAAAATGCAATTTTGCAAAGTTGTGAAAGTTTTCAACATTGTTGTTAGGACACAAAAACTTAGACCCTGAATTTATTTTTAGCTTTTTGATAGTGAAACCTGGGGAAAATAGCATCTTAGATCCATCCTCAGAGGACCTCAAAGTTGAAGAAAAACTCTATGTAGACACGTCAAATTTGCATTATACATATTCATCCGCTCAATAAATAAATGAAATGCATCACATCCATTCACCTAGTAAATCAGGTTCTTATCATCAAAAGCTCACATCATAGTTTAATTAAATAAATCAAGCTTTATTTAATTAAAATCTCAAACATCATATTCCACCATTTTCTGATTTAAATAAATCAAATATTTAAGTCTTAAAAGTCAAAATCATCTAATCAGCATTAAATCAGCATAATCATCATCTATTTAATCTAACCCTAATTAAATACTCACCCACTTGCATTCTCTAGATTTGGCCACTTGCACATGAAATTGCATTTAATTGATTTATCAAAATCTTTATTTTCAACTTGGCATAAAGGGAGAATATTCTCCAAGTTTGAATCTCCCCCCAAGTGGACATGTACACTCAACAGAGCATTTATGAGGCCTTACATGTCTCTTACATGTCCCCTTCCAAAGGTCAAACTCAACATTTATTGCAAAATTTGAATTCAAATTCTCCCTCTCATGGGCACTCTTCCCAAATCTTGCACAACCATTGACCACTCACCACTTGACAAGTGGCCTTATCTTATTGGCTTGATCTTTGTCCCACATTGGTCTCTCTTCAACACTCTTAGCATTTGAAAATCTATAAAATAGAGGCTTCATCTCTTATCAAACCCTTCACCATCTCTCCACAATCTTGCAAGGTCACTCTCTTCATTTGAGATTTGATCTTGTCCATTTCACTCTTCATCATTTACAACATTTAGCTTATCAATCAAGGATTGGGAAAGGGTCACTAGCACATGTGACACCAATCCACTATGAGATAGTATTTTCTTCATGTTTTGTTGTATGCTTTCAACTAGTTTATCTAATCTTTTGTTGTTTTGATGGCATCATGAAGCATGTTGATTTATTTCATATGGATGTTGAGGGTTCGCTTTGCTTGAATACTAATCATGCTTTTTTATGTTAGTTTTTAACCAAAATGCAGAATTTCACATCCTACACTCTGTACAAAGACCCATTCGCCCTATGGCGAATGAGTCAAGTTGCAGGACACTCAACACCTATTTTTGGTGACAGGTACACAATATTTTAACCTTCTTAGATCTATCAGAGGATTGTTGTTTCTATTAGTATTATGCTTTAAATATTCATTTTAAGTTTTACATTACATAATTGAGTTCATTAAGCATTTTTGGTTTATCTCCCCAAAGTGTAGTTCAAACACATTTTTCCATTTTCTGTCATAAGGAAAACAACAAATCTTCCAATAGGGTTGACTCACCTAAGGGTTGAAAGTCAATCCTACCTTTGGGGATCTCATTTCCTAATGAAACTAGGAAAGTGTAAGTGTTCAAAGATCCTCATTTCACATTGATCACCCCACTTACATTTTTTTATGTTTCATTTTGGTGAATTTGATATTCTTACACTCTAAACTTGCTTAAATTGGTAGTCCTCCAAACCTTAGATCTAGATTTGGAATTACACTAGATTATTTTGCATCTCATTTAGGGTTTCAAAATTACATCTTGCATCATTTAAAATTTCATGTTGCATCATTTAAAAGTTAATTTTGCATCATTTAAATTCATAAAAATCCAAAAATATTGCATACATCTTGCATTGTAGTTACATCAAGAGTGTCTTTCAGTCATTTAGATTCAAATTTTAGTTCAAAATTACATTAAAAAAGTTGTCATTTTGTTCACTATTTGTCACTAGTCAAACTTGCATTAAGACACCTAAAACTAGAAAATTCTATCATAAAAATCAAAGTCTGCAACCTAAAATAGAGAACACCAACAGTAACTTAGACTTAGCATCTTTCATTTTTTAGAACCCTAAACAAGGACGCATTTTCCCTTGGGCAAACCTGTCCTTGTGCAGGTGTCCTACCAGACTTTTGGGAGACTTTTTACCTCTATCTTTTCTTTTTGTTTCTACTGTCGAATCTGAGAATTGAATTTATGAAAAAAATTGTTTTTCACACGGAAGATAGTTGTATTTCTACTTAATTCTTGAAACAAATTAGAAAAAAATTGCATGTTTCAGTTGTGGATAGTTTTGGATCTATAGAACAATTATTACATCATGTTCTCATTGCAAAAATATCTTGTTATCATACTTTATCTTCTATTTTCAAATTTTTTTAATACTCTATGAATTTGTTCTTATAAGCATATGAATATGAATTCCTTTCCCCCCATTTTCTTATTTTTTATTGATCCATCTCGTGTGTGTGAAACTAACCTAGAGAAAGAAAATACAATCTTGGAGAATCATGAAAATCAAGTTTGTTCTTCTCCCAATATCTATCCTATTTGTGAAGAATATATTTTGGTGTTAGAGGAACCCATCATTGAGAGCCATGAGAATCATATTTGTTTCTCTTCGCTTGCCTCTCCTACTTGGGAAGATATTATTGAAAAAGGGGATGTAATCATAGATAATCATGACAATCATAGTTTTCCTTCTCCCAATATCTCTCCTATTTGTGAAGAAGATATTTTGGTGTTAGAAGATCCACTCATTGAGAACCATGAAAATATTGTTTCTCCCTCTCCCAATGCTTCTCACACTTGGGCATATATTGTTGAACAAGAGGATACCATCATTGATAAGCAAGAAAATTATAGTTGTTCTTCTCTAGATACCTTGCTACTTGTGATGAAGATATCCTAGATGACCCCACCATTGAATGTCATGAAAATCTTGTTTCCTCCTCTACTAAAAACTCTCCTACTAGGGAGGATATCATGGTGCAAAAGGATGATAGAATTTATGCATTTATTTCAAACAATAGTAATGTGGTTTCCTTAGATGAAGATGATAAGGTGACATTAAATTTCCCCTCATTAGAAGAAAATCAACATGAATTCCAATCAACTAAGGTTATGAACGCACAATTGACCATTAGATCTTCTAGGATTAATAGATCTCCTGATAGTCCTCTAATCATTAGACCTCCTACAAGTACTTTAATTATTGGACCTCCCAAGTCATAAACATACCACTTCTTATTATAAGAAGACCTAAACCCAAACCATTACCTCCAGGTGCTATCTTAATTTTTTCAAGGAAACATTGTAGTAACAATGTTATACAACAATCGAGATATAATACCGTTGCTCACACATACAATACAAGGAACAACAGGAAACCACAAACCATACCTACTTCATTACGATTACCTCAACCTATTTTTCCTAGTTCTCCACATTTTCCTTCACACACTAGAAAGGAGTATGATCTTATGGAACAACTTAGAAACACTCATGGTAAGATTTCTTTATGGGACATTATTCAAGCTTCACATAATTATCATAACATGCTTCAAAATGCTTTACAACAAGTTGTTATCCCTCCTAGTGTGAAACCAAATGATGTAGCAGCCCTAATCCAAGGTATGAATTTAGTTAAGTTAGATATCACCTTTCATCAAGATGAGCTACCTCCACTGGAAATACAAAAAAAAATGATGCCTTGATGATAGTGGCTCGTATTAACAATAATGGTACTAATTTTTGAATTAGACGTAATCTCATTAATAATCGTTTGATTCTCAATGTTTGTAGTGTAAACCTTCTAGATAAGATGGGAGTGGAAAAAAGCCAAATTCAACCAGATTTTATATCTATCCATGGATTTGGTAATATGGAAAAACAACTACTTGGTGTGAAAACATTACCTATTAGAGTGGGTAATAATATGTTGCAAACTCCTATTCATGTCATGCCTCAAGAAATCTCATATAATCTTCTCTTAGGTAGACCTTGGATTCATGCAATGAATGTGTTGCCTTCAACATTACATCATCTAATAAAGTACACTTATTGAAAAAAAATCTACACAATCAAAGCTGACCCAGAATCATATCACAATTGTTTGCAAATTGAAACATGAATGATGAATCCTCTTACAACACTGACACCAACTACAAAATTGGAAATGATATATAAGAAGCAAAAGAGAAATCAATCACAAAAATATTGGATGATGAGTGGGGTTCATTGGATTTTACACCTACACTCATGGGAGAATATAAGACTATACACGAATAGAGAAAAGAGAAATAAGATGACATAATATTCACACAAGCTGAGTCATCAAAAGGATGTGAGTCTACAACTTTTACCAAAGAAGATGAAAGCAAAAATTATATATCCACATATGATGAATGTGATAATGAGAAACCACCAAATCCAAAAGACATAGAATTTTTTTTCGAAGAGGTTATGAGCTCTTGAAACAACTTGTTTATTATGGAAAAGGATGTGGTGCTAGAGAACAAGGTATTTGTGTCCCTATAGAGCCTACCCCACAAGAACAAACAAGAGCTCTTGGTTATTGCCATCTAAAAGAAATGAAAGCATCAATGAAACCTTCACTTAATATCAATGTCATCACACAAAACACTCCTAGGAAATATTGATTCATCTTCAAACACATGTCTTAGTGATGATTTGGGCTCATTATATTTTACACTCTCCTTTAAAGGAGAGTACAAAATCTCACAATCTAAACCTGGAGAGTCTTGTGTATGTATGGCACCTTGTAGTAACAAACAAATATATTTTTCATAAAAGAAAGGAACATCTTCTACTATTGATCAAGAGGGTACCTTGTTGAGGCTTCTCCAAGCCTACTTGATATCTCTCCCTCCAAAAACATGAAAGAAATTCTACAATAGGAGATCATTTTGTGCATATCATTGAGTACATGGTCATTCAACTAATGAATGTAAGGCTTTGAGTAATAAAATTCAACATCTCAAGGATTTTGGTACTCTTCCTTGTGTTGATTCACTTATTTCCTCTAATTGATAATGATTTTCATGGACTATCATGTCACTCATGATCACTATGTGAAGTTTGTAGCTTTATGTTTTTTGCTCATTGTCATTCATGGTGGTACAATTTTAGGTGCAACCATATCTATCATGGCATCAACATGATATTCATTGTATGTTGTCTTTGTCTCTATACTTGGGGGTCAAGGATAACTAGTTTTTGGAGGTGTGCATTATTTTCAAGGACCCCCTTCCTCTCTTTCTACTTAAAATACCAACATAGCAAGTATGTAGACATTTTAAGTGGGGGGCATATTGTCTCTCGATTATTTTTTGCATGTTCCCTTCTTAGTGATGGTAACATACATCTCCTAGGAAGAGTGGCCATTACATTGGAATTATTGATATTAACATTCTAATATTTCTTGCTTCATTTTATTCACAGAGGTTGAATTAAGTGTAGCATTAGCATGGCATTGTTATCTCCAAAATTTCACCCTTGCTAAGTTACAAAACTTAGCATTTTGGAGAAACATGGGAACATTGCTAGACTTGTGGGTTGCCTAAACTTGGAATGGACCTCTAGAGAAAGACAGATCTTAGGGTCCTCACCTAATCTACTTCTTGTTGGGAGAAGGGTAAGAAGGCAACATGAAATGAAACTAAACTCTTATGGTGATGCACCTAAATGTTATCTAAAATATGTAAAGCTGCTTATACACATAGTTTCAATCAACAACAAGCTTAACATGCACAACTCAAATACTTATATGTTTTCCATAATTATTTCATAAGAATGACCTAATGCATACAATCCTAGAATGAAAAATGATTTTCACAACTTGAATCAATTTCATCTAGCACAACTTATAACCTACAAATACATATATTTTTTGCACAAAGGTGCTACTAATGAGACACAAACATAATGAATGAGGAAAATTCACAAGTAATTGTATCAATCACTCAAATGCACACAATAGAACAAAAGATTAAGAAGTAAAAATTACTTATCTTCATTGATCTCCAAGGTGTAAATTGCTAAACCAATTTGTAAGAGAGTTACAAGATTGTCTCCTATTGAAAGAAAACTCCAAAAATGAGTTACAATACTACTGGAAAAAGAAAGAACTCCCTTCAAAAATGATGTTTGAAGTTACTTATGCTTTTTTGAAGCCTGCAACACACATGTACTTCTCAAAACTTCTTGGTCGTGTATAACCAAAACACCCTAAAGATAGCCCCCAAAACCCCTCCAAAATGACTCCAAAGTGAAGAAAAATCAAGCCTTGTGCTTACCCATCATAAAAGCATGAGAAACTGCCCCTATATGCTCTCATTCCCTCCAAAAATCCAGTCAAAAACAACCTACATACTTTCCACATGTTTGGCACAAGTCATCATTATTCAACCATATCTCCAAATTGTTTTGACTCATACCTTTGGTGTGTTCAACACACCTTTATCTTGCATATACAAAGCATTAAATAAAGTGATTTAAAATTCCATCACTTCAATAATGTTTTTACATTTTCAAATTGATGCAAGAAAATAAAACACATGAGTCATCTATGCTTTAAAAGACCCTAAATTTTCTCCAAACTGAGTCAAACAATCCTATATTCTCTCCAAAGGTCGACTAACCTCCCCAACTGCCCCCTATATGCTTGCAAAGGCATAAAATTGCAATTAAATCTATTTAAAGCATTTGCATGGCATAATACATCACTTTTGCATTAAAAATAACACTTAAATAAGTGATTTATAACACATCACTTAGTCAAATGCTTTACATCTCAAAGTAAAATGAAAAATAAGAAGGGCTCTAATTAGACCTATGAGGAAAACAATGCAAAGATAATGCAAGTTATGAAGGCATTTATACTTAGTATATACAGGGGGTGCATAAAGTATACTAGGCATGAAAGCCCATGGTCATATTAGTTTTTCATTTCAAAAATAAAATGAAAGGCCTAAAATGCCTCAAGTCCTATCAGCGTGTGCTTTAGGGTTATGAAACCCTAGCAACAAAATCAACCCCAAAAGTTTTAAGGCATTTAATTTTGCAACATCAAGCTTTCTGGAGTTTTTAACCTACCGACATAGGGTTTCCAAGGAAGCTTTCTCTGCATTTTTCATGGCAGTTATGGCATTACAGTGGCTTATCTAACTCATTTTCTAGAAAAACCAATATAAAAAAGCTTAGGTGAGCTTCTTACAAGCAAAAATTTTCATTTCCTTTTATTTTCTATATAAATCATGTTTGCTTGAGCTCTATTTTTTTCAAAACATTTGTGTATTTCATATGCTCCATGCTTCTCCTACAACAAAAAAATGAAGATTTTAATAAGAAGCATCCGGTTGTGACTTTCACTTTGTACACTCTTTGCAATTCTCTTGGAATCTTTTGCATTTCAATGCCATCGCTATGTGTTTCTGTAGAAAATATAAAAGAATTTCTTAACCTTCATGGCAATGGATTTACATCTTGCCTGCAGGGGATTCAAGGGCTTGCTCTTTTGATATGTTTTGAGGATTCCCCCATTACACTATCTTGTTTGAGGGTTTGTATTTTCATGCTTAAAATTTTATGCTTGAAGTCCTGAATTTGAACCCTAAGCCTCTAAAAATAAAACCTCATGGTGACTGTTAGCTACTCATTATGCTTTCTCACTGTGAAAAACCTTGTGCATTATGAATTGTATACTATCTTTTGGAACCTGGAATTTTAGTCTAACAAGGAAATATGAAACACAAAGGCAATCCGAAACACGACTTTTCTGTCACTAAAATAGCTCATTGACAATGTGTTCTTTTAGTGGCTTCTTCTTGGTATCTGACCATCTTACATGCTCTTTGAATTTTTGTCCATTGTGAATCACACAGTGGCTATGATTTACATTAACTTGAGATCACATTTTCATTATTGATAGCGACTATCATAGTTTTGAAACTCATCACTATCTCTTGAAGAACTTACTTGCAACTTTAAAACAATGACATAATGGGATGAATAGGTCATCCTCATTGTGTATAGGAGATCTGCAAACTCAATGCTTCCATAAATATCCCTCCCTTATTACTATGGTTTCATCTTGTTATGACTATACTCATGATTTTCTAGCAATTCATTGTAGCTCGATCACTCTCTATAATTCATCCCTTCATGTCCTATGACTCTTGCCATCAACAACATGTCATCTTGCACCATTATCTTCCCTCTGTATTGGTTACATCAACTATTCCACCATAGTAAGATTGTCCTCTATCTTTTAGCACTATCTTATACTCATCATAGTCCTATAGCTGTGCATTGTATCCATGAAGAGCTCAACTTGCTACCCCTTTAGAATCTGATGCAAGTCTTTCATTGTTAAAATTTCCTTCTTTCCTTAACTCTCAGACCCTTTCAGCATCCTTTATAATTCTATCTTTTACCACTGTGAACAATGTACTTTTAGTACTTGCAACCTCATAACCCTTATGTTGAGAAATCTATGACTATTCTCTTAATCCTTATTCTCAGCTTGTCATGCAATGAGACCCTCAAAGCAAGCTTCAAAACCCCTATTCTTGATCTTCTTTAAATGTAGTGACTACCCTTCTTCCTTCAAACTACTCACTATCATCACAATTCTGAGACCATCTTTGCAGTAGTTACTTTGAAGACATATGTTGTGATAAGATCTACACCCTTGCTAGGACAAACTTCCATATATAGTCCTCAAATCTCTGTACTTGTCTAGACCATCATGGAACCTTTGATAACCAGATTTTTTGAATCATGAATAGATAGATATAATGGAATTTCCTTATTGATGAGGGAAAACCCTTATTAATAAGGAGATTGACCCTCATCAATATAATCATGGTTATGCAAAACTTAAATCTTCAAGAATTTCATAGATGATCTAACCTGTGATTATCCCTCTCAAGTGAAACAAGAGGGCAACATGAAGGGCTCAACCCTTGTGGGAGCCCATTTCACTCCACGTGCTATGATAAAATGAAATGAACTAGCAATAAAGATTTTTCCTATATACCTGCACAATGAACAAACATGTTAGATAAAAATAGTGAACCACAATATATGATGAATGTTGAATGATAACCCTCTACTTTTCTAGACATCTATGATATGCAAACTATTTCAATGCTTTACAAGAATGGGATATATGTTTATTGGTGTTGCATATGTAAAGATTATGGTTCCCAAGCTCTAACAAAATATTCCTCATCTTATGTAGGTATTTCTGGGGCAATAGAAGGAATTCTGGAGGAACCAAGCTGGAGGGAGGCAAGAAAGAATGCAACAACTCAACTTGGGATTCATCATTCAGGAAATGACGGATCCCTATTCTTTTCATATGCTTTTTTCCTTTCTATACCTTCAAATGTATAGTTTATTTATCTTATTGCATTGAAAGAGTTAATCCCACGCCTTGTGTGGGACACTATACACTTGTAATTATCAATAAAATACAGTTTTTATGCAAACACTTTTTGCAATCTTTATCTTGTGTACATTTGCATTATAAAATGCAATCAATTTGATAATTCTTTGTGCATATGAATGGAAAATAGCAAAACTCAATGTGTACCTTTTATCTTTACTTTGCAAAACAATCACAACTCTACCTAATTGAGTTGGAAGCTAAATTAGGTATCATTTTTGGTGACATCTACTATATGTTTTCGTACTAAACATCTTGACTAGTTGCTTGAGCTTAATCCAATGGGAATGGAGTCAATAGAAACCTGACAAGACTTTAGAAACAATCTTGTATATTGTTGTAACTCATCAAACAATGTATAACACCTTGGAAATAGATTCCATCCGACCACAAGACTCTTAACAAACTAACTGTGTAAAACAACACTTAGAGGAAACAAAAACTAAACTAAAACCTATTCTAACCTAGACTAACTGAGTAAAATACTGCCTAAACAAAACCATTAATTGGTTCATGAAAGTAGCCGCCCTTTCTTTGCAACTTGCAATGCTCCATATGTTTGTGAGCATTGAAGAGGAAATGAAGAAATGATAGATGTTTAATGAGTTGTTGCAATGCCTCTTGAATGGAGAAAACAAAATCACTTACCCACTTATGTTGACCATTCATGTTGTCTTGAAGTGGATATGACAATTGGATATGCTCCCTTTCATTAGAGTCCTCATGCTTTGGTTTGGGTACAAGAATGACTTGTGATGCATTGTTGATCTCCATTCTAGCTAGATGCCTAATTGGGCATCCTCTAGAAAGGGTAAATTCAGAACTCTCCATGCTAGTTTCCTTTTCATCTTTTGGCATTATTGTATCCCTCATTTTACTCTCATGGTGCTCTTGTGGTACAAGCAACTGATTTGGAACTTCATGATTTTCTTCTTCTTCTTTCAAAGAACCTAAGAAGGCTGATATAATATTATCATGGTTGCATTCTTCAAACCTTTTTGCCTTTTTGTATAGCTATCCTATTTCATGGCTAAGTTTGGACTAGAAATAACATTATTACCTTCACCTTGAATAATAACTTGCCATGTTGATTCCTCCTCTATGGTCAATGGACCATCATCTTCTATTAGGACAACTAATAACTGATCAAAGCTATCAGTTCTTGGAAGGCTCTTAGGAACAGCTGATCCAAGCTCAAAATCCCCATTATTACCCAAGGAAGTACACTCCAAATCAGGATTTTCTTCCTCAATGAACAAAGGAAAATGTTCAAACAATGCAATAGCCTCTTCCAAAAGAAAAATCATTTGTTATATCAACTGTAAGCTATTTTGTATAGTAGAAAAGGAATTCCTCCAACTAGCTAAGATCCTACAAATCAACCTTATGAAAATTTTCTTGACTTAAGAGAAAGGACTCCTCTTCATCAAGACCATATTCTTCCTCTTTTTATGAAACTATTTTTGATGTGAACAAACTCACATATTCTTCATCATTTTCAATGAAAGAAGGTAGTTCACCCATCCAAACTGTAGAATGCTCATCTTGATCAACCTCTCTAACCTATTCAACCTGCTATCCTAGCTGAACTATTAAAACATTTTCATCATCTTTTACCAAAAAAGGAACCTGGTTAGTTAGAACATTCAAGGATTCATCTAGAAAAGTGTTTTCTTGTTCAATCCTTTTTCGTTCTAATCTATATTTCTCCATAGCTAAATGAATTAAATTTATATTTCTAGCCTCATCCATGGTAAGTGAGCTATCCTAATCAATGGGATGCTCTTGAGGATAAGCTTGAACTATTTCAAGTATAGGCTCTTGCAATAAAGGAGCTCTCTTGAAACTCAGAATATCAAATTTGGAAGGATTATGAAGCTCATGAGGCTTACCTAGTTTGAAACATGGTATCTTGAACATGGGCATCTCCTCTTCAAAGAATGCATTTAGAAATGAAAGGGTTGATTGAGCTTCCAACTTTTGAGATTGAGAAAACGAGAGCTTCTTCTCTTCCACTTTAGTGAGCACCTCCCTTGCAAGCTCTTCCTCATGTCTCTTTTGTGCCTTCAACTGTTGCTCATGAAGATAGGCATTGTAAGCCAACTCCTCCTGTTGTAAAGCATATTCTTGTTGCCTCTTTATGTCATTCAACTCCTTGGTCCAGTCCAACAATAAGCTTTTTATATTAGCAATCTCTACTTGTTCATCATTTTGGAGTTGATTAGTATAAGGCTGCCATGATGGTTGTGCATGGGTGGGTGGGTGGTAAGAATACTAAGAATGTTGATTACCTATTGTTGGTGGGTTATTGAGGACAAAACTAGTAGTATATTTTGCTTGGTATGGCTAGTAAGAGGGCACATATGCAAGATTTTCATGGAATGGAGAGTTATAAAACATACATGTCTCCATGAAAAGAAGACATTATGCAACATTCAAAGATGCTGGAAATTCACTAAACTATCATAAAATTAGAATTCTCAAAACTATTTTTTGCCAAAAATGATAACATACCAGCACTTTATTTTCTTGTAACCAGCAAATAATCTTTTTGGATCAGTTAGGTGTGTAAAGAAAATGCATCCAAAAGGATGAAATTACTATTGTACACACCAAATAGCATAACAAAATGTATAAAATGGATTGAGAATCAGTTCACAATCCCACTAGGCATGCCAAAAACTGTTATCTCCAAAATTGTACCCTTGCTAACTTGCAGAACTTAGCATTTTGGAGAAACATGGGAACATTCCTAGGCTTGTGGGTTGCCTAAAATTGGAATGGACCTCCAGAGAAAGTTGGCTCTTAAGATACTCACCTAATCTACTTCTTGTTGGGAAAAGGGTAAGGAGGCAACATGAAATGAAACTAAACTCCTCTGGTGATGCACCTAAATGTTATCTAAAACCTATAAAGTTGCTTATACACATAGTTTCAATCAACATCAAGCTTAAAATGCACAACTCAAATACTTATATTCTTTGCATAATTTTTTTATAAGAAGGATGTAATGCATACAATCCTCAAAGGAAAAAATGCTTTTCACAACTTGAATCAATTGCATCTAACACAACTTATAACTTGCAAATACATATATTTTCTACACAAAGGTGCTATTAATGAGACACAAAGAAAAGGAATGAGGAAAATTCACAAGTAATTGTATCAATCACTCAAATGAACACAATAGAACATAAGATTAAGAAGGAAAAATTACTTATCTTCATTGATCTCCAAGGTGTAAATTGTTATACAATTCTGTAAAGAGTTACAATACTGTCTCCTGTTGAAAGAAAACTCCAAAAATGAGTTACAATACTATTGGAAAAAGAAATAACTCCCTTCAAAATTGATGTTTGAAGTTACTCATTCTTTTTTGAAGCTTGCAACACACATGTACTTCTAGAAACTTTTTGGTCGTGTATAACCAAAAAACCCTAAAATAGCCCCCAAAACCCCTCCAAAATGACTCCAAAGTGAAGAAAAAACAAGCCTTGTCCTTACCCATCATAAAAGCATGAGAAACTGCCCCTATATGCTCTCATTCCCTCCAAAATCCCAGTAAAAAACAACCTACATACTTTCCACATGTTTGGCACAAGTCATCATTATTCAACCATATCTCCAAACTATTTTGACTCATACCTTTGGTGTGTTCCACACACCTTTATCTTGCATATACAAAACATTAAATAAAGTGATTTATAATTCCATCACTTCAATAATGTTTTTACATTTTCAAATTGATGCAAGAAAAGCAAACACATAAGGTTTTTATGCTTTAAAAGACCCTAAATTTGCTCCAAACTGGGTCAAACAAGCCTATATTCTCTCCAAAGGTTGACTAACCTCCCCAACTTCCCCCTATATGCTTGCAAAGGCATAAAATTTCAATTAAATATGTTGAAAGCATTTACATGGCATAATACATCACTTTTACATTTAAAATAACACTTAACTAAGTGATTTATAACACATCACTTAGTCAAATGCTTTACATCTCAAAGTGAAATGCAAAATAATAAGGGCTCTAATTCGACCTATGAGGAAAACAATGCAAAGATAATGCAAGTTATGAAGGAATTTATACTTATTATATGCAAGGGGTTCATAAATTTTACTAGGCATGAAAGCCCATGAGCATATTAGTTTTTCATTTCAAAAATAAAATGAAAGGCCTAAAATGCCTCAAGTCCTATTGGTATGTGCTTTAGGGTTATGAAACCCTAGCAACAAAACCAACCCCAAAAGTTGCAAGGCATTTCATTTTGTAACATCGAGCTTTATGGAGTTTTTTACCCACTGACGTAGGGTTTCCAAGGAAGCTTTCTCTGCACTTTTCATGGCGGTTATGGCACTACAGTGGCTTCTCTAACTCTTTTTCTAGAAAAATCAACATAAAAAATCTTAGGTGAGCTTCTTACAAGAAAATATTTGCATTTCCTTTTGTTTTCTATATAAATCATGCTTGCTCGAGCTCTATTTTTTTCAAAATTTATGTGTATTCCATATGCTCGATGCTTCTCCTATGGAAAAAATTTGAATATTTTAACAAGAAGCGACAGGCTGTGACTTTCACTTTGTACACTCTCTACATTTCTCTTCATATTTTTTGCATTTCAATGCCATGGCTATGTGTTTATGTAGAAAATATAAAAGAATTTCTTAACCTTCATGGCCATGGCTTTACTTCTTGCCTGCAGGGGATTCAAGGGCTTGCTCTTTTGATATGTTTTGAGGACTCCTCCATTACACTGTCTTGGCCAAGGGTTTGTCTTTTCATGCTTAAAGTTTTATGCTTAAAGTCTCGACTTTAAACCCTAAGCCTATAAAAACGAAACCTCATGTTGACTATTAGTTGCTCATTATGCTTTCTCACTGTGCAAATCCTTGTGTATTATGAACTGTATACTATCTTTTGGAGCCTAGTAGTTTAGTCTAACAAGGAAATCTAAAACACAAAGGCAATCTGAAACACAACTTTTCTATCACTAAAATAGCTCATTGACACTGTGTTGTTTTAGTGGTTGCTTCTTGATATCTGACCATCTTACATGCTCTCTTTGAATATTTGTCCTTTGTGAATTACATAGTGACTATGCTTTACATTAACTTGAGATCACATTTTCTTTATTGACAGTGACTATCATAGTTTTGAAACTCATGAATGTCTCTTGAAGACCTTACTTGCAACTTTAAAACAATGACATAATGGGATGAATAGGCCATCCTTATTGTGCACAAGAGATCTGGAAACTCTATGCTTTCAAAAATATCCCTCCCTTATTACCATGGTTTTATCTTGTTATGACTATACTCATGATTTTATAGCAATTCATTGTAGAGGTCGCTTGAGCTATAAGTCATCCCTTCATGTCCTATGAATCTTGTAATCAACATGTCATCTTGCACCATCATCTACCCTTTGTATTGGTTACATCAACTATTCCATCATAGTCGAACTATCATCTGTCTTGTAGCACTATCTTATACTCATCATAGTCCTAGAGTTGTGGATTGTATGATCCATGAAGAGCTCAACCTAGTACCCCTTTAGAATCTGATGCATGTCTTTCATTGTTAAAATTTCCTTCTTTCCTTAACTCATAGACCCTTTGATTATCCTTTACAATTATATCTTTTACCATTGTGAACAGTGTGCTTTTAGTACTTGCAACCTCAAAACCCTTATGTTGACAAACCTATGACTATTCTCTTAATTCTTATTCTCAGCTTGTAATGCAATGAGACCCTCAAAGCAAGCTTCAAAACCCTTTTTCTTGATCTTTTTTAAATGTAGTGGCTTCCCTACTTCCTTCAAACTACTCACTATCATCACAGATCTGAGACCATCTTTGCATTAGTTACTTTGAAGAAATATGTTGTGACAAGATCTACACCCCTTGCTAGGAAAAACTTCCATATACAGTCCTCAAATCTTTGTACTTGTCTA
The DNA here is from genome assembly GCA_007258455.2 of Sequoia sempervirens. Taxonomy (NCBI): domain Eukaryota; kingdom Viridiplantae; phylum Streptophyta; class Pinopsida; order Cupressales; family Cupressaceae; genus Sequoia; species Sequoia sempervirens. The sequence goes on from VDFB02168118.1 coordinate 156,467,737, forward strand.
GACCATCATGGAACCTGTGATAAAAATATTTTTTGAATCATGACTATGTTGATATAATGGAATGTCTGTATTGATAAGGGAAAACCCTTATTAATAAGGAGACTATCCCTCATCAATATAATCATGGTTATGCAAAAAATTTCTTCAAGAATTTCATAGATGATCTAACCTGTGATTTTCCCTCTCAATTGAAACATGAGGGTAGCATGTTGGGCTCAACCCTTGTGGGAGCCTGTTGCACTCCACATGCTATAATCAAATGAAAGAAACCAACAATAAATATTTTTCCTATACCCGCACAGTGAAAAAACATGTTAGATAAAAATAATGAAACACAATATATGATGAATGTTGAATGATAATCCTTTGGTTTTTTGAACATCTGTGATATGCAAAATATTTCAATTCTTTACAAGAATAGTCTATATGTTTGTTGGTGTTGCATATGCAAAGATTATGGGTCTCGAGCTCTAACAAAATCTTCCTCATCTTATGCAGGCATTTTTGTGGCAATAGAAGGAATTCTGGAGCAACCAAGCTGGAGGGAGGCAAGACAAAATGCAACAACTCAACTTGGGATTCATCATTTAGGCAATGACACATCCCTAGTATTTTAATATGCTTTTTTCCTTTTTATACCTTCAAATTATAGTTTATTTCTTTTATTGAATTGAAAGAGTTAATCCCATAGCCTGTGTGGGACACTATACACTTGTAATTATCAATAAAATACAATTTTTATGCAAAAACTTTTTGCAATATTTCTCTTGTGTATATTTGCATTATAAAATGCAATAAATTTAATAATTCTTTGTGCATATGAATGGAAAATAGTAGAACTCAATGTGTACCTTTTAGCTTTACTTTGCAAAACAATCATAGCTCTACCTAATTGAGTTGGAAGCTAAATTAGGTAACATGCATATTGATCTGTTGTGGTGCCTCATCAAATTTATTAGGGAGTATAACTTTTGGTATGGTTAACGTATGGGAGCCTGTGGACCTGGCATGACTTTCCCATCACCACTTGTTTTGTGGGATCACACCTTGTAGACCTAGTGTGTGTTTCTCATATTTGTCTTGGGGGCTCACCTAGTGTATATCAAACTGCACTAGCCCTTGTGAGAGTATTTGTCATGGAAACCAAGTATAAAACAACTTGCTTGCCTATGGAGCCATGTGTTTCATAAGTGATTTTACATCCTTATGAGTGTATTTAATGGATGTAGCATAATACAACTTGCTATTTTATATATTTTGCATTCAATTTTGGCATTGTATATCTGTGTATCTTGCCTTGCTACTTCATATCATACATATGTGTGTGTTCCTTTGTGCTTATGTTGGTTTTCTATGGGATCTTGATCCTGGGGGCTTGGCCACCTCCTTGATATTTTTCATCCCATCCCATAAATATTTGTACACTTGGACCCTTTTGACATATATTTTTCTACTTTAGTGTGAGTTTGAGCATAAGTTCATACTCTCACTAAAGTGGGGGCTAAATGTAGTGTAGAAAATGTACACCTTTACATTTTCACACTATGTTTGTATCCCCTTAATTAATTGGACTTAATTAAGCCTTTAATTGGCCCAATTATGCATTCACAAGCCTAATTAATTTCATTTTCCAAAAGGGAATCCCACATTTAATCAATGCATACACTTAATTACACATCTTGGAAAATGTGTCCTAGGTTTAGGGCCTAGGACCCATTTTCCCAAGGGTGAATGGGTCCTCCTTAAGTCTTGGATCCCATTTTTTAATATGTTTTTGGTAGAATTTTAATGATCTAAATTCAAATCGTAAAGTTTGGCTTGTGGTGTTTAATTGTCGGGTAATTAAGGAAACATCTATAAATACATTGTTATTTTATCAATTCAACATTAAGGATCAAGAGGCAACTTTCACAAGAGAAAAAGATTATTGTCAAGAAAATTAGAGAGCATATTTATCAGTCATTTATTACATTAGTCAAGATCCTATCATGATCTCAAAAGTTGTGTGTTCATGCATGTTTTTGGAGCTAACATTGTGATGTAGGTTTCAAACATTCAACCATCAAATCAAGTGTCAAATCAAGAATCCAATCAAGCCATTTCATGCAAGATCCAATCCTCAAAGTGATGTGTTAGACTTTAGTCCTCTAAGGGAAGCCATTGAGTGTTTGGTGAGTTGTGACATAAATTTGTTCATTTATCAAATTCTATCCATTTTATCATTATTTCATTATCAAGGTTTAATTACCAAACTAAGTTTTGACCAAGGCAAACCCCTATTCATCCAAAACAAATATTTTTCTCCTCTCTTTGTATGTGCAGATTTTCTGGTGAAGAAGGATTGAAAGTTGATCAAAAGTGCAATTTTGCAAAGTTATCAAAGTTGTCAACATTGTTGTCAAGACACAAAAATTCAAATCTCAAATTTATTTCTAGCTTTTCAACAATGAAACTTGGGGCAAACAACATCTCAGATCCATCTCCAGAGGACTCCTGAAGCTGAGGTAAAGCCCTATACAAAGACTCATTCACCCTAGGGAAAATGAGTCTTTGCAAGACACTCAACACCCGTTTTTGGTGACATGTACACAATATTTTAACCTTCTCAGATTTTCCAGAAGATTTTTGTTTCCATTAGAATTATGATTTAAATTTGCATTTCAAGTTTTACATTGCATAATTGAGTTCATTAATCATTTTTAGTTTATCTCCCCAAAATGCATTTTAGGCATATTTTACCATTTTTTGTCATAAGGAAAACAACAAATCTTCTAGTAGGGTTGACTCACTTAAGGGTTGAAAGTCAATTCTACCTTTAGGGATCTCATTTCCTAATGAAAATAGGAAAGCGTAAGTGTTCTAAGATCCTCATTTCACATTGATCACCCCACTTACATTTTTCTATGTTATAGGTGTAAAAAGAGAAAATTTGTACAATTAGGTCAATTTTTTAGGATCCAACCCAATTTCCTAGAGTTAAGATACTTGAGGAGGTTCAACAGGTCATTTAGGTTGCTTTTTTTAGAGTGAATAATTTATCTATTCACTATACTTAAGTGTACTTAGGTTGATGAGGTTAGAAAACATGTTTTCTAACTGAATGTGCAACCTTTTAGGCCTCTAGAGGTTACCAAGTTATTTGGTAAACCTTGTGTACATATATTTTAAGGTTGGATTAATTTCCATATCACCTCATAGGTCACTCAACACTTGGCATCAAGGTTGATGACTTGGTCAAATATGTTGTTGCTTTGCACATTCCCAATGATCCATAGGTTGACACCTATAGGAAACATGTCTACTCATTTGTGCCACATCATGAGGCACTTGTCAATCCACATGATAGGAGGATTTCCTATTCCTTGCCTATATATGTAAGGCTTCCTCATTTGTACATTTTACCATTTTTTATCATAAGGAAAACAATAGATCTTCCAATAGGGTTGACTCACTTAAGGGTTGAAATTCAATCCTACCTTTGGGGATCTCATTTCCTAATGAAAGTAGGAAAGTGTAAGTGTTATAAGATCCTCATTTCACATTGATCACCCCACTTACGTTTTTCTATGTTTCAGGTGTAAAATGAGAAAATTTGTACAATTAGGTCATTTTTTAGGACAAAACCCAAGTGCCTAGAGTTAAGATGTACTTGAGGAGGTTCAAGAGGTCATTTAGGTTGCTTTTGTTAGAGTGAATAATTTATCTATTCACTATACTTAAGTGTACTTAGGTTGATGAGGTTAGCCAACATGTTGTCTAACTGAATGTGCAACCTTTTAGGCCTCTAGAGGTTACCAAGGTTCTTTGGTAAACCTTGTGTACATATATTTTAAGGTTGGATGACTTTCCATCTCACCTCATAGGTCACTCAACACTTACAATCAAGGTTGGTGACTTGGTCAAATATGTTGTTGGTTTGCACATTCCCATTGATCCATAGGTTGACACCTATAGGACACATGTCTACTCATTTGTACCACATCATGGGGCGCTTCTCAATCTGCATGATAGGAGGATTTCCTCTTCCTTGTCTATATATGCAAGGCTTCCTTCTTTGTACATTTGGGTTGGCTAAATACAATATTTGACATTATTCACTTGTTCTTGTTTTTATATCTCCATGATTTCCCAATTCTTATGTGCTTGTTTTTAATCATTAGTGTTTACATTTTAACTTGCTTCAATAGTTCTTCATCATGATGTTCCTATCATCAAGGGACATCTTTTCAGAAGGTCTTAAATCCTTTTTTTTTAGTTTTTATCAATGGGGGGATTATGACAGTGTTATGCTAATGCTTCTTTCAATGAAGAAGTGGGGGAATCTTCTTTTTAGGGGTATCATAAACATTCTATCTTGGTCTCTCGTATGGGGGATTATTTCAGTGGATCATATTTTTGAGATTGTAGTACTTATGTAGAGCACAATAATGCACATTTAGTAGTGTACACATGCCACTTGGACATTACTCCAAAATCATAGTACTATCTATATTTTTCAAATTCATAAGCATTTGCGTATTCATGGTTGAGTAGTGTTAATATGTTCACTCATCCAATTTTTTGTATCTCTCATCTTGATCTACATTTCTTGGAGGTTCATTGATTTTAGCAAACACCAGTTCATCTTCAACAAAGTTTACAACTTTGACATGCTTTAGTATTTCTTCATCATGATGTTCATATCATCAAGGGACTTCTTTTCAAAAGGTCTTAAATCCATCTCTTATCTCTCTTTCGAGGATAATTTTTTCCCATTGGGTTTTCTATCTTTCTCCATTTACGAGGGATTACATTGGGTACGTTACTAGGCCTTATTTTTCAAACTCATTTTTTTAGAGTTTAGCTTACTCCCTAAGTATCACTTAAGGGGGGGTGTTAGTGTGTAAAGAGGTATTGTTAAACTAGTTAGCTATTAGCCTGCTTTGTAGATTCCTATTCCACTACAATTAAGGTAACGTAGAGGACTTCTACAGGTTTTTCTCACCTCATGTGATTGAGACAAGTGTTCTCACTTTGTAAGATGCCTTTACACCTCTTGCATGATCACTTGCCACTCACTAGAACACATGTCATGTGAGTTAACAAGTGTTACATCTTTGAAGGGTTAGTTAGTAATTGTATTTGATATCACTACCTTCACTACCTTGCCTATTTAGGAAAGTTCATATTGTAATCAACTCTTAAATATTTTATCAATCTCTTTGATAATGTGAATTAGGTTGATCATTGTGTGCAAGTTTTTTTGGTGGAAGCACAAGGTTTTTTCTATTATGATCTTGTTTGGGAATCCTAATATGGTATCAGAGCATAGGGGGAGATAGTTTAGATCAAAGGTGAACAAATTTATTGTATTTTATTTAATTCCTCTCTTCTTGCTAACAATATGTAGGAAGATCAAGGGTTTGAGCCTTAATTTGGAGGATGATACCCCTATTGCACTGATTTGGAGACCCCTGTCTATGTTTGAAATCTATGGTTGTGACATAAAAACCAACACCACTTAGTGACAAACCCACGACCTTTGTGAGGTGAGGCATTTACTTGTAGACCCACAATCTCTTACGAGGCATGATTTTATTTTTGGCAAGCATAGATTTGGTTGGTGGTGTCATTGTTTGAAGTTGTAGCACAAATATGCTATTGGTAGGGCATTTGAATTTAAAGGCCTATGTTTTTTATTGTTGGGTTTATTGTTGTAGGCCTGGTAACTCTTCGTGGCAGACCCATGAGATTTACGAAGGGGGCATGTTTGGTGTTGCTTAGAGGCGACATTTTTTTTCCCCTTTTAGGTAGAGGCATCCATACTCCTCACACACCAAGCACCCTAATGGGCCCATCCAATTTACAAAACCAAAATTCATCCCCCAAATCTACCTACAATTTCTTCATGGTAATCCAACACCCAAATCTACTCGTGATTTCTACACGGTAATTTTCAAGACCGTATGAGTGATGGTGGAGGCATTAGTAACAACAGGTCCACCATGGTGAAGTGCAACAAGGTGTGGGAGCCATCACTAGAGATAACTATGGAGCCCATGACTAGTCCATATTTCTTAGGTTACCTAATTATTTTCTCTCTGCTACGTTAGTGCAAATTTCATTGTTGTTTGTTAGTGCAGTTATTGTGTTAGTGTGAATAGTAGGTTGCAAGCCTCCATTTTCCCTCTACACAAATTTGTACTCAGTTGATCAACCAACACCTCCTCACACATAGCTCATTCCCATTTGACTTGGCTAGACATATTTTATTTGGCATTACATAATATTTATTGTTACAATAGTAACACATTATTATTCATCGACATTTGATGTAAGAATTCATAGTTAAATTTTGTAAATGAGGAATTTTTTTTTGCCATAGTTGAAAAGTGTTGTATAGAGGGGATATTTTACATGTTTTCATAACTTGTATAATCAAATCTTTTTAATTTTATGATAACTTTCAAATGAGGGGTTTCATTTATTTTTTTTGTCATTTTCTTGAGGTTTGAAAGAAATGCTTAATCTATGTCTTCATTATCTACCTCATGACATAAATGACATAAACTTGTAACAAATAAAAACAACAAATAAGTTTGTAAATGCACTCATATAAAGTTCTACCAAAATTGAATGTGTTCCTTAGGGAGGGAATTTTAAAATTTTGTACTTACACTGAATTATAAAGTGTACTAGGGGGTTGTGTAGAGCCATGATTTGACATCACAGTTATGGGTCCTCATGATTTTTTCCTCATGGTGTGTGTTTCCTTGATTTTCCATCACAACAATGGATCCTTTTATTTGAATTAAAATGAAATAGCAATAAAAATAATAGATATGAACAGGGCAATAATTATGCAACTTTGTGGAATGAGCTTTAGAGAGTAAGTGTAAGTTGTGTATGTCTTTCTCCTATAGAATGAAGTAGTAGATTTAATGGAAATTCTGTGTTTTGATGTTTGGAAAAAAAATATTTGTATGTTTATGTATCATGACATGTGGAAGGTGAGAAAATTTTGAGTTCATTTTCCAAGTATGTGATACAAGGTATCCACCTTGTTGAGGGTGAGATAGATGTCATAGAAGATCCACCTATGTGTACCCTTTGTGAAATTTATGTGTGTGTCAAAAAATATATGAATACAATGTAAATGATGGTGTATTTGTTGTGATTGTTGAAAGGAGTGCACGATTCATAATCTAAGAATATGTGATGTGTAGTTTTGGTTTTATCCTCTAGGATTGACCTTCCCATTAGATTGAGAGAACACTAGCATAACTAGGGGTCGAGAGATAAAGGATTCCATTTGAATTTTGTGACTCTTCATGGATGTTAGTCCTTGGTTTCAAAGGACCTCCATTGGATGATAACACTTATCCTTGGGTGTTGATCTTGATTTAATCCCCTACATATTAGAGCCATGCTTGTTGGTTTGTAGTGCAAACCTATTCCTTTAACTTCATAACCTAAGGGGGTTGAGGAAAAACCATATTGTGTCATTGTATTGGATTCAATTTCACCAATTATATCTACATTAGGTATTCAAAAACATGAGTATTAGAGACACAACTTTTATATTTTGAGATACTTGATTGCATCATGGATTAGTAGTATATGGGTAAGTCAAATTAATTATCGATCACATGAAAATTTTGAAATATGGTAAATTATGTTTACTGTCAAGTAAGAAACTTATGGTTAAGGGTGAACAATTGGAATACAAATTTTAAGTATTAGTACATTGTATCCTGTCAAGATATATTGAAAAAGGATAATGTACATGGGCAGGCTCATGATGGGCCAAAAAGTGGTGATATGATGGGTATGTGTAGGGTATGTGGCTGACGACTTTTTTTACCCAAAATTGATGAAACAAAAAAGGTTTTTAAAGGAGATTCTTAGCTTTCCACCAATATAAATTACATTTTACTTTGAATTTAATAAATAATTATTATTCATTTTCTATTTGAATTACGACTAAAGTCCTGATTGATAGGCTGATTGAAAAACATCTATAGCTTTCAAGTGGTATCACATTTTTTGAATCCAAAACATGTGTCACATTATATGCTTCACATACTATAGGATTAAAAAAAAAAATGAATTTCATGAAGTTTTGACCAAGTTAAGGTGGTCAAACATACAATTTTTATTTTTTAAAAGTTGTAATAAAAATAATAATTAATTATTTACTTGGAAAAAATTACAAAAAAATATGCATCACATCCGAACATGAGTCCTCTACTTATAAAATTTTATAAATAAATATTATCATTCTATTGTGGTTAGGGTGGTCAGACAGACACCTACTTCTTATTTTTTCCCTGAAATTTAAATACTACTGCATTTAAATTTCAAATTTTCACCAAATAGAGTTTTTAAATAAACCTAGTAGTTTAGAAACTACATTCAATTTTCTATAGATTCTATTATTACATATTTTTGAAATAATATAGATAACTTATTCAAATTTTTACATCAAGTTTCCTAACTTTGATTTTTTTGTATTTTTTGCCACTTAAGGGCATGTTTTTTCTATGATGATCTTGCACATACCCTAATAAGTGTGAACTATTGGAAAAAAAATTCTAACTATTAGTACTGTAGTGTTGGAAAATGTACTCCTTTACATTTTCACACTATGTTTGGGTCCCCTAATTAAATTGGACTTAATTAAGCCTCTAATTGGACCAATTATGCATCTACAAGCCTAATTAATTGCAATTTCCAATAGGGGAATCATGATTTAATTAATGCAAATATCATTTTTGTCACCCCAAAATGAATAGGTCCTGGCAATTTAGGTCAAGACCCATTCACCCTTGGGCGAATGGGTCTCCTTTATTTGGTAAATTCAAAATTTTAATATGTTTTTGTGGCATGTTTATGATCCAAATTTGAATTTCAAATGTCGGTTTGTAGTGTTTAACTTTTGGGAAATTAGAAAATTTCCTATAAAAGCAAGGTATTTTTATCATTTCAAATCCTAGAATTTTAATGCAAGCATTCACAAGAGCAAAGATTATTTTCAATGCTATTCAAGAGCAGATTTCTCAAGCATTTGTTGAAGCATTCAAGATATCAAGCAACATGTAAAAGTTATCATCATTCATGCATGTTTTTGGAGCTAACATTGTTATGTAGGTATTAAGCATTGAATTCAAATTTCAAGCATCAAGATCACATCATCAATCAAGTCATTTCATGCAAGATCAAGAACTTGGAGAGATGTGCTAAGTTTTGGTCCTTCAAGGGTTTCACTCAAGGGTTTGTTTAATTGAAACATAGAAATTGTTCATCGATGAAGAGGATGGATGAACTGACTTAAAAATAGAACCAAGAGGTAGGGAAATCAAAACTCAACAACATTTTGTTGCTCCTAGATGTGGCTTCATGACTTCTAGCAAAGGATTCATAAAAGGCTTGGTTCAACATGCATTAGGACAACATGATTGCATGGTAGAATATTCAAAGACCTAATGTCTATGAATCAACCTTAGTGTGATGAAAACACCAACAATCATTCATTAGACTTCCAAACAACCATCGAAGAAACTACCACTTTTGCATCGCTCAACTAGACAAGGTGGTTTCAGTGTAACAAAGGAAACCATCAAGAGCATTCAAACATCAATGTAGGCTTGGAAGACCTTTCATCAACATCCTAATATGATTCCAATAAGTTTTCAAATGCATAGATTCTGTCTAGACCTAAACTTGTTTGATTACTCACAATTCCTTATGATTGTCTTAACACAATCTCTTGGGACAGTCACAATGTGATTTGCATGGACCTTTAAACGTTCCACAGTACCTTGTACTAGACTATATGGACTCTAGAAACACCTTCCAACCTTGATCCTGACCAAATCTCATGAAACAATGCAAGGATTTTGGCCAACAAGTCCCAAAAGGGTTTCCACACTATTTTTCATGCTATGCGACAACAAATTGTCCAAGTTATCTCCCACATGCATGTATATCAGAAACTCAAACCTTCTCCAAATAAAATAACACATCAAAATAGAATTTTGTAGAAGGTTTCATTATTTTTCCATGGTTTAAACTTGAGATATCACATTTTGAAGGTTCACTGCCTGCCCTAGCTAGGGTTTTGACAACTTTAAAAAAAATTCAATAACTCACATAATACTTGGTGAAATATAGTGCTACAAAAACCAAAATAAAGTATTTTCACATATCTATAATTCCAATCAATTTGAGATCAATACATAGGTTGTACATGACATACACAATGCAAGAATATGACTGAAACGTTGGAAAATCATAGAAAAAAACCAATTTTAGTAAAAATGCAATAACTTGCTCAAAACTCAATGACAATGGATGCCACAAAAATAAAAATAAACTAGATTCACAAAAATACATCATGAAATTGATTTAAAGTCAATATCTGGGTTGTACAGGCTGTACTAGAGGAAAAAATTTGCTTCAATGTTGAAAAAACTTAGTAGAAACTTGCTTTCATTCATTCCAAATTACAAAAAATCAACTCAACAATCCTTTCCTCAACCTTTTCTTCCTTATTCATACATATTCCATCCTTTTTGAATATTTCCCACATTTCTTTTAATGTTCATGTAACTGAAACTCACTTTTTGACAATTTGCTAAAGTTGCCATGCAACATTTTTGGCAACTTTTTACAATTTTAGCAATTTTACAACTTTTTCCACCAACAACCAAACCCACTACAAAAATGAATTAAATAAAATGTAAAATGGTGATAAATGACCTTATGAACCACTAAAACCCATTAACAACTAAAAAATCCCAAAATTACAAAAATGAGAAAAAATGAAGCACCTAGTGCCCCTACACCATACTCCCAAGGGGAAGAAAAATTTGAGTTCCATCTCAAATGATGGTTTTATTTTCTTTCTCTTCTTCCATTTTTTTTGTAGAATTAGCTTTCATTTAACCACCTCATGACCTTCTCCATGCTTGGATTGATCTTCTCTATGCTTCTTGGTTTGCACTCTTTTCATTCTCTCTTTATTCGTGCATCTTCTCTTGCTTATCAACTTCTCTACTTGAAGACTCCAAGATTATATTTCTCTATCATACACCTCATTGAGCTGTCCATTATTTCCTCCTCTTCATTTTCTCCTTGTTCTTCACTTTTACAAACATTAATATCAACATGTATTAGATAAAAACCATGGGGATAATTTACCTCTTCACTAACTCCTTGTGCTATTTGTCTTTTTTCTTCCTTGATCTCATCACCAACCTAATGGTTAATTGAATGTAACTCTTGCTAGTGGAACTTTGCATTTGTGTCTACTTGAGAACATTTTTCTTCCATGACTTCTACGTTTTCTTGAAAATACTCTTGATCGTCCTTCATGTCCATGCCAATGAATGTCTTTTCTTCATTTGAGTCATCTTCTCTTTTCAAAGTAACCATCCTTTTCTTTCTCCTTTTGTGAAAAATCATCAGTATGGGTGACTTCATCTTCTTTCTCTTTGGCCAATGGAAAACATTTTCTCAATATGCTTCCTCAAGATACTAGTATACTTCTTTCACAAGAGACTGTTGCAATTTCTCGTCAAACTCTACCAATTTTCTCTCAAACTCTTCATCTAATTTTATCTTCTTGACTTTCATCTTCTATTGCATCTTGCTACCCCTTCTCTTTTCTTGATTGATTCTCATGATACCTCACCTAGGTTCCTTTCCTTTTCCTCTCTACCTAGTCTTTTGGCATCCAGGTTCTTCACTTCAACCTTTCAAAAGCAATACACAAAATTCTAAAAATTCCTTTGCCCATATCTTTGGGCTTTCAACTTCTTTTCCCATAAATTTTAGGATTTGATACCAATTTGATGTAGAGGAAGGATGAACTAACTTAAAAATAGAACCAAGAGGTAGGGCAATCAAAACTCAACAATATTTTTCTACCCCTAGATGTGGCTTCATGACATCTAGAAAATGATTCATAAAAGGCATGGTTCAACATGCATTAGGACAACATTCTTGCATAGCAGACCTGTCAAAGACCTCGAGTCTACAAATCAACCTTAGTGTGATGAAAACACCAACAATCATTCATTAGTCTTCCAAACAACAATTGAAGAAACTATCACTTTTGCATCACTCAGCTAGACAAGTTGGTTTCAGTGTAACAAAGGCAACCATCAATAGCATTCACACATCAATGTAGGCTTGGAAGACCTTGTTGGAATATGTTGTCATTGATGCCAAAAGAGGATTAAAGGAGAAGTGTGTTGATCCTATGTAGGAGCACATAATGTTGTCATTGATGTTATGAAGGTTTAGAAAGGTGATGAGTTGCTCATGCAAGTGAAAATGGTGGCATTTATGGAAAGTTTCATTAGTGAAAAGGAAATATAAGGTTTGCAATGAATATGGATGCATGGGTATATGTTTCTACAATGTTATTTTGCAATGTTGTCCTACAATGAATCTAGTTCTGGAAGTATGTGGATTGATTGTTGGTGCAGAAGAGAAAGTTGCTCAATATGTTGCATTGTTGAAAAAATATTGTCATCTCTCTGCAACGGTTGCTTCTAGGTATCTGATGGAAAATTAGATGGAAGATTCGATGAGGATTTTTTGAGACCATTCTAGTGATGTGCTCTGCAGGTTGAGAAAGTGATGGACGTCCCCAAAAATGAATTAATTCTACTCTCGGATGATTCTAGGGTTTACAGATAAATCCTAATGTGTTTACAGTCATGGTGTCATGAAAAAAAATAAAAAAAAATTGTTGACTATGTATTGGTGGTTACAGGTCACATAAGTTACAACTTATGTCTTTAAATTCATGGGTATGACCAACCCCTTCACCTTATGTTTACCGACCCAACAAATATTCAATAGCCATAATATTTCTTATGTCACGAAATTCCAAGTTTTTCTAACCTATGTTGCGGGGTTCTAGAGTTTTGTAACCTCCCGACTTAGCAACTTAGCTAATGGAGTGTTAAGGAAGAAGGTTCTCTTTATTGTCGGAAAGTCGTGGGTTTTCACAATTTCATAACCTCCGACATGAGGTTCTTAAGTTCAAATTTTTAGCGAAATTGTGATGTTGTATGATCAATGGTTGCGATCAAGAAGATCCGATGGTGTCTTTTAGTTCCATTGAGTTTTTGGTGGATCTCAGCCAAGTCTTTTTGGGTCAAAGGAAGAGCAGTGGAGATTTATCCATGATGAAAAAATGATAACCGTTGATGTCTAGTGGGACCTACGAAGGTGGCACATGAAGTTAGTGGATGGTGACATCATGAGTGTATATGTGGCAGTAGCCCGCATACCTTGCTAAGAATTTAGTGGGACCCAATCAAGACCCACGGGGCTAGCAATGAATGGTGAAGATTGATCGAATAGTGGATGATGCATAAATGGTGGGACCTATGAAGGCTACACAAAAGGATGTTTGCCATGAAAGGTAGAGATATAACAAGGAAGATATGATGGTGCTCGTAGTGTATTTGTTGGGACCCAACAGGATAGTGATGATGGTGAATGATAATGTATGATGACAAGTGGTGGAAGAAGATTTGATCAAAAGACCATTTCACATCATTGTTGTGAGTTGTGTGACAATGATGTGGATGACAAATGGCAATAGCCTGCAGACCCTGCAAGGTTTGTGTGGGCCCGTTGTCAGAGCTCACAGGATATGTGGATTTTGGACGCGTGTCTTGGTGGACCCTGCATATGACAAGCGGTGTATGAAAGAGGTCGACGACACAAATTGATTGATGATTGATCCAACGGTGACCGTCAGTTAGTGGAGATCGACGATGGATGTTTATACAACCATTTATTAAATGGTTGTGTTTTAAAGTTGCGATGTTGAATGTGAGCCAATGGATTGTGGTGTGAAGAAAGAGATCAATGACCCAGATTCAAAGATGAAGATCTCAAACATCTAAGTTTGTGAGAATAGGGTTTCAACTGGTAACTGACATAGAGGAAGGAATTAATTAGTCCAATTGCACAAGCGACCAATGTAAATGAAGATTTGATATTCAAGGTGGCAGAATAGACTACAGAGGTGATCGAGATTGGATAAGATAAAATGAATAAGAGAACTCATTTAATACATATCTAATTCTAGGATTTCATGGGTTTCTATTCTAAGAAAATTGTCTGTATCAAAATTTAATGTTGTGAGGTTCGATGCAGAAGTTATGTAAATAAAGATTTGATCTTCAAGGTCATGGTTCAGATGATCGTAAAGACAAGAATCAAGATCAAATCGAATGGACAGTAGAATACATTGAATGCATAATTAGATTCTTAGGGTTTGATAGAGGAAATGAGGAAAATTCTCTATGACTGAATTGAATGTTGGGCGACTCGATGCAAGATATGGTGATATTTGATAAACCTTATCAGATGTATTTATGATGAGTTGGACAGTGGTGTGTGCATGTGGCTCAAGGTACAAGAAGTTTGCTGGTGAAGTTAGCAAGCAAAGGAAACTGTAGTAGAAGATTTGAGAAGATCTAGATTGTGGAGTGAATCTCAAAGTAGAGTTTGCAGGTCGGTGGAGACAAAAGGCAATTGGCTATGTCAAAAGATTGAATATGTTCACAAGTGAAGTGTCGGTTGTATTTTCTTGTACAAAGAGGAGTATATAGTCACAGAGGGTGAAAAAAATAGAGTTATGAATATGTAGCTATGATGGTAAGGAAGGAGAAAGAGCAGTAAATCAGAAAGAGAATGCACATGCAAGGAAGTCCTAGAATGTAATACAAAATATCATCTAGGTTTGCATTTAGGAAAGTGCAGATGTGTGAGACACTGCAGAAAGGGAAAGAGGTGTGGTGCAACAAGGTAGAACAATGATTGTTCTATGTGTAGAGGAGAGTGCAGAGTAGAAGTGTGTTGCCAAGAGTGTAGCTTCAATAGTAGAGTGTGATTTGCAGAAAGTGAAACATTGTATTGAATGTAATGATGCATGATCAGGTTTTGTAGAACCAAGTTTTATGCATACTTGTGTTTGTTATCACAGAGGTGGTTTCCTCATTGTATTGAGTTGTAGCTTAGATCAGGGTGTTGTAGCATCCATGAAATTGTAGATTTTAAAGAAATAAAATATTGCTTCCTTGGAGTTGTAGCTACTAAATTAGGGTGTTGAAGCATCCTTGGATTGTAGCCCTAAACATTGTAATAGAGATTTAGGTTGTGAGGCTAGATTTGAGCAGTATACTCAAGCAACATTTCTCACCCTGGTTTTTCCCATATTGGGTTTTCCATGTACATCTAGTGTTGTGGGAATTTGTGTTGATTGTGTACTTTCTTATTTATGGTTACATCTTTTAGTTTTCAATCTACACAGTAAGAGTTTGAGTAGGTAATCTTGTCAAGGTATTTGGAGCTAAGGAGGTAGTCTCCATTAAGTTTTTGAGGGCCAAAGTTTTAGTATCTACTGATTCACCCCCACTCTTAGTAGATCATTGTGTTCCAACAATTGGTATCAGAGCCCTAGGTTCCCTAGGAGAAGCTTAATCAACTTGGGTAGATCTTGGTGTATGAACAAAAGAATGGATTGTGAAGAAGGCTCATGTAGAATAGGAGTACCTCTCTTTAATGGATTAGATTATATATGGTGGAGCAGAAAAATCTAGTTACATTTGGTATCCATAGGATTTGATGTATGTATGTCAGTGGAATATGGATATATAGCTCCTACTACACCTCTAAATATCGAGGCTGAAAAGAAGGCGTATGATATTAATTCTAAGGCAATGGATGCAATTCTTAATAGACTATCAAGTTCCATATTTTTCAAAGTCATGCATTGCCAAAGTGCACAGGAAGTGTGGAACAAGCTGAAGAGGATGTTTGAAGAAAGTGATGTTGAGGTGCAATCATTGATTGAGAGATATCATAGTGAATCTAAAAGTCTTGAGACAAGTGAAGATAAAAAATATGCAAGTTGGTTCTCAAGTGAAGCTACAACAAGAAGTGATGAATAAGAAACATCTAACTTCGGATTAGAGATGGTTGATAAAGAGGAAGATAAATCTATCAAAAGATTAAGGAATGGTCCCAAGAAACATAGAGGTAATCATGATCATCTTTCTTCTAAATGTTTCTTTGATAAAATAAATGATTCTGATAAGGAAAAGGATAGTGAAAATAATCTACACACACAAGAAGAAAATAGATTATCATATGTTGTTAGTAGCTCAGATGATGAACACATAAGTTTCTATGGGTGTGACCCATTTGGAATGACCTCTGATGAAGAGGTTGAGAGGTCTGATAAAGAAGAAGAAGAAGAAGCGGACGTTGAAGGTAAACTCATCAATGCTCTTGATGAGATTAATAGTTTGAAGAAAGAGAATGGAGAACAAAAGTTGCATGCACAAAAGGAAATAGAGAGACTAACTAAAAAACTTGAAGAATCTGATCAAATGATAGTTAGTTTGAGGACACAAGTGGAGGAAGCTAAAAGGATAGAAGATGTAGTTAAATCTAAACTACAATCTAAATCAGATGTGTGCATGAAGCTAGAAGCAGCGATAGTTGCTCTGAGAAGCGATTTGGAGAAATCCAAGGAATAGATTGATAAAGGCTTGGAGTTGAAAGGTGGCTCTAAGACATTGAATGAATTTGTGAGATTAAAAAATCCATCTAGACCAAGATCAAGACAAAGAGTGAAGATTGACCTTGGTGATGAAAAGGTAAGAGTCCTTCTACCTCTGCAAAATTATTTAGAGCAAAAGAAAGATATTGCACAAAGATAGAGGAAGCCTACACAAGTTGCTCTAGAGAAAGTACCTTTGGAAATGGTAAATCAGTTAAAGGAAATACTAAGGTGAAGAAAGGAAAAGAAGAAAATAATCCAACTTCCATCAACAAAAGGATGGAGAAATCAATCCCAAGGTATCAAAGAAAAGGACACAACATTATGGGAGTTGATGCAAATGGAATTCCAAGGATGAGATCTGAAAAGAAGCCACAACAAAGAAGATTTCCCCATCCTGTTCAGAGGATCACTATGACCAGGTACTCCACATGTTTTAATGTTTATTGCTATGTCTGTAATCAGTATGATCATAGAGCTAGAGAGTGTAGGGCTGCACCTAATAGGAGAAAAAAATATGCAAATAGAAATTCATTTGCTCCTGTAAGAAATATGTATGTAGAATGCTACAAGTGTGACAAATTTGGTCACATAGCTAAAGATTGCAAATTAGATCTTGCAAGATTTGCAACACAGAGAAAGAGGAACCATACAAGGAAGGATACATATTCCAGAGTGAATAATGGTACACATACTTGTGTGAATATGGCAGGTGTGACAGAAAGGTAGTAAAAGAAGGTCTGGAGAGAAAAAGACAGGCAGACAACACTCTATGAGGTTGCTTCTTCCTTACATCACTAATTTGTAGTGATAGGGAATGAGTCTAGGGGGAGCTAAATTGATATTTAATTCACCCCTGGAAATGAAGAGGGAGGTCAAGTCAGGTAAAATGTATTTTACAAATTTCTAATGACTTGATGGTTACAGATTTATGGTCACATTCTTGCTCTTTGAAATGCTCATCAGAGGGTAAGAACATCAACATATAGTAGATAGTTGCTGCAGAAATTGATATCAACAATTGATATCAGTTATTGATGAAAAAGATGTGTAGATGCTTTGTTAAGAGAAATTCTTCTTGCTTGCAAGGAGAAGAGATATGGCTAAAGGAAACTGTTTTGTATACAATATCTCTAAACTGGTATCAGAACACTATAATTTGGTTCAAAATAGTCTAGCTAGTATAAGAGCCCAAAATAAAGCTCATTCTCGAGTACACATGAAGTGAGCATGGAGAAAGGTCTAAGGGGGAGTTTCTATTGGTATCAAATCAGTGTTATACTTGATACATTGTAGTACAAGATATCAATTGGTGCATAGCATAAAGTGAACAAATTTACAATTGGTATCATAATGATAATTGGTATCAAGGCATGATATCACCAATTGGTGTCTAGAATATGATTTAATTGGTATAGAGCATGAATCAAAATATCTACAATTGGTATTTGACCTGATCAGATCAGAGCATATGGTTCTACCATTGCAGTAAAGAAGTTGAATGCAACAATTGGTATAAGAGCATAAATTGTCTTCAATTGGCATCAATCAAAGGAGGAGCTAAGTCCCTTTTCCATTGCTAAGAAGATTTGAAGGATGTAGTAGTATGGTGACCTAAGATAAAGAAGAGGAGAAAAGATGAGAAAGTGCTCAATTGAATTGAGCATGGGGGAGAAGAAGTGAGAAAATGCTCAAAGTAGAGCATAATAGAGAAAGTTGTGAGGATGCTCCTAAGGATGAGCAAATGAGAAGGAATGTCGAAGGATGATATTAGAGAACAGCTAGACCCTTTGCACTACTTGTCAAAGGGAGAGAATTCTTTCAAAAGAAGTGATCCCTTTTCCATTGATGTCAAAGGGGGAGAGAAAGTCATGAAAATGCTCAAAGAGGAGCATTAGAGAAATCAACGATAGAAGTAGAAAGTAAAGATGATACTGGTACAAATTTTGAATTGGTCAATGGGTATCATTGATCATTTAAATTTTTTCCATCAATGACAAAGGGGGAGATTGCTGGAATATTTTGTCATTGATGTCAAAAGGGGATCTGAGGAGAAGGGTGTTGATTTTTTGCAAGAGCACATAATGTTGTCATTGATGTCATGAAGGTATTAGAAAGGTGATGAGTTTCTCATGCAAGTGAAGATGGTGGAATTTATGGAAAGTTTCATTGGTGACAAAGAAAGATAAGGTTTGCAGTGAATATGGATGTGTGGTTATAGGTTGTTGCAATGCTGTTTTGCAGTGTTGTCCTATAGTGAATCTGCTTTTGGAAGTATGTGGATTGGTTGTTGGTGTAGAAGAGCAAGTTGCTCAATATGTTGCATTGTTGACAAAATATTGTCATTGCTCAATATGTTGCATACAAAATATTGTCATCTCTCTACAATGTTTGCTTCTAGGTATTTCATGTCAAATTAGATGAAAGATTCTATGAGGGTTTTTTGAGAGCATTCCAGTGATGTTCTTTGCAGGTTGAGAAAGTGATGGACGTCCCCAAAAATGAATTAATTCTACTCTCGGGTGATTCTAGGGTTTATAGACAAACCCTAATGTGTTTATAGTTATGGCATCGTGAACATAAATTATATTTTGTTGTTGACTATGTATCAATGGTTGCAGGTCACATAAGTTACAACTTATGCCTTTCAAGTCATAGGTATGACTGGCCCCTTCACCTTATGTTTATTGACCCAAAAAATATTCAACAGCCATAATATTTCTTATGTCGTGAGATTCTAAGTTTTTCTAACATATGTTGCGGGGTTCTAGAGTTTTGTAACCTCCCGACTTAGTGACTTAGCTAATGGAGTGTTAAGGAAGAAGGTTCTCTTTGTTGTCAGCAAGTCATGGGTTTTCACAATTTCATAGCCTCTGACATGAGGTTCTTAAGTTTGGATTTTTAGCAACATTGCAACGGTGTATGATCAACGGTTGTGATCAAGAAGATTTGAAAGTGTCCATCAGTTCCATAGAGTTTTTGGTGGATCTCGGCCAAGTATCGTTGGGTCAGTGGAAGAGTGGTGGAGATTTATCCACAATGGACAAATGATGACCATTGATGTCTAGTGGGACCTATGAAGGAAACATACGAAGTTAGTGGAAGGTGACGTTAGGAGTGTATACATGGCATCAACCCACATACCCCACTAAGAATTCAGTGGGACCTGATCAAGACCCGTGGGGCTAGTAGGGAATGGTGAATGATGCATAAATGGTGGGGCCTACAAAGGCTTCACAAAAGGGTGTATGCCATGAATGGTAGAGATTGAACAAGGAATATCTGATGGTGCCCACAATGTATCTAGTGGGACCCAACAGGATAGTGATGATGGTAAATGATCGTGTGACAACAAGTGGCAGAAGAAGAAGAATATTTGATCAATAGACCAACTCACATCATTGTTGTGAGTTGTGTGATGATCATGTGGATGACAAATGGCAACAACCCGAAGACCTTGCAAGGTTTGTGTGGGACCATTGTTAGAGCTCATGGGATAAGTGGATTTTGGATGCATGTCTTTGTGGACCCCGCGTATGGCAAGTGGTGTATGAAGGAGGTCAACGGTACAGATTGATTGACAATTGATCCAATGGTGATCATCAGTTAGTGGTGACTGACGATGGAGATTTATAAAACCATTTATGGAATGGTTATGTTTTAAAGTTGCAATGTTGAACGTGAGCCAATGGATCATGGTGCAAAGAAAGAGATGGACAACCCAAATTCAAAGATGAAGATCTCAAATGGTTAAGTCTATGAGAACAAGGTTTCGACTGATAACCGACACAGAGGAAGGAAATAATTGGTTCAACTGCACAAGCAACCAATGTAAATGAAGATTTGATCTTCAAGGTGGCGGAATAGACTACATAGGTGATCAAGATTAGATCAAATATAATGAATAGGAGAAATAATTTAACACATATTTGATTCTAGGATTTCATGGGTTGCTATTCTTAGAAAATTATCTATATTAGAATTTAATGTCGTGAAGCTTGATGCAAAAGCTATGTAAATAAAGATTTGATCTTCAAGGTGACGGTTCAGATGATTGTAGAGACAAGAATCAAGATCAGATTGAATGGACAACAGAGTCCATTGAATGCATAATCATATTCTTAGGTTTTGATAGAGAAAATGAGGAAAATTATTTGTGACTGAATTGAATGTTAGGCAACTCAATGCAAGATATGGTGATATCTGATAATCCAGGTTATTAGATATCTTTATGATGAGATGGACAGTGGTGTGTGCATGTGGCTTGAGGTACAAGAATCTTGCTGGTGGAGTTAGCAAGCGAAGGAAACCCTAGTAGAAGATTTGAGAAGATCTAGATGATGGAGTGAATATCGAGGCAAAGTTTACACATTGGTGGAGACATAATACAATTGGATATGTAAAAAGATTGAATATGTTCACGAGTGAAGTGTAGGTTGTATCTACTTGTACAAAGAGGAATCTACAGTCATAGAGGGTAAAAAAAATAGAGTTATGAATATGAAGTTTTGATGGAAAGGAAGGAGAGAGAGCAGTAAAGCAGACAAAGAATACACATGCAAGGAAGTCCCAAACTATAATACAAAACATCATCAGGTTTTCATTCAGGAGAGTGTAGAAGTGTGAGACATTGCAAAAAGGGAAAGAGGTGTGGTGCAGCAAGATAGAACATTGATTGTTCTATGTGCAGAGGAGAGTGTAGAGTAGAAGTGTGTTGCTAAGAGTGCAACTTCACCAACAGAGTGTGAGTTGCAAAAAGTGCAACATTGTATTGAATGTAATGATGCATGATCAGGTTTTGTAGAACCAAGTTTTATGCATACTTGTGTTTGTTATCACAGAGATGGTTGCCTCATTGTACTGAGTTGTAGCTCAGATCAAGATGTTGTAGCATCCTTGAAGTTGTAGCTTCTAAAGTAGGAAGTTGGTGCTTCCTTGGAGTTGTATCTCCTAAATTAGGGTGTTGAAGCATCCTTGGGTTGTAGCCCTAAACATTGTAATAGAGATTTAGGTTATGAAGCTGGATTTGAGAAGTAGACTCAAGAAAAATTTCTCACTGTGGTTTTTCCCATATTGGGTTTTCCATGTATATTTGGTGCTGTGGGAATTTGTGTTGACTGTGTACTTTCTTGTTTATGGTTACATCTTTTAGTTTTCAATCTACACAGTAAGATTTTGAGTAAGTAATATGCTCAAGGTATTTGGAGCTAAGGAGGTAGTCTCCATTAAGTTTTTGAGGGCCAAAGTTTTAGTATCTACTGATTCACCCCCTCTCAATAAATCATTGTGTTCCAACAAACCTTTCATCAACATCCTAACGTGATTCTGATAAGTTTTCAAATGCATAGATTTTGCCTAGACCTTAACTTGTTTGATTACTCACAATTCCTTACGACTGTCTTAACATAATCTCTTGGGGCAGTCACAATGTTATTTGCATGAACCTTCAAATGTTCCAAAATACCTTATACTAGACTACATGGACTCTAGAAACACCTTCCAGCCTTGATCCCAACCAAATCTCATGAAACAATGCAAGGATTTTGGCCAACAAGTCCCAAAAGGGTTTCCACATTGTTTTTCATGCTATGGGACAGTAGACTGTCCAAGTTATCTCCCACATGCATGTATATCAAAAACTCAAAAAATTTCAAATATAAGAACACCTCAAAAAATAATTTTGGAGAAGGTTTCAATATTTTTCCACGGTTTAAACTTGAGATATCACATTTTGAAGGTTCACTACCTACCCTAGCTAGGGTTTTGACCACTTTTAGAAACATTGCAATAACTTACAAAATACTTGGTGAAATCTAGTGCTACAAAAACCAAAATAAAGTAGATTCACATATCTATGATACCCAATCAATTTCAGATCAATAAATAGGCCATCTAGGCTGTACACAATGCAAGAATATGACTGAAATGTTGGAAAATCACAAAAAAATTAGTTTTAGTAAAAATGCAATAACTTGCTCAAAACTCAATGAAAATGGATGCCACAAAAATAAAAATAAACTAGATTCACAACACCACATCATGCAATTGATTTCAGGTCAATATCTAGGCTATATAGGCCGTACTACAGGACAATATTTGATGCAACATTGAAAAAACTTAGTAGAAACTTGCTTCCATTCATTCCAAATTACAAAAAATCAACACAAAAATGCTTTCATTGACCTTTTCTTCCTTATTCATACATATTCCATCCTTTTTGACTATTTACCACATTTCTTTTAATGTGCATGTAACTGAAACTCACTTTTTGACAACTTGCTATAGTTGTCATGCAACATTTTTGGCAAACTTTTTTATAATTTTAGCAATTTTACAAATTTTGCCACCAACAACCAAACCCACTACAAAAATGAATTAAATACAATAGAAAATTTTCATAAATGACCTTATAAATCAGTAAAACCCATTAACAACTAAAAAAACCCAAATTACAAAAATGAGCAAAAATGAAGTACCTAGTGCCCTTGCACCATTCATTCATCATTCCTTTCATGTTTCATTGTTTCATTTCAAGGTTTAATTACCAAAATGGGGTTTGAACAAGGTAAACTCCCATTCACCAAGATTTTTTTTCCCCTCTTGTGTGTTTTGCAATTTTTAGGTTGAAGAAGGATGGAAGATCTATCAAAGTAGAGAAGTTGCAAAGTTGTCAACATTGTCGTCAAGCCACGAACACTCACTTTCAAAATTTAATTATGAATTTCTAACTATGAAACCCAAAGGAATTGGGAGTGCAGACCAAGGACCAAAGGACTATAAAAGTAAATTTTCAACCCCTATAGCAAGACCCATTTTCCCTTCGGAGAATGAGTCTCAGGAGGATATTGAGCACAAACTTTTGGTGATAGGTGCATAAATTCATAACCTTCTCATATCTGACTGAACTCTATGGATTCTGTTAGATTAAGGTTTTAAATTGATGATTCATGTTTTACCTTAAATAATTGCATTCATTTGGTGTTTTTCATTTATCTTCCAAAAGTGCATTTCAGGTTGATTTACCCTATCCTAATTCATAAGGAAAACAACAAGATCTCTCTCAAGATTGATTCACCTAAGAATTGAAAGTCAATATTGCCCCAGGAGATCTCTTTTTCCTAATGAAAGTTGGAGGGAAAGTGTAGGTGCATACCCCTATTCAAAATACACCACCCACATTTTCCTTTGTTTCAAGTACATGGTATCATATCACTACTTCTGGTAGCCTTAGGCGTTTAAGCTTGCACTCACATCTCAACACATAATTATATTCACATATTTTCACACTTCACAACACACCACACTCATTTCCAACAATTAACCTTTCTTATATATCAACCATGACCATAAACAACTTTGTCTAGGTCACCCTATATGAAACGTATGCACCTAAAACATGCAAAGAACAAAAGATCAACACCAAACACTTCTGTGGTTGAAATAAGTGAAGGTGGACCACACCATGGGTTAACCAAGACCTAAATCTACACTGACATGTTATACATTCTTCCACAATCCACGAAGCACATCCACAAGTAACACTAACATCCTAGGTCAACCAAACCTATATTAACGCTACCAAACAATCAATTCACTCTTCACGAGGTCCAAAAAAATTCTACAAACCGCGAAGAAACATCACACAAGATTCCAAAATATTCCAACACCATCAAAATATTCTACAACACTACCAAAACCACTTGAAACTAAAAATACAATCATCCTATATAACTAGCCACATTGCCACAAACATACAACTCACTAACCAATATTGCAGAACAACTAAACACCAAAAAATCTAGGGAAAGGTAAATAAAGAAAATATTAGCATGTTCCCAAATCCACAAGAAAAGAAACCTCAATGCAAATAAATATAGAGCAATTCCATTTCTCCCAAACAACCTTCTTCATAGTCCAACACATAGACACATCTTCCACTACCACACAATCCAAATCCCAGAACTCTAGATATAACACCTCTAAACACCTTTGATCATCTCATCCAAGTTGCACAACACATCTTCAACCATGAAGAAATGAAGAGTACAACACATAACACACCTTTATCATCTTATACACTCTCTTATTCAAATTTTCTCAAAAGCACTTGGAAACCAAGTGAACCTACTACATAAGCAACACCACAAACACCTTCTCAACACATCCACAACATCTTCAACACCTACACAACACCACAAGCACCTTCAACAATATCCCCACTGCAATAACTTCTTATCACAACCACACTAGAGGTTGACATAGGTTGACATCAATGACAACACTAAAGAAAGCATAGTGCAATAATCTCCCCCTTGAAATTAATAACACAGGTCTCCAAAAATATCCCCTTTGTCCATGATGAAAACACAAAATCTGAAAAGCCACCAATAAAAAAATCAACCTTGCATCCAGTAGTACTCCCCCTTACTTGGACATTTATTACATTTCAGACTTCATTGTCCATTTTTTTTCAGAATTCTCTCCCCTTTATTTTTTGACTTTTATCTCCCCCTCTGACATCAATGGAAAAGGGAAACACCTACAAACTTCACTTCAAGCAATCACTTGCAAATTACTTTCTCACCCATTTACATTCTCACTACTCTTTCTTCACTACTCTCTCCCCCTCAGGGACACAAGATATGCTCCCCCTGACTGCACCAACCAAAGACACCACTACCTACTCCCCTTGAGAGGTAGCCTTCATCAGTCCAAGACAAAGAATAAATCTTGAGTTGCTCACCTTGACAAATGAACCAAATTATGCATCTAGTTGAAAGGAGGTAAAATAACCCTTAGATTCTACCCAAGATACTCAAATGTATCTTTTGGAAGAGCCATTGTGAAAATGTCTACTATTTGACTCTTTGTGGGCTCATACTCCAACTTCACTTCATTCTCAACAACTTTCTCTCTTAGAAAGTGATATCGGATTGAGATATGCTTTGTCCTTGAATGCATTATCATATTTTTTGAAATGTTGACAGCACTTGTATTAAATCACATAAGATAGGAATAGGTTCATCATATGATACTCCAACTTTCTTCAATTTCCACTTCATCCACAATAGTTGTGTGTAGCAAGATGCTACTTCAATATATTTAGACTAAACAATGACACAAAATATTGCTTCTTACTCAACCAAGAAACCAATCTACTTCAAAGAAAGAAAGCACCTCCACTTGTACTTCTTATGTCATCTATACAACCTACCCAATATGTTGGCCCACAATTGTCCTTGCACCAAAATATCGACCTGTTAATGCTTGATACAACTTCCAGAATTAACACATCCATGGGAGGTGGTTAGTCCATGTCACGAATCCCGAGGGGAGTGTTGATTGTTTTCCAACAAACTCCCCCTTAGCGTTACCCGAGGGGATTCAAACCCGTCACCTTTGTCTCTTATACCACTTGTTGGAGTGAAGAAGACACTGAGAGGGGGGGTGAATCAATTTCTTAGATACATTCTAATTTTTTCCTTGAAAAAGAGTTGGATAATTTATGCTCTTATTATTTCAATGATAAATACATTCATGAATTGAATGCAATCATTAAAGAACTGAAATAAGAAATATTATAGCAAACCAAAGATTGTGCAGTCTTGAAACATTATCACATCAAATGAATGATACCATAAGACATAGAACTTGACGAGTGGAAAACCCTCTAGGGGTAGAAAAACCACTCCAGAAATGATGCCTCATTGGCTTAATCTGAATTTTTTTTTGTTTATAATGCCTCACTGGAAATCCTATCTCACTGATAGATTTCAAATGCCTCACTGGAAAAAATGGCCTCACTGACCAAAGAACCTCACTGGTTACAAGAATGCCTCACTAGCAATTCATTTTAATCACAAACAACATAGAATGTAAAATAAATAGGGTTTCTCTGTTTCCTTTCAAATCATATAATACTTTCATTCTATTACATTTAATATCTTAAAGATTCATTCTGGAATCTCTAAAATATTAAATATATCAATTATACAAACTGTTTTGCATCATGTTTGCAAACTTCAATCACATAATTTTGTTTACATTCAACATGATATCTTTGTTAAAACCATCGAACACTAAACAGTGATAAACCACTATTTATATAAAGTATACAAAAGTTCACATATGCTGCCATCTGTCCTCACCAAAACTTTCAAATGTAACCTTTAAAATTGGTTGCAATAATTGTTTCCACAACTACTTTGGTCAAGTCATCATGATGTCTCTCTTTGGCAATGTAGACTCTACATTTTTATGACATTTCAGCATCATAAACATATGAACCACACCTTTATGCATGGTCGGAATTGTGAACAAAACAATATGTAAAGTCTAAACAAGAAACCCACAAAGCAATCCCATAAAATTGACACATCATACAAACTTCCCTTTAAAACTTTTTTACACTTGACTCACAAGAATGACACACATTATATGGTGTATACAACACAAGACCATACTATATGCACCATAAACCCTTTGTATACACCTACAAAACAACAATGTATACTGCAAGAATATGTAACACAACAAAAAAATTACATGGTGTGCCCTAGCAAAAAGACATTGATACACAAAACTCTTGACTAAGGTTAAAGATTCGGTTCCAAGAACATAACACATTTTTCAATGACCTGAGATTAACATTAACAAATTTTGAACAAAAACTTGTTACAAAAAAACCTACTGAAAGACTAAAGAATGCAAGAATATTTAAAACCAAATATACAACCAACAGATGGAAAACAAATCTATGCAAGATTTTAAAGGATTGACAGGTATTAACAGAAAATTAAAATTCAAACTAATTGTTTCAACTCAATAAATCAAGGAACAAAAAATCTTGTTATTAGAGCTCCCTGTCGATTTCTTTGCCTATATTCCCTTTAGCCTGTCAAGACATCACCAAATCTTGTTCAAATGGATAGAAACCCTAACAGAAAAAACCATGTCTTCAAAAGACAAAGATGGATAACAAATTGCAATACCAATTTTGAAATTGGAAGACAAGAAAAACTTCTTGCATGCTTGTTACTGCTTCACATGTGCTTCACTTGTAATCGAGCTTTGTCTTGTCACAAAGATCCCTTGAAACCATCATTGCTTGGTGAAACCCTAAACTACTTGAGAAATTTCCTTTCAACAATATGAAACATATGCCAATAATAAAAAACCTTAAGAGTTTGATTTTCAAGTCATTTCGACACCTTTATTTCCACTTTATTTGTCATAACCTTTGTCATTATGAATACCAAGGTGAATAGTCACTAGAAAGCTATAAACAAGATAATTCCTTGTTGATCATTTACATATCCACCTTGTAAAGCAAACATGTCTTACCATGAAGCCTCATAAATATACCTTATTGGTGTGTTCATCATTTAAATGTCTACTTGTGAACAACATAACCAATAAATGATATATACATCAAGGTTTGTACAATAAGCACCATTCACATACCTTATAACTATGTAATAATGCTTTTCAAATGCCCCTAAGTGCTCAACTCAATATTTTGACAGTTATTCCTGCCTTAGACACAAATCAATGATAACCAACCTTGTATTACCCATGACAAATAAAACAATGAAACCATTAAGCTTCAAAATGTAAAGAAAATAAGGTGCCTTGTGACCATTGACCACACAAGGAAGCATTAGACATAACCTGCTCATGAAGGTGCTCTCACATACATTCCAATACCAAACCATGTCAAGTCAACTAATGCATTATTGTGATGATATAAAAAATATGCCTTGAAACCTTCCTTTATCATACTGAAACCAACCTTTATCATTATCATACTAAAACCAAACATCTGTCATGAACTGTCATATCATTGTCATACTAAAACCAAAAATCTATCATCAACTATCATCAAGTACCTTTGTGTGTCTTTGACATCAAGGACAACAATTGTGAGAGCCAACAAACTCCCCCTTTGGCCTTGATGGAAAAACACCAAATCTCTCTCCCCCTTTTGCATCAAGAGACAAAGGGTTGCACAAAAAATAGATGAATCAAATGTACCATAGCAAGAAATGGAACAATAGATCCTATATAAAACACACTATGTGCACCAGCAGTGACTCAAATATAGTGGATCAATATGCAGGTTGTAACAACTAATACATGGTTACCAAAAATCTGTAACGTCAAACACAAATCATGCAACATTCCAAGACAATACAAGAGTAATCCTGATATCCATCATGAAGGGAAACAACTACAAACTGCCTCATTAAAATCTGATCAACACAAAGTAAGTATCAAGATAATAACAAAAATGATGAGCATGAAGAGTTGTCCCTGCTATCTCTAATGAGATATAAATGCCACAAATCTGTATGTCACTATTCTATATGAATGGTCAGTGAACAAGAAAGCATCAGTATAAAGTATAACCATCTCATAAACTAGGAATGAACAAAGAAGCTCCCCCTAACTAAATACATAAGATGAATCAAAGACTTCAAGCCTATTCAAGCACTTGTTATGAAGTTGCAAATCTAGGTTATCAAGAAGGCTTCTGTCAATCAACAATCCATTAACTAGAATTATAGTGTTTTTATAAAGTAAGAAAACAATGACACTTCTATAAATATTAACCCAAAACAAGGAGCACTATTCTAGACTAACCTAAGATCATCCAATAATTCAAAACACGCAACGTGAATCACTAAAAATACCTGCCCAAAAAAATTCTAACAAAGATACCTGTCCATTGCTCAATATTATGAACTAAAGCTTGATCTGACAAAATACCATGAGAATAGAATGAACAAGTAACAAGCCCAAAATATGAATGCCACTGTCCAAAATCACCAACTACCATCATGATATCAACTCTGACCGCTGAAATCCATGAGCACCAAGAACTTGATTAACATGTGAGCCACTATAACCATGTGCATCCTCAACAGACTACATACAATTCCAATATCAAACAAGTGCATCTTTGTTGCAACAATGTGTGTCTTCATTTAAGAATAATGTTAGACCTCCAACTTTTTCTTCATGACAACCGTTAACTATCATAAAAGTATTAATACCAACAGTCTTAATTCCTTTTACTTATCTATTATCTTAAGTATTGTCACTATCAGACTATATGTTGCAACTGTTTATGCAGCCTTTATCACAACAACATAATCTGATCAAAACACTACTACTGTGTCCCTTCATAAGTGCCATGAAAAAATACCATTATAGATACAATCAACATCACTTATACAGTATATATAATCTTCACATCAAACCATCTCTCAATATATCATAGAGATATGGGCATATTCAATGAAACATGATTCTAAAACAATACATTGTAATTGACTTCTCACCACTAACTATTTTGGCACAAAAACAGGCAATAACATGAAAAAAAATCAAACTAATGTAATTCAGTGACAAAAAACTTGTTCATAGAAAATCATATTGGCAATAGTTGCACCAAGTCTTATTGCTTTCCTTGTTCAAGCAGCAAAACTAAACTTCTTCAAAAATTTATCTCAATAAATCACTACTTGAAAACATAGTAATAGTCCTATCCTTGAATTTCACAACCTTGGTTTGATATAAAATCAACAAATTGCATTCATGTCAACCAAATAATATTTGTGATGAATGCCATGTCATTATGTAATATCAACCTAGTTCACTATCACCTACATTTTGAAGAAATAGAGGACTGTAAACAGGATCATAAAAGACTATCTTTGCTAGAGAACTGCCATCTCCTTCATTAGACCTATTATCAACACTGCTTACAAAAAGGTCTGCATTGTGCACTATTTATGCTTTATATGTTTGTCTCAAACTCATAAACCATGCAAAAAAACTACTGAGCATAATCATAGTGATTATTGATACTCTTGCACACAAATTATGAATGATAATCAAAACTATCACTTCTTTTTGTTACTGCACTTTTGTATAATTCTACTCATAACTTTCTTATCTTCTCTAGGGGCTGAAAAATAAAACACTAACTTGCTCCCCCTTACCTCATACTGGTTTTTAAGCACTTTGTGAAGTCTCTTGTGTGGTATGCACAAGATCTCCTCCTTCTTGACTTTGTTTTCTTCTCCACACCTTCTTAGGTTCTTTCTTTTGCTTGCTCAAAATATCTTCTTGCTGAGGTGATTTCAATGATTTACTTCTGCAAAACTTGGCTCTATGTCCAACACTATTGCACTTATAACATATGATATTGCTAGAAGAATAATGATATTTTTTTCTTGAATTTCTATAATCATATCTTCCATGCATCCAATAATTTCTTGGTAAATGATAAATTTTATTACAGTTATAACAAACATTGTTATAACCTTGATTTGACAAGCTATAAGAATTATCATTAGTCCATCTAGAAACATTTCTTGTATGAAATCTACAATCTCTTACTCTATGACCATATTTATGATACAAATAACAATAATCATGAAATTGGGAATAATTATACCTTATTGAATGATTCTGCCTGATAGATGGAGGATGTGAGTATTTGTTGGTTCTTCTACTTTCGACATCAGAAAATTTATATTTTTCTTTCTTTTTGTCTTCCTCAGAAGCAACAAAATGATAATTCAAGTCTATCTTCTACCTAAGAGTCTTCCTAACCTTGAAACTCTTTCCATCCGTTGTTGCAAATACTATTTCCCTTTTAAATTCATCTTTGACACTAGAGCTTTCCCCTTTTTCATATCCTAAACCAAAGTAGTCCTTCTAACTCTTTTGACTTCTCAACATGTTATTTAATGCATCAGTACCTTTCTCAAATTTCTGAGACTTGAATTTTTCAATATCTTTCCTCAAAGTGACTATTTCACTTTCAAGCTTTTGGCATTCACTAGTTTTGACTTCAAGGTCAAATTTTGTAAGATCAACTATCCTTTTGGATTATTGTATTTTTGTCTTTAGACTAATAATAAGTTTGTTAGACTCATCAACTTGACTTTTTAAGTTAACAAGCTGATTTCTTCCCTCATCAAATTCTAACGAAACTTTTGTAAAATCTGAGCATACCTTGTCTCTTGAATCTTTTTCCTGTCGAATTTGGTCTTCTAGTCTCTTATTCTCTTCATTTTCTACTTTCATATAGATAATTGACTCATTTGATTTTTCAAGTTTTTCTTTCAAAGAGATAATTTCAGTTTCTAACTTTTTGCAATCTTCTTCCTTTTTCTCTAACTAAAATCTTACTTCCTTGTTCACCTTTCTAAGACTTTTAATCTCATCAAGTGCATAAATAAGTTTTGCCTCAAAATTAATTTCTCCTTCAATATCTGAAGGTCATTCATGTCCACCACAAATTCATCAAGTTCTATATTAGACATCTTTTCTTCTACAGGCTGTGGATTTACTTTAGGCATTTATACTTTTGCAGGCTGTGATTTTTCTTTCTTATTCCTATTCCTTCTACTTTTTTCCATATCAGACACAACACTCCAATACTAGGGACCCTTAAGATGATTAGGCTTGTTAAATCAAGGGTTTGGATCTGATACCACTTGTTGGCCCATAGTTGTTGTTGCACCAAAAGATCGACCTGTTAATTCTTGATACAACTGCCAGAGTTAACAAATCCATGGGAGGTGGTTAGTTCATGTCACAAATCTCGAGGGGAGCATTGACCACCTGCCAACACAATCTAAATATATATAAGCACTGAAAGAGAAATCAGTATCACTAAGATACCATAGACCAAAGTTTGGAGTGCCTTTCAAATTTCTAAAGATCCTTTTTACTATTACCACATGTGATTCTCTAAGATCTTCTTGAAATCTTGCCACAAGACATACTACATGCATGATATCTAGTCTAGTAGTAGTTAGATATAACAATCCACCAATCATGGATCTGTACTTGTTGTGATCTATCTTAGGAGATTCATCATTTTTTCTCAACTTACAACCAATAACCATGTGAGTACATACTGTTTTAGATTCCTCCATTCTAAAATTCTTTAACATTTCCTTGACATACTTTGATTGTGAGATGAATATACCATTATCATATTGACTAGTTTGTAGCCAAAGGAAGAAATTCATCTCCCCAAACATTGACATCTCAAACTCATTTTGCATCTCCTCTACAAACCTCTTAAACATTTCACCATTTCCTCCAAATATTATATCATCAACATGCATAACCACAATCAAGATTTGATCTCTCTAAAACCTGAAGTAAAGATTGTTGTCTATGGTACCCTTTTTGAATCCTTGCTATAATAAGTTCTTATCCAGTCTTGCATACCAAGTTCTAGGAGCCTGTTTAAGTCCATATAAAGTTTTCTTCAATCTACACAACATATCAAAGTATTTTGATATTTGGAAACCTTCTATTTGTTTAATGTACACCTCTTCTTCTTAACTCACCATTCAAAAATATAGACTTGACATCCATCTGATACACCTTGAAGTATTAATATACTACAAAAGTAAAAACGTCCTAATGGCCTTCATTCTTGCAACCTAAGCAAAATTCTCTTCAAAATATATTCCTTCCACTTGTGAGTAGCCTTTACACACAAGCCTAGCCTTGTTTTTGATAACTTCTCCATTCTCATTCAAATTGTTCTTGAAAACCCATATTGTTCCTATCACATTCTTGCTTGCTGGTCTTGGGACTAGTGCCCATGTCCAATTCTTCTCAATCTACCTCAACTCTTCTTCCATAGCTTTGATCCAACTCTCATCCTTGCATGTTTTAGTTACTGTTTTAGGTTCTAGCTCAGAAAGTAAACAAAATTTTACTTGTTCCTTTTCCACAACAACTCTACTTCTTATCAATACACCTTTTCTCTTATCTCCAATGATTTGATCTTCAAAATGATTCTTCTGCAAATACTTAGGAGTCTTGGGATTATTTTTTGGAGCTTCTTCCTCTTCCAATGCCATCTTTTTCTCTTTCTCTTCTTATTTTTCTTCTTCTCTACAAGGGGGTTCATTAGATTCATATCCTTCTACCAGTATTGATCTTTATTATGATTCTCCATCCACTTTGACACTTGCACTTTCAACAATCTTCTTTAACCTTTTCGTTGTAGCATTTGTATGCCTTGCTCTTTGTAAAGTATCCAAGAAAGATTCCTTCATATGATCTTGCATTGAACTTTCCTATATTTTCTTCATCTCTCCTAATATAATATTTGCTTGGACAAACACTTTGAAATATTTCATAGTAGGAGGTTTTCCATACCATAGTTCATATGGGGTGTCTAAAATATTCACTCTTTATTGTTCTCTATTGAGAATGTGTACTACAATATGAATAAATTATTTACAATAGACTTCTAGTAGATTTGCTTCCTTCATCATGGTTCTTACTACTTCTTGAACTATATTTTTCTTCCTTTCCACAAATCTATTCTATTGTGGAGTCCTGGGAGATGATACATGTCTTTTTATCCCATGATCTTCACAAAAGATGTTAAACTCATTACAGGTGAACTCACCACCTTTATCAAACCTCAAAAATTTGATTTTAAAATCCATGTCATTCTCAACCATAGTCTTAATGCTTTAAAATTATCTAGATCTTCTAATTTTTGTTTGAGAAAGGTCACCCAAGTCATTCTAGAGTAATCATCTATCAAAAACATAAAGTACCTGTCACCATGAGAGCTTCTTGTTCTGGTAGTTTCACATAGGTATGTATGCACTAACTCCAGAGGTCTTGTATTAGAGTATTCCTTAGTTCTAAACCTCTTCTTTGTTTGTTTTCCAAAATGACACTCCTTGTAGACTACATTGATAGGCTTTGTAATTATTGGTAGATCTTTCACAACTTGAGTAGAGCTAATCTTCACTAGGCTATCAAAATTGATGTGACCCATTCTTCCATGTCATAACCAACTTTCATTAATTTGTGACATAAAACATTTAACACCACCACCTTTGAGTTGATAAACATTTAATTCTATCCTTGTTCTAGCTGCAACCAATGTTCCAGCTCGCTTCCTTTTTTGATTTCACAACCATCATCTTGAAATTCCAAATTGTATCATGTACTACAAATTTATCCTACAGTAAGAAGATTATGTAGGAGACCCTTGACATAAAGAACAACATCTATTGTATGCTTGCCATCAAAACTAATTGAGCCTTTTCCACAGATCTTAGCAATTGTATCATCACCAAACATAACAAGACCACCCTCATTCTTTTCAAGCTTAAAAAACTTACTCTTATCACCTATCATATGGTTTGAGCATCCACTATCAATTATCTAGTAGTTTTTTTCTTCTCTTGCATGAAAGGCAGTCAACATAGTTCCTTCAATACCATGACCTATTTTCAAGGAAATTTCCTTCATACATCTTTTAGGATTAGTAGAGTTAGTTCCAACATATAGAGCCATAAACAAGCTTTCATCACTTCCATCATATAGATAGTTTGATTCCGCATCATCAGACACACCACTATCTTCCTTAACATAATATCTCTTCTCGACAGAATTACCTTTACAATCTTTATGTTTGTCATTTGAAACTTTGATTGGACATTTCTAAGAAACATAATGACCTATCTTTCCACAATTGAAACATTTGAAGGGTAACTTACCTCTATATTTTATAGTGCCCTTTTTCAATCTCCTTACAAAATTTGCTTCCACCTCATCAAGATCATTTGGATCAAATTCATAATTCTCTTTCTTGTAGACTTTAAAAGTAGTTTCTTTCTTTTGAGTATCTTTGTCAAACTCTCTTAATTCAAAAGTATTTAAAGCACCAAACATTTTATCTCTAGAATATTGATCTAAATTTTGAGCTTCCTCAATAGCAAAAAAATTAGCACTATAAGATTAGGAAGAGTTCTGAATACCTTTTTCATAACTTCACTTTCCTCTAGTTTTTCACCAAGACCATTGATGGCATTGATAATTTTATCCACTTTGAGCATGTAGCTAGCAATATGTTCATGTTTTGACATCCTTAGTGTTTCAAAATTGGCTTTAAAATTATGCATCTTCACTTGCTTGACCTTGTCATCTCCTTCATAAATGCTCTGCAACTTTGTTTAGATCTCTTTAGCAGTTTTGAGACTTATCACCTTCACCATTCAAATTAGAAAGTCCACTCAAGATAGCATTCATTTCTTTTCCATTATTCTCATAATCCTTGATCTCATCATCAGTTGCAAGAGGAGTGGTAGGCATAGTGTATCCATTTTCAACTGAATTCCAAACACCAAACCTTAATGAGACAAGAAAGTCTTCCATCATGGCTTTCTTGAAAGCATAATTTGTTCCATTGAACATAGGGACCTTGATATCATTCCTATGCACCATATGGATCTACCTCAAGAAGTTAAGCTTCTTCCAAGGAACCACAACTCAGATACCAATTTTTAGAAACACAAGACAACTTATATTAGGGGTGAATTAGTTGTACATTAAAACATTCAAACCCTCATTAATCTTCAAACCCTTATTATGCATCAACATAAATGTAAACTAATGAAGCATAAACACATTCAAAATCATAAACCATAAAATACTAGATTTACGTGGAAAAACCTAATCAGGGAAAAACCACAATGAGGATTAAATTACATATATATGAATAGAAAAACTGATTATAAAAGGTCACTACTAGAAGGGATCACTATTGGAATGGCTCACTACTAAGAAAAAAAGAATGATTCACTACCAAGGGCTCACTTCCAAAAGGACTCACTGTTCAGAATAGAAGAGAATAGAAGAAGACTGTTGCAATGAGGTTCACTAGCTCAGAGCAATAGGAATCTCCAGCACAAAAACTCCACATCATCTGCAACTTTCAGCTCACTACCTCCAACACATTCAGGTACATTGAAAATATAGACACCTTCTGCTCATTGCTTCTGATAGCATTAGGCATTTAAGCTCACACTCACATATCAACACCTACTTATATTCAAATATTTTTGCACTTCACAATACACCACACTCATATCCAATGATTGTACTTACTTATATATCAACTAGAACCTCAAACAAATTTTTCTAGGTTGGCCTCAATGAAATGTATGAACCTCAAATGTGCAAACAACAAATAGGTCAGCACCAAACACTTTCATGGTGGAAAGAAGTGAAGGTGGACCACACTTTGGGTTAACCAAGACTGAAATCTACATTGGCACACTACACCACGCTTCCATAATCCAAAAAGCACATGTCCACAAGTAACACTAATATGCCAAGTCGACCAAACCTATATTAACACTACCAAACAATCAATCCACTCTTTACTAGGTCTAGAAACATCCTGTGGACCACAAAGAAACATCACACAACATCCTAAGAGAACCAGGGACAATCTGAAAAGGAAGGAACCTCCTACGCCGCAAATGATTCAAACATTCAAGAAAGGGGTTCAAGATATGCAGGACCTAGACGCAGAGACTGAGTCTGTTCTGAAAACTCTGGGTTAGTTGATGCTATTTTTTTGGTTTGCAATCCGGCTAGTTTTTTGATTGACTTTCCTGGTCTTTTATGGTTGGTTGCTTCTTTTTCTGGTATTTTCCTTTTTTGTAGTCTTTTCTTTCCGCTGGACTTTTTTGTCCTCTTTCTTTTGTTGTAAACTTGGTGGTTTCGGGTCCCTGTAAAACCCATTTTTTCCTTTATCAAAAAAATCACGTGCAACATCCAAAAATATTCCAACACCATCAAAATATTCTGCAACACTGTTGTAACCACTTGAAAATAAAAATATAATCATCTTGTGCAACCAACCACACTGCCATAGACATACAACTCACTAACCAACCTTGTAGAACAACTAAACAGATAAAACTCTAGGAAAAGGTAAATAGGGACAATATTAGAATGTTCCCAAATATAAAATACAATAAACCTCAACGCAGAGAAATGCAGAGCAATTCTATTTCTCCTAGACAACCTTCTTCACAGTGCAACACACTATCAAAAACATCTTCCATTGCCACACGATCCATAACCTGAAACTATAGATATAGCACCTTTCAAGATCTATGATCATCTCATCCAAACCACACAAGCACATCGTCAACCATGAAGAAATATAGAGTACAATACATAACACACCTTTGTCACTTTATACACTCTCTTATTCATTTTTTTTTCAAAATCACTTGGAAACCAAGTGAACCTACTGCATTAGCAACACCACAAATACCTTCTCAACATATCCATAACATATGCAACACCTACACAACACCACAAGCACCTTAAACAATTTCCTCAAATGCAACACCTTCTTATCATAACCACACTAGAGGTTGACATCAATGAAAATACTTAAGACAACATAGTGCAACAATCTTTGTGTTGACATCAATGACAACATAGATCTTCAATAGATATTAAATTCATTTTATTAAGGATTATGCCTTAATGGTTTTACAATATTGCATTTAATCTAAAAGAATCAATCGAAGCTTAGAAATTATGATTTCATCCTTGATTAAAGAAGATAATAGTATCTAAAAATCACATCATTACTAAAGAAACTATTGTGTTTATAAAGAAATATAACAATTGAAATAGGAATAATATTTTTTTGAATGATACTATTGTAATCAAACATGATATATTTTAGTGAATTGTATTCAACATGCTAGGGATCTTATTGATAGTAGGTTGAAGAATAATAATGGTTTTGATTAAAAAAGAAAGGTTTTTAAAAGGGCCCTAATCTCTTTTACATTGAGAAAGATAATGCAACAAGCACACCAAGACTAGGAACAACAATGAGATGGGATAGAACAAATATAATAACTAGACAAAACTACTGAAAATAAAGCATAACAAAGCAAGAAAAACCACCCAGCCAACAATAAGTCAAGGTGGTTTAAATAATTGTTCCAAAGATTTTTGTTAAATTGTAATATAAGGATTCCTCTCCATAAATATTTTCATCTTTCTTACAAGGAGAAGACACAAGACCACTAATATAATGAACCAAGCTTGAAGTATCAAGAAAGGAGACCAACATTGGTAAATAGGGACCACTAAAAACTTCATTCTGAAGCTCTTGAGAGGAATTTGTGTAATCTTACACAACAACTATCATCTTTTCCTTTTTCTTCCTGTAGTGTAGGAAAAAGTATCCCTTTTTCACACTTAATTTGAGACTGAATAATTAATAATAAAAGAAGCTTAATTATGCCTTAATTTTGTGTTGTAATATGTTTTTCATATTCACATTGAGTTTAGGGCCCTTCTAAATAAAATGGACTTAATTGTGTCTTATTTTTTATGTTTTAAGGTGTACTTTTACACTTTCACATTAATCTAGGGCTTTATTAATTAATTGAGGTTAATTCTCCATAATTGGCCCCTTTAATTCAAATCCAAGCCTAATTAAATGCAAACTCTGAGGGATAAAACCTGAAATTCATAAATTCCATTACACAACACTTAACTTTGAAGATGTGTCTCCTAGGTAAGTGACCTATTCACACTTAGGACCCTAATTTTACTTAATGTTTAACATTGACTGATGTGTGTACTAGGTAAGTGGCTTAGGACCCATTCGCCCTATGGTGAATGGGTCCTCACTTAGACCTAGAACCCCCTTTTAAATATGTTTTTGGCAGTATTTTAATAATTTCAAATCCATAATTCAATGTCGGCTTGTGATATTTGAATTTCAGGAATTAATCTTAAGATATGTATAAATACATGGCTATTTCAGTTAGTTTCACATAGTAATTTTGATTCAAGCATCCTAAGATTTCACAAGAGCATTGATAGAGAATTCAAGAGAATTTTGAAGGAATTCAAGGGAAAATTTATAGACTATTATTGCAACAATCAAGATTCCATTGCCATATCAAAGATGTATTCCAACATACATGTTGATTGAGCTAATATGGTGATGTAGTGTTCAAGATCTAATCAAGCATTTCAAATACATCATTTCAAGACAAGTTCCATGATCAAGATTTACATTCATTGAGGCCACTTCATGCTAGTTTGCAAATTTGTTATCCAAGGTTTCGAATAAGGCTTGGTGAGTTGTGACATTGTTGGTCATTATCATTCCTTCTATCATGTTTCATTTCATTTCAAGGTTTAATTAGGTACCAAAAATGGGGTTTGAACAAGGAAAACCCCCATTCACCTAACAAACAATATTTCTCTCTTTGATGTATGATTGTAGATTTTAGGTTGAGGATCCTTTGAAGAGAAAGATTGAAGAAAGTTGCAAAGTTGTCAAAGTTGTAAGAAAGGTTGTCAAATCATGGAAGTCCTCTACAAAATTTATTTTTGACTTTTCAACAGTGAACACTTGAATCTAGAAGTGCAGATCAAGTAGAAGAGAACCCATAAAGCAATTTCTAGAAACCCTATCCAGGAACCATTCACCATAGGGCGAATGAGTCCTTAGTGAGCTTCAAAAGGTGACTTTTGGTGAAAGGTACACAATGTTTCCCCCTTTATGGATCTGAGTTTTGATTACTATTTATGTCAGATTTGTTTACTATTTTTCATTTGCATAGTATAGCTTATGTTTTGAATGAAATGGTGAGAAATTGGTCCATTGTTCATCACTCCATTATGGCGAACCCGATTTCATATGTTTCATTTTGGTGAACCTAAGTTTGATCATTGCATTTTCTAATTTTTGGAGTCCTCTTTTGTCCTAGATTTAGATCTTGCATCCATTTGCATCTATTTGCATTGAATTAAGTCTTATTTAAGGTGTCTAGTTTGCATTTTACTTTTCATTTCATTTAAAGGTTTTAGGCTTGTATTCTTTAAATTTGAAAAACACAAAAATAAAATTAGTCATCTAGCATATCATTTACATAGAATTCACTTGCATTTGAAAATTGAAACAAAAATTGCATATCAAAGTAGGTTTTCTAGGTTGTCATTTTATCACATTTTGCACTTGCATTTAACATTGAATTTACAGAAAAATCAAATTGAAACTTGTTGTAATAAACAAGAATCTAGAAACTACTGAAAAATCACTCAAAAATATATAGAAACTTGTTTTAAAAACCCTCACCTATGACCCATTCACCCTAGGGCGAATGAGTCCCTGATCGGGGTCAAATTCTGATTTTTTAGGCATTCAAACGTTCATTTTTGCATTCTTGATTATTGTTTTTAGATTCTTGTTTCTATTTGTAGAAATTTTGTTTCATCAATTTGATCATATCTAGATTAATTTGATAAATTTAGTGCATTGTGTGATTTCAAATTTTCATTTACAAGAGTTCATTTTTAGGTTTTTACATAGTGCAATTAGAAAATTACCTTGTTTATATTCTGAAAATTGTATTTACATATTGCATTCTAGGTCATTACATTGCATCTTACCCTACTTTCGATTTTGGGTTGGAATTGAGTTTGTGAAACTTGTATGAGATTTACAACTTGTTGTTCTATGAGCAATATTGTTGTGAGACGTAGTTTGAGACCCATGTCATCACACGATACACCATTCACTATGGATGTTGGGTTTTCTAACTCTCTTTCTAATGGTGTTGATAATCAACCCCCTATGGATCATATCATGCATACCTCATTTCCATGACTTCCCTTCCTACAAACAATGTGCCTTATATTGCTAATATCCCACAAGACAACATAAGGAGGCTAGACAAAGAATATAAAATTTTACAAAACTTTGTGAGAACCAAACCTATTGCTAGTAATGTTATTCCTCTCATAGGGAACGCATGAACGATGCTTAAACATAAATAAGCGATAGAATTCATGCGCTCCTTGGTCCATATCATTCAACGGAATTTTCCTCCTCCTTAATCACCTTCCAATACATCTCTCATTCATAAGAGAAAAGAAACCACAAGTTCCGATCACTTTACTACTCCTAACACATCCTTTTTTGAAAAAGGAAAGGGCTTGCAGTTAGAAGAAGAAAGTGATGACAACATAGTAATCAAACCAAAGAAAAAGAAACCGGTCAAAGACTTCAACTGCAAAAGTTGCATGACATTCTTATAACTTCCTATGATCTATTACACATTTCAAAGATTGAGAATATAGTTTACACCCTTCTACATTGGAAACTAATTGAATTGCTACCTAAACATGAAAATCTATCTGAATATCAAACTTATTAAAATAGACCATATTGTGCTTATCATATATTCTTTAGACATCAAGGTATGTGCAGGATCATGATGGGCCAAAAAGTGGCGATATGATGGGTATGTGTAGGGTATGTGGCTGATGACCATTTTTTACCCAAAATTGATGAAATGAAAAAGATTTTTAAAGGATATTCTCAGCTTTCCATCAATATAAATTATGATTTACTTTGAATTTAATAAATAATTATTATTCATTTTCTATTTGAATTATGAATAAAGTTCTAATTGATAGGTTGATTGAAAAACATCTATAGCTTTCAAACAGTATCACATTTTTTGAATCTAAAACATGTGTCACATTCTATGTTTTGCATATTATAGGATTAAAAAAAAAATTGTATTTAATGAAGTTTTGACCAAGTTAAGGTGGTCAGACATACAGATTTTTTATATTTTTTAAAATTTGTAATAAAAAAATCATAATTAATTATTTACTTGGAAAAAAATTACAAAAAAATATGCATCACATCGGGACATGAGTCTTTACTTATATCTAAAATATTATAAAAAAATATTATCATTTTATTGTGGTTAGAGTGGTTAGAC
This sequence comes from Sequoia sempervirens, assembly GCA_007258455.2. Taxonomy (NCBI): domain Eukaryota; kingdom Viridiplantae; phylum Streptophyta; class Pinopsida; order Cupressales; family Cupressaceae; genus Sequoia; species Sequoia sempervirens. The sequence continues at coordinate 156,509,953 of VDFB02168118.1, forward strand.
ATACACCTACTTTTTATTTTTTCCCTAAAATTTAAGTACCACTGCATTGAAATTTCAAATTTTCACCAAATAATGTTTTAAAAAAACCTAGTTGTTTAGAAACTACATTCAATTTGCTACAGATTCTATTCTTACATATTTTTGAAATAATATAGATAACTTATTCAAATTTTTACGTCAAGTTTCCTAACTCTGATTTTTCTAAATTTTTCGTCACTTAAGGGCCTATTTTTTCCATGATGATCCTACATGTATACCCATCACATCGATAATTTTCATGTTTTAAAGGGAATATTGGAGAAATTTTGATCCCCTAGGGATCCACCTTAGCTTAAAGCATGCCCTTTTCTCCTTGCCATGTAATAGTTGTAGGGTCATAGCATCCTCACTATTACATGTTATATATTCATTGCAAATCATTATCTTTATCACATGGAACTCATTCTCATCGCCTATCTCGGCTTGTCCTTGTCTTGCACTTAGTGGGCGCAAGGGGTTAGATAGCCTTGTCCTAGTTTTGGCATTTGTTGTTGTCCCTTTGGCTATTTTTCCACCTTCTATATACACTAAACAAGATTGGGATGTGGATGACCTACTATAGGTTGACTCACATGTGCCTTACTAGTATTTTGCAATGTTTTATTTTTCATGTTTCTTTATGTGATTGCATGTGTGTAATGTGATCCCCCGTACTATTTTGTTTGGTGTATCTTTCTCTTTTTTTGTGGATTCCTCTATATGTATCTACATTCTTCTATATGTTGTAAACATTTTACCTTTTTCATTTGTCTTGGGTTTTTCTTTTGGGGATGGCACAATGCATCGAGACATTTAGGTCTATTCTATGTGGACCCAAAATAATTTTTCTTTGTTTTTACTCTCTATGTGTCATTCTCCCAGTTCTATGTGTATTTAGGGAATGATGACATTTTCGAGCTCTACAACAACATTGTAACAAAGATATACTAACCCCGAATCCATAGATCCCTTATGTATTTTTGGGGGCAACCCCTCCTTCCCATCCATAGCTTTATTTTGGAAACATATGACTTGGCATAGGGTTTTCCAACGAAGCTCTCATGTCTTAAGATTGAAAATTGGAGTTACTTTAAAGCAATTGCTCACAATAATGGTGTTAGTAATCAATTTAAAGTGGGGGCATACATTGATAATATCTTTCGACATTTTTCATGTTTCATGGTGTGATTTTCTTTATTCTTGTGATGTGTCATTTTCTTGGTGGTGTCATTGGGTTTGATGTCCTCCAAGAGTGTGATATTTCCTAGCGTAGGACTTTACTCTTAGTGGTGATGCAACACACTACATTCCCTAAGTTGTGAATCTTTTACTCTTGATTTTCCCTCTCTTGAAGACATTAGGCATGATGTTCCCTAAGAAGAAGACCTTACACGAACTAAACAAGATCCCTTTGAAATATATATATATATATATATATATATATATATATATATATATATATAGATAATGTTCATAAGTGTTTGGTATAATGCAGCTTGTTAGGCATTATGAAGCTCAAAGTTTCATTTTGTGGTGCTCTATTGAAGTTATCAGAGGGATAGCTTTGGTATGGTTAGTATGATGAGAATTCTAGATAGAGGCATGGATTTTTCATTATACAATGAGAAGCCGACATAGAGGCATGACTTTCTCACTAAGCCACCTATTGGGAAAACTCATCTAGTGGAAAGCTTGAGGTTCCACTACCCCAAAGTGAGTGCACATTTTGGAAAAACAACTTAGATAACAGTTGAGGCTTGATCCACCCCTTTTTATTTTTATTTTTGTTTTTGTTTTTCTTTTTAGTCTTTGACATTGTATGTTTGTGTATTTTCTCTTGTTGTTGCATATCATACACCTTGTGTGTGTCCCTTTGTGCTCAAGTTGGTATGGAGTAGGATCTTAGATCCTGGGGGCTTGGCCACCTCCTTAATCTTTGTCATCCTATACCATCCACATTGGTACACTTGGACCCTCTTGACTACTTTAGTATGAGTTTGACACAAGTTCCTTCTCTCACTAAAGTGGGGCTAAATGTAGTGTAAGAAAAAGTATGGACCTATTTCACACTTAATTTGGGAATGAATAATTAATAATAAAATGAGCTTAATTATGCCTTAATTTAGTGTTCTAATATGTTTTTTGTATTCACATTAAGTTTATGGGTCTTTTAAATAAAATGTACTTAATTGTGTCTTATTTTTTATGTTGTAAGGTGTACCTTTACACTTTCACATTAATCAAGGGATTTATTAATTAATTGAGGTTAATTTTCCTTAATTGACCCCTTTAATTCAAATACAAGTCTAATTAAATGCTAACTTCAAGGGATAAAACCTAACATTCATAAATTCCATTGCACCACTTAACTTTGGAAGATGTGTGTACTAGATAAGTGACCTAGGACCCATTCACCATAGGGTCCTCACTTAGATCTAGGACCCTAATTTTACATAATGTTTAATATTGATCAATGTGTATCCTAGGTAAGTGGCCTAAGACCCATTCTCCCTATGGCGAATAGGTCCTCACTTAGACCTAGGACTCCCTTTTAAATATGTTTTTGGTGGTATTTTAATGATTTCAAATCCATAATTCAATGTAGGCTTGTGATATTTGAATTTCGAGAATTAATCTTAAGATATGTATAAATATAAGGCTATTTCACTTAGTTTCACCTAGCAACTTTGATTCAAGGATCCTAATATTTCACAAGAGCATTGATAGAGCATTCAAGAACATTTTCAAGACATTCAAGGGTAGATTTATAGAATATTATTGTAGCAATCAAGATTCCATTGTCATATCAAAGATGCATTGCATCATGCATGTTGATTGAGCTAATATGGTGATGTAGTGTTCAAGATCTAATCAAGCATATATGAAAGACATCATTTCAAGACAAGTTTCATGATCAAGATCTACATTCATTGAGGCCACTTCATGTTATTTTGTAGATTTGTTATCCAATGTTTAAAATAAGGTTTGGTGAGTTGTGACATTGTTGTTCATATATCATCCATTCTTTCATGTTTCGTTTCATTTCAAGGTTTAATTACCAAAATGAGGTTTGACCAAGGCAAACCCCCATTCCCCTAACAAATAAATTTTTCTCTCCTTGATGTGTGATTGCAGATTTTAGGTTGAAGATCCTTTCAAGAGCAAGATTGAAGAAAGTTGCAAAGTTGTCAAAGTTGCAAGAAAAGTTGTCAAATCACAAAATTACTCTATAGAATTTATTTCTGGATTTCTGATAGTGAACACTTGGAATCTGGAAATGTAGAACAAGCAAAAGAGAACCTATAAAGCAATTTCTAGAAACCCTATCCAAGACCCATTCGCCATAAGGTGAATGAGTCCTCAGTGAGCTTCAAAAGGTGACTTTCGGTGAAAGGTACACATTGTTTCCCCCTTTCTGGATCTACCTTTTGATTACTATTTCTATCATATTTGATTACTGTTTTTCATTTGCATTACTTATAGCTTACATTTTTAATTAAATAGTGAGAATTTGGTCCATTGTTCATCACTCCATTGTGGTGAACATGATTTCATATGTTTCAATTCCAAACAAAGTGTTATTTCTTATTCCTCAAACAATTAAAGGAGGCATGGTCCACTTTACCACAAGAATGAAAAATAACATGAGTCTTCATATTCAATCTGTTGCACCCACTTACAAAATTTTGAAGATAAGGTTATGATAGTTGGGAGAATAGGGTTATTCTCCACTAACACACAAAATCTAGGAAAAAACAATTGCTTCATGGATTTGGTGATCTTATCTGTAGTACAATATTACCCAAAAGAATTAGCAATAATCATAAAAGTATTTTCATTCCAATGCTCCAAAGGTAGCCTTGGTAAATAGACCCAAAAAAGAAACTTAAAAGTGTCTATCATGTTGAAACCAGGGAACCACTTTTGAAGGCAGAGGTCACTTGAGCCAAGAAACCAACGACCTTCAAAAAGGACCCTTGAATAGTCTTCCACATAGGGAAATAAAATAGAAAGAAAGCATTGCACATAACAGTTACCTCAACTTGACCTCTATTCTTCCAAACTCGAAGGACCCATCTTCTAACAGCATCAATATTGGGATGATTGCCATAGAATCTCCCAACCAAAGAGCTTGTAAGCCAATCTAAAGACTCAGAAAAAATAGATTCTGAAAGAATATCAATTTGAACTTGTCCATTCTCCATAACAGTAATAGAACTACCATTTGTAACCTTGTAGTAAATCTCTAACAATTGGTTAGACGTGCCACATACCTCCTTTGCACGAATCTAATCTGAAGCAGGGACAACCATAGAAGAGGAAGATGAAGCAACTTGAAGAGTTCTCGAACTCCCAACCCTATAAGCCATCCCATCACTGGGAAGCTCAGAAACCATAGGGGTCAAAGGGGGAACGACAAGAATAGGAATGTCAGAAGGAGAAGGAGAAATAACATCCCCAGGCTCAAAAACAACAAGGAGAAGAAAACCCTTTTTAAGACCTAAAAACAAAGCAGTATCAAGAGGTTTCTCCATAGAATTCATAGCCAAACTCCTTTGTACCTCTCAATGGGATTCAAGAAGGATATCAAGAAGGAACTCATCCTCCTCAAAAAATCCATCATAGTCTTAGGCAACATCCTCTAGAAAACCATTAGCAAGATCATCATTCTCAGAAGAGAAAATCTCTTCCTCATCCCAACCATGAGCCCAAAAGTCTACCTTAGAAGAGATAGGGGAAACAACATCAACAACAAAGGAAACTCCATTCGAGTCCTCATCGGCTTCCTCACCAGATCCTCATCCCCAATAGACAAGGACAAGTGGCCTATAGTAGGGGATTTCGGTGTAGAAGAGGACCTCGTGCTTTCTCACCATTTTGAAATAGGATTAAAGGAAAAGAAACACATGAGCAAAGGAAATATGATATCTAGCAGATGCAAAACAACAACAAAAAGAATAAGGAGAAAGAAACAAAGTGAAGCATGAAGGAGAGACCCACTGAAGGGTAGTAGAGCAGGAGGAGGCAAGGAAATAAATAGTTGTGGGCAAAGGAAAAAAAAGTGGAGCGACGGACATAAGATGGAGGGAGGAAGTTGACAGAAGAAGGCCTTGACAGTCGAGGGAGAAAGGAGCCAAAGCGACAAGGCTCAGGGCACGAGCTCAGCTTAGGGTCAAGGCAAGCAAGTGGGAGCGCTAAATTTCTACTAATAATGTTTTGATTGGTAATATAAATGTGATAAAAAAGGTGTGGTTTTGCAATAAATTATCAAGATTCTCTTCACAATGACAATGAGAAGGAATATCTTTTAAAAAAAATTAAATAGATAGATTAAATTGGAGGAGTCAATAAATATTGGAGGAATATTCTAATCTCAAGGTGGCTTCTTTTTTAGAGGTGATATCCTATATGATAAAAATTATCTTTTGCATGTGTCCCTTCATGGAGCAAAGGGGGCTTGGTAGTATTATGATTTGACAATTTTATAAGTTGTGGATAATTGAGTGTGTCTCAATCTAGAAGGGGAGAAGTGTTGTTGTGGATAGTAAAGTAAGCCGCAATTACAATGTATCATTGGATAGCAAGGAAATTTTCTCAAACACAAACTATTTGAGGTTTTCAAAGGAGATTTGGTTGTAGCTCAAGGTATTCTCCTGGATATGAATAGTTTGTTTCTACAAATTTTCAAGTGGGCGGCTATAGTTAGTTTATATTGCAGTATTTCTTTTCTTTCCATTTCTTTTTTTTGATATAAACCTTAAAAAATGTCAAAAAATAAAAATAAAAATTACATGTAATAAAATCACTTTTATGAATTAATTCTAACATTAAAATATTACTTTGTTGAAAGTTAATTTTTTTTTAAAATTAGCAAAATACATTGCTTTATAAGTATTTGCATTACTCATTATAAAAGTTATTTGAACTCAATAATTTACGCCGAAGGCGTATCCTTATTTGAGATGGACGACCTCCTTTTTATCATCAATGGTGTGCAATTCTTAAAAACGGATGTCAAAAATCAGAACAATTGCATCCATGAAAACCTTTGTCAGTTTTTGTTCGCCACTTTTCTAAAAATCGCGACCATAAATAACGTGGACTATCAGCCGTGCAAGGAAAGCAGCAAAAAATGGTGAAAAACAGTTGGGAGAAAGGACATTTTCTTCTATTTTTGAAGTGATAGTTCTCTGTATATACAGTCTATGGAGATCGGCGATGAACGACTCATATGTACATTTTAAGCCAATATCAATTGCGCAGCCCTGGCATCTCATGATATTCAACAGATTTTCAATTTCCTTCATATTATTCGGGTTTTGCTTGTGTTGGCTGAGGAGGATGTCCTTAATGCAATGATATGCAGCTGAAGGAGAAGGTACTACCTTACTCTGTGTGAAGTTGAAGTTGAAACATAAACCCCTCATCGTCATGTTTACCTGCCAAGTCCATTTAATGTAGTAATTGTTGATGGCCATTCTTGCAAGAAGGAACGAGGACTACTTCCACATCAAGAATTTGCTATACATTTTAGTGGGAATTACAAGTAGCACTTGGAAAAAGAGTATTCCTTATATTGATTGAATGGGATTGTTCATGTTGTCAATGGAGTAGGTGGTTATTTCACCCAACCCTTCATACAGAGCATGAAAATGGATGATAATCTTTAGAAGCTGATGAAATACATTATATGGGCTACTATTTCCACACAGACAAATGGAAAGCTTTCTTCACCCTTTTCTTGTTGCCTACTCCTCCCTCGTGTTTCAGCTTGTGAGTCATTATTTTGTTCCAGCTAATATTGGTCCTTCTTTTGTAATGACATGAAATGTTTAAACACCCAAAAGTGAGAATAAAATGCAAACAAGAGAAGTGAGAAAAAAAATAATGTGGATCAACCATAAGGGATTCAAATCAACAAACATTTTATAACTTAGTACATATTTGAATGTTCAAGTGGCTTCCCTCCTTGGCCCTTTTTCCTATAGAAATTTTAACTTACCAATTACTACAATTGTGATTGACATATCAAATGTTATAATTACTAGCAATTGCACTTAGGTATGCAATGGGTATGCCGAAGAGGTAAATTTTATTGACCTTATTTTGCATGTAATTATTATTTTTATATGTTTGCAACTAATATTATAAGGAAAGAAAGAATGCTTGAAATACGTAAGGTAAATAAAACAATTATGGAGGAATTGTATTATTCAAATAAGCATGGAAACATTAATTGTTTTGAGAAAATAAATAAAGAAGGGAATAGAAAAATACATATTGAACATGTATGAAATATAAAACATGTTTAAATTGTAGCACACAATATTTTTTTTGTCATGTGACAAAAGCAATTATAGTACCCTTACATTAACATTAGAAAAGGGCAACAATAGTAGAATCCTTTCGTGTCCTATAAACTACAAATAAAGAGGAATATATTAGGATATATTTGATTGTGCAAATAATAAAAATTAAACACATTATTTGGAATGAGTGATTGAGAAATTAGTTCAATGGAAATAGTCTTCTTTTTTTTAATCAAATTTTAAAGTATATATAAAATTAAGGAATCAAATAAAAATGAAAAAATAAGACAAGGAGGAAAAGTATGATAAATGTAAATTTAGTTCAATGGTTTGTTTGGTAATGCTAAAAAAATAGAGATTAAAATCACACAAATAAATTGAAGAAATGCCTTTTTATTGTAAAGAGTACAACCGTCTGAAAATCTCTAAAACTTCATCGCTTATATGAAAATCAACTAAATTTAATGAATAGTGCCTCTACCATCAACAGTAGCACCTAAGAAATATGGGTTTTAATTTGATTTGACAAGGATAATTTACAAATATATTCTAAAAAAATGGTACAAAACACCCTTTTAAGATCCAAATCAAGAAAAAAATAAATCTAAAGAAAAATCACAATGTACATAAATTTTTTTACTTCCAAACATGTTTCTATAGGATTAAATGGTTCAATGAGGTGAATGGTGAAATGGTAAATAAAACAGATTCAACAAAAATTACAAAGATTGGACCTCATGGCATTAGGTAGTACCCAACAACAATACTGACTCTGATATTTCACCTTCCATTGGCTTTAATTTAATGAAATTGGAATTCAAAGATGTGATATTTTTACGGTTTTTATTATAAAATTTGAAAGTTTTTTGGAATAAATTGTGTTTTTTAAATATCATTGTTTTTTATTCAAAATATTGATGCTTAAAAAATATTAGGCTCTAGGAAAATTCACCGTCAGCAATTCACCCATGAAAATTCACCCTCAACAATTCACTGTGGGAAAATTCACTCCACCAGCAATTCACCGTCAGGAAAATTAACCGCCAAAACTTCATGCAATTAATTCGCATGGTGAATTGTCATGGCGGTGAATTTTCCCATAGTGAATTATTGGATTGAATTTTCCATCAATGAATTACTGACAGTTGAATTTGCCGTATGCCAAAATATTATATTATGTTTAGATTAAATTGTGCATTTTCTAAACATCAATATTTCAAATAAAATATTGATAATAAAAAATACACAAATATTGAATGCTTAAGAACACACATTTTAATTCAAAAACGTTTAGATTCTACACATCATGCCAGCATCCTTTCAAATAAAATATTGTAAGAATAAGAAAAACTTAGAATAGTTTGATACTTTCAGAATGATTGCAATAGACGTAAAAAGACACTATTAAAAGGAAGTTAAACTAGCAATGGCACCTTGGCGTGCAATGGGTACGCCAAAGAGTTGTGGAAGGTCAAATAGTTTTTTACTTATGAAAAGCAGATTATTGTTATGAAGTGGATTGAATTGCATGTCAATTTTGTTATGAAAGTTTGTTTTATGTGAAAGTTGTTATGAAAGTTATTTTTATTGGTTGACCAAAGTGTTGCCCTAGTAAGTCCTTGAATGATATTCCTGCATGGTAACATTGAGGAAGGATAGGCCAACATTTCAATGAAAGGCTAAATGTCAGAACAGTTATAGTAAAGGATCAGCTGCAGGAAAAATGAGTATAGAAGCGAAAGGACAAGCCAACTTGAACATGGGCAATTAGTTAGTATGAAGGTTACCTTCATGAATGTTTCTAAAGAATAGATTGACCAAAGTGTTGCCCTAGTTAGTCCTTGAATGATATTATTGTTTAAACTATTATTATGTTCTAAACCAATTGAAATGGACCATAATTTTCCTATTGTGAAGCTTTCAAATTTGTCACCCATTCTTCTTGCCTCCTGATGAAGTCTAGCTTTAACCCTATATAATCTTTTAAAGAGGAACAAAATGATTGAAAACTATGCAGCAATTAGAATTTAGAGATGGGAAATGGAAGGAGTTTTGAGTAATCTATTGTATTTGTGTTTCTTATGGTCTTCAAACTTTACTGAGATTTAAACGAGATGTTACTGTATTTTCTGTAATCTATGTCATACTTGATAAATTCTAATCAGATCTAGCTGAGGAGTAAAGTGGGAAAAATGAAAGAACGAACACGAGACCATTGATAAAGGAAAGTAACTTCAAACATAATTGAAATCAGCCCATGGAAACCAGTGTAAATTTAAAATATGATTTTGTAGCAGTCATATTATTAATGACACAATTGGAAGAGAAAAAGAAAATTAAACATCTGTTATATATGAAAAGAAATTATGTTTACACTTTAGACTAACAAATAAATATATAAACAGCCAGATTACCTCAGTCTAGATCTCAACTATGTAAATGCCGAGTCTAAAGTATCATATAGCATCCAAAACAAACAAACAAAAATAATGGCAAAGAGATACTTAAACAGGTAACTGTGGAAATCCCAGGCAAATTGTTGTTTCCTACACTTGCATTAATAGCACCATTTTCCATTAAAAAAATGAATTAGCAACACCTGTTAATTGCACACAAGTGGTCCATTGAATGCCTCTTTGTACAATTTCAGTAAAATTTTGAAGGGAAAAATATACTAAAATCATTCAAGTTAAAATTATATGTCCGTGCAATGTCTGTAAATAAGTTTCCAGTACATACATGATGACCCCACTGGAAATTAAATTTCAACTGTGAACATGGATGGTAGTGGGCTTTTACTGATTAAAATTGCTAGCTAATTTATCAGCAGCGTCTTTGATCATATATGGAAAATAAAAGTTTCAGTGAATCTGTCCCCTGTTGCGTCTGAAATCACATTTTTGTTGAAAAGAACTTACTGTTGTTTTATGGGCCTCGAAACCAGATATCTGTTGGAGAGAAATTACAAGTAAATAATGAAGTTTGGAGAACCTGTGGGGCAGAATTTAGTTAAGACAGTTTCAAAGTATACAATTCTTAATTCTACTTTTGACTCTATATAAAATTCATGATGTAATATTGTTGGTGTGGACTCAATAGAATGGCTAAAGCAGATTGCTTATGCAGTCTAGCTGGAAGACTTAAAAAATGCTTATAACAGGCTACTGATAAGAGGGTGAGTAAGCCCAAACCCTGACTTTGAAAATGCATGTTTTGAATAATGGATAGAGGGACAGTCCCTCCTATTGTCTATGTAATGAAGCTATTGCATTATATAAGCAGTTCTCTGTCCCATGTATGACAAAGACTAGTCATCTTATGTTGGAGGATTAGAGTTGATGAATTAGCTTGATATGTTATATCATTTGGTTCTCAACCCCATAGTAATTACTGAATTTTTTGATTTGACACCAATACCTAGAGCAAAAAAAAAGCTGGGTTCTGATACCAGTTTGAGGTCTAAATTCATGAATAATTTTGTTAGGGATTAGTGAAGTTCATGTTTCAATTGTACACCAATTTATCTATTACTTACAGGAAATCGAGTAGCTTGAGTTCTGATACTGGTTTGAATTTTGAGTTGGTGGTTGTTTGCTACCATCTAGATTTTTCATTTTACTTACTGGACATTTGGTAGCTGGCTCATAGAACTAAGCATGTGATGTGGTCAAGGATTGGGGGGCCAGTGAAAGGTAACTGACCCAAGCAGCTCCACACACAAAACCAATTCAAAAGCAGCAAGGATTAATAAGACTTAGAAATTAATATTCAAAGCTCACATTACAATTTGTTTCAGGCACGCAGCCTAATGACAGGGCTGTACATCAAATCAGAGGTTCAAACAACAACACTTGCAACAGGAATGCAGCCCAGAAGCAGGGCTTTACAACTAACTCAGAAATTTTCAACACTCAGCCTGGACTTCATCATCCTATGATGTCTAGCAGGAAAGACATTCTAGCTTCTTCATATAACCTTCTGGCTCTCTTCTATACCTGTTCCTTCTACCCGCCTCCTGATTCACAACGTATGTATTACCTAGTAACAGACATCTGTCTATAAATTAGTAACTGCTAGTAACTGCCGGTCAACAGCAGCTGCCTGTCACAACAAGGCAACTGCCAGCAATAACATCCAAGCCAGCAATAGGACGAAATGCCCTGCAGAATGAAATAAACATCTGACAGCCAATAACAGGTATATTCCATGAAGCATGAAGGAAATACCCTAAGCAAATGCAACTGGCGAGGGTTATGCGAATTCTTTCTTGTTATTCATAGCTCTACAGAGGCTTCCAAATTCACACCTATTGTTTAAGAAAATACCCCAACCGAATGGGGATGTTCGTTCAAGGAATGTCGTGATTACAGAATATGGGAGGAGCAGGCAAGGCAGAAAGCCATTGTTGTTTATGAAGAAATGCGAATGCAAGCTATTCCAACGAAAAAAACTGCTCTTGTAGGCATGTAATTGCATGGAATGCTACGATTGCAACATATAAAAAGCATAGGGACGTGGATGAGATGTTTAGTCTTGTCAGGCGCATGCCCAATCCCACCTCCGTCAGCATTCTGCATTTCTGGATGCAGACTTTCTGAAACAAAGCAAGCTCATTCATGGGTATGTTATCAGACTTGGTTTTCATACAGAGGTTTCCGTCATGAATGCTCTAATAGACTTGTACCCTAAATTAGGCTGCATACAGATTGCTCTCTAGGTGTTTGACGAACTATCAGAGAATGAAAGAGATGTGGTGTCAGAGAGCTCGCTGATTGTTGGGTTTGCATAAATTGGGCAGCCTGGAGAGGCCTTGACTCTGTTCTTTCAGAGGCAGCAAACAGCTATACAACCTAACAGTGTCAATATACTCAATATTCTCCATTCAACTCTTGCTTCAATCTATTTATAACAAACGAGAAAGTAAATTTAAGAGACTTACCTACAGATTCTGTGCAAATTGTGTCGACCTGTCAATGATGCGAATGGGAGAAAATGTGCAGAGGTCGCTGGAAATTTTCAGGAAACCCCATGTTGTAAACCCCAAGTTGTCTACTGTTGCTGCTTACTCTTGCTGCTTCAATCTATTCACAGTTAAGGGGCGGAAAGCATTAGCGGCAGGGAAAGGAGTAAAATATGGAGTGGAAACCATTGACGGCGAGAGAAATGTGACTTACCTCGCACAAATATCTGTTGCTGTCGCTGATAAAAAAGAAGGTAAGGAAACTAGGGCAGATATTAACAGAGGGCAGATATTTTGGAAGGAGAGTTAATGCTACATTAAACACAGATATTTTTTGGACAGGAACTCCCGTATGGAGAGGAAGGAAGGCGGTGAACCATAGTTATTGCGTAGCAGTGCCAACACATTGAACGCAACCTACCTTGCCACTGAAACGATCAACGACTGTGGATAGATGGAGAACCTTGCCGAGAGCCTCCGTGCTTTCCAACCGTCGACGGTCAAAATGAGCTTCGAAAGCTCAAAGAGTGACACGCCTTCGGCGTAATTACATCGGCTCTTGACAAACACACTGAAGAATCTTGTTAATAACTGGTATGTTGTATTCAATTGGAAATCTGAGAAATTTGTGGGAAGTGAGTTCCTGCATAAACAACCAACCTGTGATTTTAACTACAATTATCCAAACCACCATGTTGGGAAGGAATCCATCTGGCTCTCTCCAGGCTCCAACAATCAGGCAGCAGAAGCCTGATATAGACCCCCAACTACAATTATTGATTGCCCCCAATGGATTACATTTGCTAAATATATGGAGTATGGGAACTTCGGAACTGTAATCACACACCCTCCATAATTGTCTCCAATTTTTAGTGCCACTGGTTTTCACACACCTGTGAGGCAACTGAAACACAACTGAAACAAAGATCTTGGACAACACACAAAATTTGAGCACATGTTTTTGTTTCACCACCACCCAAATCTTCAATACTAAACAGCCAGTAACCAAACTTCCTAGCTAGTGACCAATCTAACTAGAGAAATTCAGCTGAGTATAGCCAAGTCTTGGAAAGGAGGCAAGATTCCAAGAGTATAAGCGGTGTCTTGTAGTTATTGAATGGATCAGAGTCTGGACATTGTCAAGCGAGGCCATATTTCTCCAGAAGAAGAGGATCTCATCATAAGGCTTCATAATCTACTGGGAGATCGGTAAAGCAATCGGATCCTAATCCTTGAGATCCTATCACATTAACACATTTTCTTTGACAGTTAGGAAAGCTTGTTCTTGGTCTCTTTGATTTTGTGGGTAACATGAAATTTTTTGTATTGTTGCAGATGGTCGTTTGATTGCAGGGCGAGTGCCAGGTAGGATAGATAATAATGTAAAGAACTACTGGGATACCCATATGAGCAAAAATATAAATCCTTTTCACGGGGTAAGGTCGTGACGCCGATTATCCAGTGCCAGCCATTAATCTGTGGGGATCATCAGAAAGGTGAACCTAAACCCATGAACAAATTCCCTTTATTTATCACACGCGTAAGTCGAGCACTAAAAATCAATCAATGAAGAAGGCCCTTGTCACTGATAATCACAGTTTTGCTTCTTCCTCTGTATCTCCGACAGGTTCTACAGCTTTACCTGTGGATTTTAAGAAAGATTACCCAGATTCTCAATTAGCAGATGTTAATACGAAATACAGTGTAACTGACCTAGCTATTTTAGAAGATGGCTATAAATTTCACAGAGCTGAAGATCAGTTCTATGGTACTACAGGAAGCATAGCACAATGGGTTATTGAGATCAATACGGAAGATGAAATTTTTCTACCCATAACTCGGTTTGAGCATAGTTACTGCAACTAAGATATTTACTGCTGAAATACCCGTATGGAGGTGGCAAGGAGTAAGTAGGATGCAATGTCTGCGAGCAAGGAGCAGTTATTGACAGTCAAGTTGTGAGGAAATAAAATGGCAGATCATCAGACAAGGCGCCGCTAGAAGTAATGAATAGGCGAGAGGACCCAATACTCGAGCATGTTTCAATAGTTGTGATAGTAGTATATTATGTCCAATAGTTGTGATAGTAGTTGTTTATATAATGTCAATAGTTGTGACTTGACTACTCATAATTAAACAAAATGTATTCTTTTGATCTAAAAAGTAACCACTCATGTGATGCCACATCAATGCTCAACTATCCATGATGTGAATGCACAAGTATTGGTAGCACTTTTTTTTTGGGCCTTTTTAGACACCTTGACAAAAAGCATGCTGATGTGGCATCATATTTGATGATGTGGCCCTGAAATGAAAGTTATAAGTAGGGGACTTGCCAAGTAAGCTACTGTAAAAAATTGGGAGTGATTTGAAATTTCCACGTAGGATAATTAGAAGCCTGAAGTTAGGGTGGACAGCTACTGGGTCCTCTCCCCTATTAGGCTTTTGAATTTAAGGCCTTGTTGATAACTATCAAATCTTATACGCCGGACAGCTAGCACAGTCGACAGAAAACTACTATGCAGAGTGGACGGACAGGATTACCACAATCGTCTATCTGTATCTCATGAATGTTATTATTTTTCTAGAAATTTCTCATTAAATGCTATGTACCCCTCCGAGTAGGTGGACCATTTTATAAGCAGTTGGTAAATGCAGTCTTCAGGTGGAGTAAATGCAGCTGGCGGTGGAGAAAAACTGATGGCAATCAATCAAACGGCTCAAAGAATTGGAATGGTCAGCAGACGAAAATAACTGTTGGATTGTAATATTTAGCTTCATTTTCTTGAAATAGGATACGCTTTCGGCTTAAATTTTTTTTGGTGTGGAAATAAAAATTGAGGGAGAGGGAGAAGGATAAATATGTATATCCCATGGACATGTGCCATCTTTGAATTGTTGACACATAATAGTTTCTCAAAAGTCAGTCTTTGTTTCCCTTTAAATCTCTTATTTTTCTCCCATCTCTCTCTCTAAATATCTCTTTCTCTCCTTGTCTATCTCCCTCTCTCCCTATTTATCTTTCTCTATTCCTCTCTTTATAAATGAATCTCTTTCTCTCCTCTTCTATCTCCCTCTCTCCCTATTTAATTTCCTTTATATCTTTCTCTCCTCTTATATCTCCCTCTCTCCTAGTTTTCCCTCTTTCCCTCTATATCTTTTCTCTCTTCGTCATGCTCTATCTCTAATTCATATTTTTTGGGTAAGAAGTAATGAAGGTTTATACTTGGAGAGAAATCAAACAATCCACATTTTCATCTTCAATCTAATGGGTGACACTTGGCACCTAAACTCAAAGTGATCAAATTCTATCGAAGAAAATTGTTTGGTAGAATTCCCTAGAGATGTGTTGGGATGGCTTTCTACGATCATAAAATATATGCACATAATGGATTTGTTGAACAATCCTTGGAAAGTTTCACGCAAATGCAATCAACATGTATAAAGTCAATCTCAAAAACCTTTGCCTGTCTTCTCCTTAATTGTGCCAAAATAGGAGCTCTATAATAGGGTATGACATCTATCACAACATAATGGAAGGGGATTTTGTTAGATGTTGTAGATACAAATTTAACTATTAATCTCTCCTCCTCTCAATATCTATTTTCTTTTATCTCTCTTATTTCTCTCTCTCCCTATGCTTCTTGGTCTCTTTATCTATCTACATCTCTCTATATCTGTTTGTCTCCATCTCTCTTTGTTAATATGTGTGTGTCTCTCTTTATCTCCTCCTTCCTTCTTTGTATATCCATCTCTTTCTCAGGACCTCTCTCTTCATTCTTTATGTCTCACACTATCTTTTCCTTTATCTTCTTACCCCCCTCTCTCTCTTGCTCTTCCCCCCTCTAGCTCTACCTCTTTCTTTCCCTATCTCTCCCTCCCTCTCTATTGCAAACATAACATGAGCCTAATGGGTGATGGAGTCTAATTATCTTCCTCATTCAAATATTTTGTTTCAATCCTGTTTGGATCCTTGTAAGAGGATGCATTGTTGATTGAAACTATCACTTCTCCATTGAGACCTTTGTTCCACAAACATCATCATTTGCTAAATGGCCTACCAATTGACTTCATGTACTGCATGAATATATTAAAAAAAAATAGACCCCAATTTTTCCTAATTGACCTTCCACACCTCTTCGGCGAACCCATTGCACACAATTGCTAGTTTGTATTCCTTTTTCAATGAGCAAATGTGAATGCTATTATTTTCGGAATAGATGTGCGCAGTACAGACTTTTCCGTTTGCGTGGGTTACGTGGAGTCAATCTCCCCAGTCACTTCACCCATGACTGGTGAGTTACTACTTTGACACGGAACTGCACTTGTTTTGTTCGTAAGTCTGTAAAAATGGAGCACTCGAAAGTGTTTAGTTTTGACTAAACAACTTATTTTGTTTGTTTGTCAGTCTATAGAGATCTGGCATTTGATTTTGTTTAGTATTTATTTTAGTTTTATCATTAAGTAATCCTTTTTTGGTGTTTAATTTGATGGATTTCAGTATATAAATTGTTTAAATTCAGTATTATCTTTAATTTTTATTTGATTTAGTTTTTTGTGGTCCAGAATTGAATTTAGATTAAAAAATAAATTATGAGTTATAATTGTGGGCATGATTTTGTCCAGAGTTTATAAAAGGTCCCCATTGCAAATATTGGTTACAACGATCTGGATAATTTGCTGGTTATTCTTTGCATTCAGTACCGCTATGGGCAAGAATGGAGGTCAATTACTGGGCGTGGTCATATTAGTAGGGTTGATCACGTATGCCTGGGCGCAAGCTCCCTCCACGGCTGGAGGAGGCAACTTCATATCTGATCCTTTGGATATTGTCTTTTTTCAGGTAAAGAGCAGGAAACTTAAAGCTGAGCAAAGTTAGATTTAATAATATTTCTGAAATATGGGGTAAATTGCAGGGGTTTGTTTGGGAGTCATGGAAGAGCGATTCATGGTACAATGTGCTGAAAGGGTCTGCAAAGGAGATCGCAGAGGCCGGCATAACAGACGTCTGGTTCCCTCCGCCCTCTCAGTCCGCGGCCAACGGTCAACAAGGTATGCAAGAAATAGTGCTTTATGTTGGGCTCTGTTAAGTAGTTGTTACTACAATGGCAGCAAAGGGTTGTGATGGAGGCCGTTAAACAGCTGCCAGCACGAGGGTTTGTAATAGAGGTAGTCTCGTACATTTGGTTGTGTAGGTTATTTGCCGGAGAAGCTGTACGACTTGGAATCCCACTACGGGTCTTCGGAGCAACTGCGACAGGCGGTGCAAGCGTTCCACCAGAATGGAGTGCGGTGCGTGAGCGACGTGGTGATAAATCATCGGATGGGCTCCAAGCAGGATGACAAAGGCTACTGGTGTATATTCGAGGGAGGAACGGATGACGAGCGGCTGGACTGGGGCGCCTGGGCCGTTCCCATCAATGACCAGCCGTCCCCGTGCGGCTCGGGCAAGGCAGAAGAAGACCCTCCTAAATACGACTTCATTTACGCCCCCGACATCGACCACACAAACCCGCGTGTGCAGAGCGAGTTGTCCGACTGGATGTGGTGGCTCAAGTCTGACATTGGCTTCGACGGCTGGAGGTTCGACTTCGCCAAGGGATACGCCGTGAATTCGCTGGTTCAGTACATAGAAAGGACCAGCCCCGCTTTAGCTGTGGGAGAGGTGTGGGATAAACTTAATTTTGGAAACGGTGGGGAGAATGCTCATCGGCAGAGTCTGGTCGATTGGGTGCACTCCACCGGCGACCGCTCTGCTGTTTTCGACTTCACTACCAAAGGAATTCTGCAGCTCGCTGTGCAGAACAACGAGCTCTGGCGTTTAAAGGACTCCGAAGGGAAACCCTCTGGTATGATCGGTCTCTTGCCTGATAAGGCCGTTACCTTCATTGACAACCACGACACAGGCTATACGCAGCAGAACATATCGGCCTTTCCTCCTGATAAACTTATGCAAGGATATGCCTATATTCTCACTCACCCTGGAGTCCCCACCATTGTAATCTTTTTTTCAATCTTTTATCTTGATAACTGCTGCTACTAAATTGATTCATGTTTTGATTATGCTTATAATTCTGTTGGATGACTGTCTGCGTGCAGTTTTATGAGCATTTCGAGGACACGAATTTGAAGGACCAAATAAAAGAGCTGATTGCAATACGAAAGAGAAATAGGATCAAGGCCAACAGCTCTTGCACCATCATAACCGCGGAGTCCGACCTGTACATGGCCAACATTGAGGAAAGGGTTATCATGAAAATCGGAGCGAGATATGATGTGGGGAAGTTCCTACCGTCAAATGATTTCCAACTTGCCACATCGGGAAACGACTATGCTGTCTGGGAAAGGAAGGCTTAACTTCCACATGTATTAATACCATTTGATTTATGGAAATTCCTCTAATTAATAAAACCAATGAAGATAATTACTTCATATTCCATCGATATTCTGTTGCGCTCTCTACTGTTCCTGCTTAAATATTTTTCGTGGCTCAAAATTTCTCAATCACATGTTTAAAATCTTGTATGCATATACACGTTGTACATTCTCCCATCAATTCCTGTCCTATCTACATCTCACTGTTGCACCCCCTTTTAACTTTAAATATAGTTTGCTGTTTCTATCGGAACAAATAACATTTCACATCGGATAAACTTTCCTCTGTGCTGCATTTGTGGAAGGGGTTTCGTAGAGTTTGTTCACATCAACTCAGAAAGGGTTTTCTGTTCAAGTATCGGATAGAAAAAATGTAGATAAGAGTACGAAATATATGATAGAAATCATATCAGTTTTGAATATAAATGAAAAAAAAAAAATTGTTTTATATATCAAGTAAATTAAATACAATCATTTATTTTTCATCTGAAAAAATATAAATATAATATTTTTAATAATCCTGGAATATCTCTTAATTCTTTCAATTGTCATAGAAATTAATAGTGTTAGATCTTGAGATATTTTACTATTACCATTTATTTAGGTGATTCTAAATTTTTGTTTATTTTGCTTTTCTCATTTTCAAGGTTATTTTTTGAAAATTATTTTGATTTTTGTTTCATGATTAAGAGCTTTTTTGTTTGATTTTTATCAAAGGAATTCAAAACAATTTTACACAGTAATATTTCCTTTCTGCTCTAGTAATATTGAACTTTATATTTGAACAAAAATTAACAAATTTGTTTATTGATTATTTTCTTTTTATTTTGAATAAATTGTATTTAATACTTTCTTTAATTGAGACGGTTAGTCATATTCTATCAGTATATTATGGGTTAGCACAATGAATTAAAATTTGATGTTTTCATTTGGCATATTTTATAGGTATAGATGATATTTGATTTTTTTGTAGTGAAGAGTATGTATTCTTGAGTAGCTTGCAAATTGGGGTTGAAAAGGGAATTAAAGTGGGATTTGTAATAGATCTTTTTTTTATTTAATTTTATTGAGAGAGGGATTGATGCATGCTAGATTATTTTTTCCTTTTTTGATGTTAGTATGTAGGAACTTGTTTTTTTATTTTTTGACTTGGTATTTAATGCAATTTTTTGGTTTTCTTCTATTATGTTCTTATTTTATATTTTATAGGTTATACAAATGTAAAGGATCCCATTGCTCATTGATTTTTAAGCTACAAAAATTAACTTTTATTTTTGGTTGGAAAATTTTCTTTGGAGGGGCTATGATGGACCAATATTTTAACCAAATTTTGATCCTTGATAAGGCTTATTGGTATTTGAGTTCATGACTTTGTTCCTTACTAGTGTTACATGTTGTCCCATGCAATATGTTGCATTTAAAATTACAAATAATATAACTTAAAAAACATATTTGTGGAGTAGTGGTTGCATAGGAAGAGTAATCTCACCCCAGCTAGTAGTGGGGTTATGAGAGTTTGCAACAACTTTAGATAATTTTTTTAATTTTTTTTTTTGGAAAATACAAGTGTAGTTATTGACTTGTAACACATAGAATTGTTGTATGTACTCTCCATGGGACCACAAGGCCTAGATAATTTATTTCAATAGATCTTGATATGTTGGTTGGTGTAAGGCCCCAACTTTCATACAATAGTCACAACTCTTTTGCATCATTGGTGGATTTCATCATTGATAACTAGTCAAGTAAATTGATGGGTTATGCAATCTTGATCTAATGTGGACCATGGGATATATGTTTATTCAGTACCTCATTAATGTATTAGCATGGAGTCAATATCTCGGGGTGTTTGAGTGCCATACAATTAGATCTTGTTCCCTTATCGTGCATAATGATAATAGGATTTATGTTTTATTAGTGAGCCTTGTACCTCATTTCATGGATCTAGATGTGCATGATGTTATCATAATACATAAGATGGTGCTATTAGGAAGTGTTGTATGTGTCATAGAGAAACAATAAGTAAGATAATTATTATTTCCATTTATAATTTCTTACCTGGTAGTTAGGGTTGGGAAGAAAAGTAGTCTTTGCATTGTTATTTATTATTGTCAAATTGGGGATTATGTGATCCTTCCATCTTAACCATGAAAAGTTAACCTTGTTGTAACATTTGACATGTTATCATGGCACACATCCTCTAAACTTATCAATAAGTTAACTTTAATATCATGTTCTATTTACTCATGTAAGAAGTTAAAATGTCTTGTGTAGTGGATCAACTAGTTGTTGCAATTTGATAATGTATGAAGGGGGATTCAAATTGAAATAATGAATATGGTGATGATTTTTATAACCAAGGAATAATAATATGAATTATCATTACTATGTTGAATTCAACAATAATATTTATAAATTTTAAGAAATAGGATTATAAATCAAGCTAACATTAAGTGACAAGGTTTGAGCATTCAAATTTTTGAGACCAAGTTATGATCCTCCGAGTAGTGCACACCAAACATGTTCAAGGTATGCAAACATAGTTATTATCAAGTTAATAATATTATTATGAATATCTCATTTCAAGCATTATATTGTGGAGCATTGACTATGAATTTTTTTTATAGGAATATAAATGATAAATGGAGAACAAGAGGATCACTAGAACCATAATTATCTCCACTTCAATTTGTGAAGTTATGTGTTGTGTTTTTTGTTTGTGTAAATGTTGGGTTAAGCATAGTTTTCTTTTATGTGAACCAAATAATCTTGGTGTTTAGAGTTTATTTTTTTTAGTTCTATGGTGATGAGGTTTAAGTGTGTTCTCAATCTCTTAAATGAGTTGTAAATAGTGCAATTCATAGGAAACTTTGCAAGCCAATTTTATGAGCTATAGAATGAGAAAATTCATGCAATTAGGTCATTTTTTAGGCCCCAGCCAAAGTGCCTAGAGTTAAGATACTTGAGGAGGAGGTTAAAGAGGTCATTTAGGTTGCTTTTGTTAGAGTGAGTAATTTATCTATTCACTATGCTTAACTGTATTTAGGTTGATGAGCTTAGACAACATCTTGTCTAACTGAATGTGCAACCTTTTAGGCCTCTAGAGGTTACCAAGTTGTTTGGTAAACCTCATTTACATATATTTTGAGGTTGGAAGACTTTCCATCTCACCTCAAAGGTCACTCAACACTTGGAATCAAGGTTGATGACTTGGTCAAATAGGTTGTTGGTTTGCACATTCCTAGTGATCCATAGGTTGATACCTATAGGACACATGTCTACTCATTTGTGCCACATCATGGGGCACTTGTCAATCCACATGATAGGTGGATTTCCTCTTCCTCGCCTACATATGCAAGGCTTCCTCATTTGTACATTTTTGTTGGCTAAATACAATATTTGACATTGTTCACATGTGCTTGTTTTTTATCTTCATGACCCTAATTCTTATGTGCTTTTTTTTATCAGCAAAGTTTACAACTTCGGCATGCTTCGATAGTTCATCATGATGTTCATATCATCAAGGGACATCTTTTTAGAAGGTCTTAAATCCTTCTCTTTCTATTTTCCTTTTTTAGTTTCTGTCAATGGGGGGATTATGATAGTGTTACGCTAATGCTTCTTTGAATGAAGTAGTGGAGGAATCTTCTTTTTGGGGGGTCTCATAGAACTTCTATCTTGATCTCTCATATGAGGGATTATTTCAATGGATCATATTTTATGAGATTCTAGTACTTATGTAGAGCACAATAATGCACATTTTAGTAGTCTATACATGTCACTCGTGCATTACTCCAGAATCATAGTACTGTCTATTTTTTTTTTAATTCACAAGCATCTATGTATTCATGGTTGAGTAGTGTTCATATGTTCACTCATGTGGTGTAAAGTGTATCTCTCATCTTGATCTACATTTCTTGGAGGTTCATTGATTCTAGTAGACAATAGGTCATCTTTGGTAGAGTTTACAAATTTGACATGCTTCAGTAGTTCTTCATCATGATGTTCCTATCATTAAGGGACATCTTTTAAGGTCTTAAATCCTTCTTTTATCTCTCTTTGGAGGATAGTTTTTTCCGATTTAGTTTTCTATCTTTCTCCATTTATGAGAGACTACATTGTACATGGGTACCTTACCAAGTCTTTTTGTGAAGACTCATTTTTTCAGTCTTTAACTTACTACCTAAGTAACACTTAAGGGGGGGTGTTAGTGTGAAAAAAGGTATTGTTAAACTAGTTAGCTATTAGCCTGCATAGTAGATTCTTATTCACACAACACTTAAGCTCACTTAGAGGACTTCTAGAGGTTTGTCTCACCTCATATGGTTGAAACAAGTGTTCTCACTTTGTGAGATGCCTCTGCACCTCTTGCATGATCACTTGCCACTCACCAGAACACATGTCATGCAAATTAACAAATGTTTCATCTTTGAAGGGTTAGTCAGTCATTGTATTTGATATCACTACCTTCACTACCTTACTTATTTATGCAAGCTCATATTGTAATCAACTCTTAACTCTTTTTTCAATCTCTTTGATAATGTGAATTAGGCTAATCATTGCACATCCAAGTGTTTTTTTATGAAAACATACAATTTTTTTTATTATGATCTTGTTTGGGAATCCTAATATGATATTAAAGCATAAGGGGAGATAGTTCATGCCAGATAGTTCATGCCAAAGGTGAATGAATTTATTGTATTTTATTTCATTCGTCCCTTCCTACTAACAATATGCAGGAAGATCAAGGGTTTTGAGCCTCAATTTGAAGGATGATACCCATGTTTCATTGATTTGGAGACCCCTCGATATGTTTGAAATCTATGCCCGTGGCATAAAAACCAACAACACTTAGTGGCAGACCCGTGGCCTGGTGAGGCATTTATCTGTAGACCCTCGACCTTTTGGAGGCACAATTTTGTTTTTGGCAGGCATGGATTTGGTTGGTGGCATCGGTGTTTGAACCTACAGCACAAATCTGCTATTGGCAAGGTGTTTAAATTTGGAGGCCCACAATTTTTTTTGCGGGGTCTATTTTTGTAGGCCTGGTAACCCTCCATTGTAGACCCGCGGGATTTTCGGAGGGGATGTGTTTGGTGCTACTCAGAGGTGGCATTTGTTCACCCATTTTAGGCAAAGGCATCCATACTCCTCACACACCAAGTGTCCTCCCAGGCCCATCCAATCTGCAAAACCCAAATACATCGCCCAAATCTGCCCGTGATTTCTACATGGTAATTTTCAGGCCTGCATGAGCGATGGTGGAGGCATTAGTAACAACAGGACCACCACAGTGAAGTGCAGCAAGGTGTTCGAAGCTGTTGCTAGAGATAACTATTTAGCCCATGACTAGTCCATAGCGCTTAGGTTACTTAATTACTTGCTCTCTGCCATGTTAGTGAAAATTTCACTATTGTTTGTTAGTGCAATTATTGTGTAGTGCGAATAGCAGGTCGCAAGCCTCCATTTGCCCTCTACACAACTTTTGACTCAGTCAATCAGTCAACACCTCCTCAACATAGCTCATTCCCATTTGACTCGGCTAGAAATTTTCAATTTGGCATTGCATGATATTTTTTGCTACAATAGTAGCACATATTATTATTCATCGACATTTGATGTAACAATTCGGAGTTAAATTTTGAAAGTGAGGAGATTTTTTTAAATTTTTTTGGCCATAGTTGACAAGTGTTGTAAAGATGGGAGATTTCTACATTTTGTCATAAATTGTAAAATTAATGTTTCTTTTGCTTTGTAATAACTTGCAAATGAAAGGGAGTCATTCTAATGGGGGATTTCATTTAATTTTTTTTATCATTTTCTTGAGGTTTGAAAGACATACTTAATCTATGTCTTCAATATCTACCTCATGACATAAATGGCATAAACTTGTAAGAACTTGAAACGACAAATAAGTTTGTAAATTTATTCATATAAAGTACCATAAAAACTGAATGTGTTCTTTAGGAAGGGAATTTAAAATTTTTGTACTTACACTGAATTATAAAGTGTAATGGGGGGTTGTCTAGAGCCTTGATTTGACATCACAATTATGGGTTCTCGTGATTCTCGCCTCATGGTGTGTGTTGCTTTGATTTTCCATCACAACAATGGATCCTCATATGTGTATTAAAATAAATTAGAAATAAAAAAGAATAAATATGGAGAGGGATGTAATTGTGCAACCTTGTGGAATGAACTTTGCAAAGTAAGTGTAAGTTGTGTATGTCTTGCTCCTATGGAATGAAGTAGTATATTTAATAGAAATTCTATGTATTCTGATGTGTGAAAAAAAAATATTTGTATGCTTATGTATCAAGACATGTGGAAGGTGAGAAAATGTTGATTTCAACTTCCTCAGATCTTCTAAGCTTTCAGTTCAACTTCTTCACACTCTCTTGCATTCACTTCTTGCATTCTCAAGCACTTTTAGCAACACTTTTGTACTCCATAGCAACAACAACTTCACTCCATCACTTCGGTAGAGCAAGTGTGGGACAACACCATTGTAGAAGAGGTTTGAGTACTCTCATTTTCTCCCCCATTAGCCTTGATTGCTCTAAGTGGAGATGGTAAGGTTCCCACTCCTCTCCTCTATTACTTAGTTGAGTAAGCACATTTACTATTTTTGTAGTGTTTTAGTGTTCTCTACTTTATGTTCTTTCTTTATCATACTCTCTTTCTTGGTTGTCCGTGGGGGTGGAAACACCTAAATGGGGGTTTGACTGAGGTAGGCCCCTATACAACCACCTAAAAAAATTCCTCCTTTTTGTGTGTAGGTGGGCGTGCTTCGGGGAGCTAGCTGGCAAACAAATTCCTTTATGAGATCATTCTTGCCACTCTAACTCTTGTATATTTATTTACCATATAAGAGCATATCTTGTGTACTTCATAGTGGTATTTTGGCCTTTTAGAAGTAGTTAGTTGGGCTGTTAGTTTGTTTTCTTAAGTTTGACCTTGTCTCTTTAGTCATTTGGTCATACGGATGCCAATGCACTTGAGAGACACTAGCGCTCCACGCTTTCGTCCTTGGACCACACTTTTTTCCTCAAGAAAAGAGCTTCCTGAGGTGTAGTGTTGAACCCAAAAGCTAGCTCGCCTAGCCCCATTTTGTGTTTTAGGTCTGTAGGGTGATTGAAGGACTTTACAGTTCTCATCATTCTCGTCTCGCATTTCCTAACACCTCATTAAGTTGAGGTAAGTTAGGGCAGTCTTTCGCTCTTAGCTCTCCATGATCTGGGGCCTTGAACATGGTTGGTTCCCCTCTCTTACATAGATAAGCAGGGGAAGGGCCTTGAACACAAAGAAAAAACATAGCTGAAAAACCCAAAAAATTAGATTGGCTAAACACAATAACCAGTCAAAAATAACAAGAAAAGAATAGAAAAAGAAAATAGACTAGTAGCAACAATAGAGTCACTAGCCAAAGGCAGAACAAAGAGGAAAACTAGAGGTGATAAACTCAATCACTAGAGCTAGGACCCAACAACCTTGCCTCCAAGGGCTTATCAATTGAAGTTGATACCCACTTAGAAGAACGCTTCTTTTTTACATTGCAACAATGTCCAAGGGGAATCCAAAGCCACATTAGAAAAAAATAAATTAGAAGGGGGTGAATCCCCTCTAGAGTAACTTACAAGAGGAACAATAGATGCTTTAGGTGAAGCCACCAAATCCAAGCTAGAAGCGTCATGATTTGAAGATGAAACAACATTTTCTAGAATGGGGGCAACATGGGTCTCAAAGGAAGATGCACACTTAGTAGGAGTTGTCTTGTCTAGAAAAAACACATTAGAAGCCATGAGAGAAGCTATACCATCAACACTAGGATTATTCCATTGTAAGAAGGAGAAGGGGGACTAGAATCATCGTAATTAGAAGAAGAATCAACATGAAGTGCGTGCTATTAAATGTTCCTGGAGGGAATTCTTCCACCAAGTGGAGGAAGAAATAGGATGAGAGCCACGAGGGAAGTCCCAAGCCAAGTGACTAGTATCAAAATAACATCTGTAGTGAAAATAAATTCCTTCATAATCCACCATATGAAACCGAGACTAGCCATTAACCTGAAGCACAACCTCACTAGGGGTGTGTGCAAGAAGTTGAGTCCACTTTTTGGCCAAAAAGTGGAAGTGTTATTCCTAATTTTCAGAATTTGACACATTTGACCTTAAAATTTGAAGCACTTAAGGATGAAATCTTTTAAAAAGTGACTAATCATAAAATTTAGTGCTCAGAGTCTAGTTTCCAAATATGTAATTTATTTCAATACCCAGATTGTACAAATTGAGTTTCAATAGGCGTTTTTAAAAACTACTGTTTAAAATTATCGTATTTTTCTAAATCCTTTTGGGAAAAGATTTGTGACTCATTGAAGCTTGTTCTTGATATTTTTTTGTAATTTTTTATTGAATATTTTTTTTTGTTCAATTTTTATTAGGAAGATTTATTGTTTTGAAAAATCATCATGTACGACATGCATAAGATGACCTAAACTTATCATTTTTTGATTTTTTTTTAAAAAAATTGAAAATAATTTTCTAGAGTTTGTTCTCGTGCATTCCATTTGTCAAAATGTTATGTTGATCAAAAGTTATTAAAATAGTAAAAAACCTTGATATTTAAAGTTTATGGACCAATTTTATTAGAAATTAATTGAAAAATAGAAAAAATAATCCAATTGTAAAACAAATTACATATTTAGAATTTGCATTGTCTCATCTAAAATGGGTTTTAATTTCGTAAAAAAAAGTTATCAACCATATGTTCAAAGTCGATATTTTTCTCTGACATTGTTAAGACCTTCAACTTGCAGGTCAAACCAGGTTGAAGGCCTAGGTT
The DNA here is from genome assembly GCA_007258455.2 of Sequoia sempervirens. Classification (NCBI taxonomy): domain Eukaryota; kingdom Viridiplantae; phylum Streptophyta; class Pinopsida; order Cupressales; family Cupressaceae; genus Sequoia; species Sequoia sempervirens. The sequence goes on from VDFB02168118.1 coordinate 156,537,457, forward strand.
CGGATTTCCAATGCTTTTCCCGAACCAAAATCCTAGGAAAAAACCCGATCGCAAAGCTAATAGAAATTCAAATTTAAAAAACGAGATTGTGCTTTATAAAACGCGACCCCGTTTATTAAAAGCAGGATCCCGTTTTATAATCGGGATCTCGTTCTTTAGTTTATAATATTTGAACCGTTGGAAGGGAAACATGATTTCGTTTCCCTTCCAACGGTCCCCACATTGAATATCGGGGAATGGGATCCTGATTATAGAATGGGATCCCGATTTTTATAAATGGGATCCAATTTTATAAACAGAATCCTATTTCTTTTATTTAAATTTACTACCAAAAAAAATTGTGAAGTCTGCAACTTCACATGTACGACCGAGAGCAATAAAATTAAACAATTTTTCATGAGCTATTGTATTTATAGGTGGTGAACTTTATTTTTAGTTGATTTTTTCAAACGAGGCATCATCTACATCATTTTTGAAGTGGAATTGTGTTATTTTTATGCTTGTTTGGAGGAACAAAAGGTCTTCAACTTGCAATATGGATTGAATTTTTCAAAGGAGCCACAAAGAAAACAATTTTTAAAGTAGAGTTGTGCTAGTTTTCTACTTGTTTTGAGGAACACAAGAGAAAGAATTTTGTCCTAATAGGTATTCAACTTCTAATTTTGGATTGAATATTTTGAAGAATTTCACTATTAACATTCATTTGTGCTTGGGAATTTTATAATCATGGGTGATAAAGCTTGTAATAAGAGAAGGAAGACATTGACTCCTCAAGAAGTTGAAGAAAATAGAGAGAAGGAGAGACAAAGACAAAGAGAAAGAAGAATGAGAATGGAATCAATGAATGATGGTGGAGTAACAAATTCCACAACTATTGAAGATGAAAACATTAAGGATACCATGGTTGTAGATGAAGCTAATTTGCAAAGAGTCAATTTAGAGAAGAATATGATTATACAAACAAGTCCTACTATGTCTTCAAATCCCTCTTTTAATGCTATGGAGAATGTTTCAATATGCACAAATCCAGGTACGTCTTCAAATCCACATGTTAGTGAAATAGTAAATTTGTATGTACAGAAATTTTACAAGATGCTGGATTTAATGATGTTGACATTGATGATATTCAGAGAGATGAAAATTTTATAGAATTTGTTGAAAATGAAAAAGAAAAATCTTTTGTTGCAAGTGAAAATCATAATGATCATTTTCTTGAAAATGAAAACAAAACTTGTATTTTTGATGAAAATGAAAATGAAAATGAAAACCATTTTGTTGATGAAAATGTAAATGAAAATGAAGATGAAAATCTAGAATGTGATGTTGAATTTAATGAAAATATATTTTTTTAAAATTGGAAGTGGTGTTTTCAATAATCTTCCTGGTCAAATTTCTTGGAGGCAAATAAGAACACATGCGAATAGAATATACACCAAATTCTTTTATCGTAAAAAAATTGTATTTCAATATCAACTAATGATGCAATTGATGAGAATGCAAAAAGTGAGGAAAGTAATGAAAAGGTTAGGCTTTTATGTTAAACCAAAAATAAAAGATCAATCATTAAAACATGTTATGTCTACTGTTGCTAGTTCCATTCAATTTATTGGGAAAAATAGTCGATCTAAAGATAAAAACGCAGCAAGAAGAGCTATAACAACTGCTATATAGTTAATAAAGCAACTTTGAATAAAAGAATGGTAAGAAATATTATTGAAGTTTTAAAAATACATCCTAAAACATTGCTAAGAGCGGAAAAAAGAAGAGAACGTATAGAAAATGATCCTATCAGTCAATGTTGGAGTTTTAGTGGACGACTACCGAGGTCTGATATAAAATTGAATGTTGAAATTAAATATTTGATCAAAAAATATTGGCATGATAATACTAGGGTTTCATCTAATGCTAGAGATGTTTTAAAATCAAGGGTGGGGTCCAAAGTTCACGATCCTCACCCAAAACACCTATTAGATACAACACAAATTGAATTTTATAGAAAAATTTGTAGCGATTTAGTGTTACTTGGTAATATTAAAATAAGTCAAAGGTCTTTTGAAAAATGTAAGCCTCGATATGTAAAAAGTAATAAGCAAAAAATTTCTTGTTGTAAAATACATGTTCAATTTCGTTATTTTATGATGTTTTTCGATATATACGTTGTACCTTGCATACTAACATGATTATACAGGAGTGTGGTATTGATATGCCACCTGAAGCAATAAGAGAGTTTATTTCAAGTTTTTTTTGTGAAAAATCTAATGACAAATTATTTTATTTAAGTTCTTGTATTTCTGGACAATGCATTAACTGTGGACATCTTTCATTTTTAAGAATTTGTTTGCATGAAAGTGTTGATCATGATTTTGGACAATAATTAGTAGATGTCAAAAGATTTAGGAATGTTCACTATTCTTTAAAAGATGGAAAAATAGGAAAGCGTTGTGATTTAGTTACAAAAAAGTTAGTGTGCATGCATTCATGAGTGAATTTAAGAATAAAATTGTACCCAATTATGTCATGCACTCTGAACATGCTCGATGGCTTGATGGCCTATTTCACGCATGTAGAAACACATTTCCAATTGGTACTATACTTTCAGTGGTTGATTTTGCGGAGAATTATACTCTCGCTCCGCAAGAGGAAATTCAATCTCAATATTATAATTCAGTGCAATGTTGGAGTTTCAGTGGATGACTACCAAGGTCTGATATAAAATTGAATGTTGAAATTAAATCTTTGATCAAAAAATATTGGCATGATAATACTAGGGTTTCATTCAATGCTAGAGATGTTTTAAAATTAAGGGTGGGGTCCAAAGTTCATGATCCTCACCCAAAACACCTATTAGATACAATTCACAAACTGAATTTTATAGAAAATTTTGTAGCGATTTAGTGTTACCTGGTAATATTAAAATAAGTCAAAGGTCTTTTGAAAAATGTAAGCCCTAGTATGTAAAATTTAATAAGCAACAAATATCTTGTTGTTGTAAAACACATGTTCAATTTCACTATTTTTATGATGTTTTTTGATATATATGTTGTACCTTGCATACTAACATGATTATACAGGAGTGTGGTATTGATATGCCACCTGAAGCAATAAGAGAGTTTATTTCAGGTTTGTTTTGTGAAAAATCTAATGATAAATTATTTTATTTAAGTTCTTGTATTTTTGGACAATGCATTAACTGTCGAAATCTTTCATTTTTAAGAATTTGTTTGCATGAAAGTGTTGATCATGATTTTGGACAACAATTAGTAGATGTCAAAAGATTTAGGAATGTTCACTATTCTTTAAAAGATGGAAAAATAGGCAAGCGTTGTGATTTAGTTGCAAAAAAAGTTACTGTGCATGCATTCATGAGTGAATTTAAGAATAAAATTGTACCCAAATATGTCATGTACTCTAAACATGCTCGATGGCTTGATGGCCAATTTCACGCATGTAGAAACACATTTCCAATTGGTACTATACTTTTAGTGGTTGATTTTGTGAAGAATTATACTCTCGCTCCGCAAGAGGAAATTCAATCTCAATATTATAATTCAGTGCAATGCTGGAGTTTCAGTGGACGACTACTAAGGTCTGATATAAAATTGAATGTTGAAATTAAATCTTTGATAAAAAAATATTAGCATGATAATACTAGGGTTTCATCTAATGCTAGAGATGTTTTAAAATTAAGGGTGGGGTCCAAAGTTCACGATCCTCACCCAAAACACCTATTAGATACAATACAAACTGAATTTTATAGAAAATTTTGTAGCGATTTAGTGTTACCTGGTAATATTAAAATAAGTCATAAGCCTTGGTATATAAAAATTAATAAGCAACAAATGTCTTGTTGTTGTAAAATACATGTTCAATTTCATTATTTTTATGATGTTTTTCGATATATACGTTGTACCTTGCATACTAACATGATTATATAGGAGTGTGGTATTGATATGCCACCTGAAGCAATAAGAGAGTTTATTTCAGGTTTGTTTTGTGAAAAATATAATAATAAATTATTTTATTTAAGTTCTTGCATTTCTGGACAATGCATTAACTGTGGAAATCTTTCATTTTTAAGAATTTGTTTGCATGAAAGTGTTGATCATGATATTGGACAACAATTAGTAGATGTTAAAAGATTTAGGAATGTTCACTATTCTTTAAAAGATGGAAAAATAGGAAAGCGTTGTGATTTAGTTACAAAAAAAGTTAGTGTGCATGCATTCATGAGTGAATTTAAGAATAAAATCGTACCCAAATATGTCATGCACTCTGAACATGCTTGATGGCTTGATGGCCAATTTTAGGCATGTAGAAACACATTTCCAATTGGTACTATAATTTTAGTGGTTGATTTTGTGGAGAATTATACTCTCGCTCCGCAAGAGGAAATTTAATCTCAATATTACAATTTAGTGGAAGTAGCTATGTTTGTCCATATTGTTTATAGACATGCAGATGATAGCACTGAGGATGATAGAAAAGTTTTGAGGGAGTATCATTTTTATTTGAGTGACAATCGGTTACACTTGTCAGATTTTGTTCAATATTGTTTCAGTATATTTTATAGAAATTTAAGAGAAAGAGGAATCCAAATGAAAGAACACCTCATATGGTTAGATAATTGTACGAGGCAGTTCAAGAATGCTTGAATGTTCTATTGGTTAAGTAGGGTTCACAAGGAACTTAATGTCCATCATATATGGAGTGTTTTTTAAGCTGGGCATGGTAAAGGAGAACATGATGGAGCTGGTGCGTGTGTCAAAAGAATTCTTGCTAGAGAACAATTAAAATTTGAGGATTTAGTAAAATTTAAAGATGCATGTGAGATTGTGGATTGGTGTAATAGAAGATTATTTGCACCTGGTTTGAGTGATTACTCTACCATCGATTCTTTTGGTTGGTGGAAGAAGAGAACATTGTACCTAGAGTTGATTGTGAGACAATCAAGGATCTACTAAATGACATTCATTTAGGAGTGCGACAACAAGCACATGGACTATTTGGACAAGGGAGCTTGCATGTTTTTTCTAGTTTTGTATCTCAAGAGATTGGGAAGCATGTGAAAATACAAAATGGGTTGAACAACGGGAGCAAAGATTGTTGACACCTACAGAAGCACATAATCAATATGAAAGAACTATTGAAGAAAATGATCAAGTGTTTGCATCTGAAGATTATGACTGTGTTTCAGACCTTGTACAAGAAGGTAATTTTAATTCAATTTATTTCATTTTATTTCTCTTTATTAAGTTATTTTTTAATACTAAATTATTTATATGGATATGCACAAGTTATTAAATCGAATTTTGTTGGCAGGACATGTGTATGTTGTTATTGCACCTGAGGGGAATGAAGAGAAAATAGAATATTGGTTGGCTCATTGTGTGGAAACTAAACATAAGTTAATAACACCTCGAGAAGATGATGATGGCTTTCATTATCCAATATGTACGGTGATCCCCTTAAGACACCCCCTTAGGCAAATTTTGATAACAAGTTTTAGATCCCTTTAAGCAATTTTTTAGAACAAGTCTTTGACCCCCTTAAGAAAAAATTGAGAACTTATTTGATGATGGTTTTTGAGCATGTGCTACAAAAATACCTGAGAAGAAAGAATGGTCTACCTACATTTGAAGACTATGAAACACATAAAAAGATTACACATTATTCACATTTGGTGGTGGCAACAAATATAAAACTAGAGCGGTATAGTGGAAGACCTTCAAAAAAAGTGTTATGGTCAATTTCTATGGAAGAGCATGAGGCAATCATAAATGCATTGCAAAAAAGAGAGGATGCAGATGGTACAATGGAATAAGTAAATACATGTAAATATAGTTTTAGTTTATTTTGTCCTTTTAAATACATTAAATACATGTTTTGACATTGGTCAAGTGTGTTATTAGTTGAAATTGATTTAAATTTTCTTTTTATACATCCTTAAGGCATAATCACAAAAAGGATCTAGTCCATGTAGATTCAACCTAGACAACATGGAATACTTGGTAAAAATAGGTAATTATTAGTTAAATTATATTTAAATACATGTTTTGATTACATATTGATATTGCTTGTACATTAATAGTTAAAATTAATTTATTGTCATTTATTGTATCCTTAAGCCATCATTGCATTGATCTCATACTTTGAAACAAAAAGGAGAGGATGCCTAGATTCAACCTACAAACATGTATGGGATACTTTTAAATGCAAGTACTTGAGTTCTGTACATATAGATAGTTTTATATAAATTAAAATATGTATGTTTTGATGATTTCATTGATATTGCTTGTACCTTTTTGATATCAGGTGGTGTGAAGACCTACTACATTCTAGGCATGAGTTTGAGATGTTCTTGAGATGGCATATCCAAATTTTGTAAACATTGTTTTGAGATGACATATATGTACATACATACTTACAGAATTAAACATACTCTATGTACTTCTATGTATCAAATCAATATTCTATATATTTTATTTGTTAAATGTGCATGTTTTCCTACTTTGAAACTTTATGTCTAATTGTATAATCACTAAATATCATGCATACATTATTGTTAAATTAATTATATCCTTAAGATGTTGTATTATGACCCCTTAATATATCCCCTTAAGAAATTCTATCATGACCCCTTAAGACATTCCCTTAAGACCCGTTAAGACATCCCCTTTAGACGTCGTATTATGACCCCTTAAGACATCCCCTTAAGACCCCTTTAGACATCCCCTTAAGACCCCTTAAGACATCCCCTTAAGATGTTCTATTATGACCCCTTTAGAAATCCCCTTAAGACCCCTTAAGACATCCCCTTAAGATGTCATTATTTGTTTTGACAACTTATAAATTAGTGTTAGATGTTATTATTTATAGAACTTATTAATGCTTTTATTCTCTAATCTTCTATGGTATTGTTTATTTCTTAAAATTTTATCATTTCTGGTATATAAATAGATTGCTTTTGTTTGTAAATTATGATTTATTGACTAATTATTGATTGACGTGAATTGAATAAGTTCATTGAGTAATTATCACTATTTATTGAATGTACATATCATGTATATCATGTATGAGATCACTAAATTTGTAAAGTATAAATATTAAAATGTCCTATATTAATATCATGTATGAGATCACTAAATTTCACATTAATGCCCTGTATTAATGTCTTGACTATGAACATAAAATGCATAAATGTACATGTGTAAATTAAAATTTCAAACAATAATAAAGTCCATAATTTATGTAACATATTAAGTGCATGAAATAAAGTCCAAAGTACAACTTGTGAGCTAAAGTCCAACTAAGTACTTGAGCTATGAAATATAAAGTCCAATAGAGTACATGAGAAACCAGAAATATAGTCCATGAAATAAACAAATATAACACATAAAATCACATGTTTCTAGGTCATGTACTGTCTCTATAATCAAGAGACCTCTTCACACCATGCAGACTATGTGGATGACTTGAAACACTCTGTACAAGAGAAAGATGGAATCAAATGTAAGACAATGAAAAATGATTTAATCACAATTTAATTTATAATCCATCATAAAATTAAATTACTGTCATATATGTGCCTGGATGCTCTGGTGCACCTGAAGAAACCTCTAAATTATCTAAATCAATCTACATAAACAAGACAAAGAAATTTGAAATTAGATGTACAGCTCTACAATTAATTTTTTTTTAATTCAATTTAATTTATAATTTATCATATTTCAATTGTACCGTATTCTAAGGTTGTGCACCAGGCTCTTCTCCAGGACCTATCTATACATGCTCAACTACAAGATGTGTCTCATGCTATAAAAGAAAAATAATGCATAACAAATCTCATATTATGTATATATTCAATTTAAAATTTAAAATTTAAGTTATATTCAGAATATGTAATTTATAATTGACTTTAAATATAATAAAAAAATTAAATTACCATTTGATCTGGAGCCTGCTCTACATGTCCTCCTGGTGGTGTAACTATGTCTGGGTCAGGGCTGAAAGTTGCACTAACTTTAAACAAATTTACAATATGAATGTACCTGCCCCTAATCTATGACGCCCGATAGTGCAGGAGTGGTTGAAAATCCCTTAGGAGGAATCGATTGGATACCGATTGACTCACCTAAACCAACATAAATATTTCAAAAATACATGTGATTTAATTATAAATTTAAAACTCAAGTTAAATTTATGATTTCACATATAATTTTAAAAATTGAAATCAAAATACCCCATAAGGGTTGTTGAGTACGACCAGTGTCGATGTATGTACTCGTGGAATAGATGATTTCCCATCGTTAGTGTCATCTATACACCAAACAATTCGATTGTTAAAATTTATTGCAAACTTTCCTTTGATCTATACATCCATCAAAATTCTTATAAAATGAACATACATCTAGATGCATATTTATACCTATGTCGCAGTGTCCTTAGGGTGATGGTTTGCTGTAAGAAACTCTACAAATGAACTGATGTGACCAGATGAACCACCTGAATCTCCCTGTCCACTTGAACTTGTTGTGGCCTGATCAGGTCCATAGCATACTTGATGACAACTAGTACATATATGGGGGATGGGCCTCGACACTCCTAGAGCGATACTCAGACTAGCTCCATAAAAAACTCCTCCATCATCATTGTATCTATGCTCCCCACCCGCTATCATAGAAGCATGCTAATCAAGGTCTCTTGCAAGTGTACTAAGGGAACCTAATGTTGAGACCCGAGCTCGATGATGTACATGTGCAGGAATGGGAGGAATAGGAGCAACAACAAGGGGTTACACATGCATGGGGCATTGGGCATCAACCCTTTCCCCTAACCTCTATTGTGGCATGCCACCACCAACACCCTGAAATGATTTAAAATCAAAATAATTGGGCTTTTTCCCAAAAACAAACTCTACATACATTTTTCTAAAAAAATACAATGGGAACTCCCAATTAGCATGTGGGGGACTATCAAAAACCATATACCATTGATCCCAAAAATGTGCACTCATCTGCGGATGTATGCAGGTCACCTCATGGATATTCTAGATTTGTTGGGTGGAATGGGTTGTTGAGTAACGAGGTCAAGAAAGTAGGGGGCTAGATGGACTTTCGTTATTTTAAGGTCTAATATTTGTTTGTAAGAGAGACCATCGGAATAAATTTGTCTCATTTGTTCTCTCTCTCATCAATGCCTATCAAGATCAGAATAAATCATCCTAATGGAATCAACAATAGATGCAAAATGTCTTACATGCACGGTGGAATCAATGCTTGACTCTGCATAGCATTGATTTTATTTTGTAAGGATGTAACTTGATCATTTATACGTGCTCTCAAGCGAGCCTCGTCAGATGTGATAGGTGCTAGATGTGGCATATTAGGTGGAGGGGGAGGGGGAGGGGGAGGTGGATGTGGCTGTGGCTGAGGTGGTGGATTGATGATATCATCAATGTTAAAATCATCCATCATATGAGATATAAATGTGCACCTTCATTAAATCATACAAAATAGGTTGTGCATACATATATTAAGATCATGTATTTAATTGAAATAGGATGAGCAACATATATATTAAGATCATATATTTAATTGAAATGCACATATATATACATTGATTGAACTTGAGCATGTCCATAGAAAATTCAAAATTTAACATGTACATACATTTAAAATAAAAATTATGATGCATAATTTGCATGCGTACAAATCATTAAACTAAAATATGTACATACATACAAATTTCAAAATTTAAGAACTATATATGCAAATTTTTAATACATGCACATACATACTAAACAATAAACTTGAAACATTCACAAAACCTCAATTTATGTCTAACACACACACACACACACATATATATTACAAATTTTCAGTAGGAGAAATCATGATCTAGTAGATAGTCATAAAATATATACTATTATATATTATTCATTATAACTTCATAAATTCCACCAAATTCATAAATCCATGTCACTAAAAATATCCATCTAGAACCAAAATCCTTAATTCGTGTCACTAAAAATATCCATCCAACCAAATTTATAAATTCATCACACAAAATATCCATCGTTCACCAAATTCATAAATTCATAACTATTTAAGATCATTGTCTTAATTTAGAAACTATTGTGGCTCTCTACTGCGTCTCTTCATTTCTTTGTGTTTTCCTTTTCAGAATCGGAAGTTCTCCTCTCCTCTAGCCATTGTTGATGCTCATCTAAGATCCCATCCATAGCCCTGATAGCATCAACAAGGGTTTGCATCCTAGATGCAAACATCCTCACAAGAGGTGTGAAACATTCTTCATTTTGAATAATGTTGATTTGATCTTGGATGGTTCTAACATTGGCATTGATTTGTGCTTGCAAATGAGCATGTTCATTGATTTCAGGTGGTGGAGGTGGGGGGTTACGAGGTGGAGTGGGTGGAGGTGGAGGTGAAGGTGGTGGAGATGGATGGTGTGGAGGTGGATTGTGAATATTATTGAATGGATCCATGTGATCTTTAAGATATGAGTGAACCTGCATTAGATTTGTAATTTCAAGATGTAAGATACATGTTTAGGAAATACCTTTAAACCATTAAATATAAATGGCCTTAAATAATTGAATACAAATGATAAAATATGTAAGCCTCATTTATGTCTAAGGCACATGCTACTTGAATGAAAATACAATTAACTATTAATATTATATAATCTTGCATGATCTTATTATTGTTAAATTTGGTTGCCTTGGGAAACTTTGATCACCAAATTTTAAGAACTTCTTTGATCCCCTTAAGAAATGTCATATTGGGACCCCTTAAGAAATCGAATTGCGATTTAGGGTGATAGGATGGCTTAAGGGGATCTTTGTCTAGTGAGGTCCTAGGAGAAAATGACATGGCTCAAGTGAATAAAATTTGGTGAAGTTTCCCAAGGGAACCAAATTTCATTAAGAGCCTTTAAAGAAAAAATGTTGGCTTTAGGGTTTAGGGTTTAGACTCTAGAGTTTAGGGTTTAGGGTAATAGGATAGCTTAAGGGGATCTACATGTAGTAAGATCCTAGGACAAAATTACATGGCATAAGGGAATGAAATTTGGTGGAGTTTCCTAAGGTAACCAAATTTCATCAAGAGCCTAAGAAAAATGATGGCTTTAGGGATTAGGGTTTAGAGTTTAGAGTTTAGGGTAATAGGATAACTTAAGGGGATATATGTAGTAAGATCCTATGACAAAATTACATGGCATAAGGGAATGAAATTTGGTGGATTTTCCTAAGACAACCAAATTTCACTTTAAGGTCAAGTAGGACAAAATGAATGGTTTAGTGTTTAGGGTTTAGATTTTAGAGTTCAGGGTTTAGGGTTTACAGAACTTAGGGTGAAGTTTTGGTGCCCCTTGGAATATAATGAACTTGCAAGTTATTGAAGAACATTTTCTTGTGGAATAGTTGATTGAGATCTACTCTTGTTTCAACTAACCAACCTAGATCATGAAATCTCATTCATATTATAATCTTGCACAATCTTATTATTGTTAAATTTGGTTTCCTTGGAAACTTTTAGGGTATGTGCAAGGGTTATCATGGAAAAAATAGGCCCTTAAGTGGCAATGAAAATTGAGAAAAAAATTAGAGGATTAGGCAACTTGACATAAAAAAATTGAATAAGTTATCTCTATTATTTCAAAATATGTAAGAATAGAATCTGTGGAAAATTGGATACTTGGTTTTAAACTACTAATTTTATTTTATTTTTAAAAATCTATTTGTTGAAAAATTGAAATTTCATTGGAATTAGTACTTAAATTTCAGAGAAAAATAAAGTAGATTCGACCACCCTAACCACAATAAAATGATAATATTTTTTTATAAGATTTTAGACATAAGTAGAGGGACTCATGTCAGAGATGTGTGTATATATATTTTTTGTAATTTTTTTCCAAGTAAATAATTAAATATGAATTTTTATTTGTAAACTTTAAAAATATAAAACTTCATTATGTCGACCACCTTAACTTGAGTCAAAACTTCATAAATTCATTTTTAATCATTATGAGTATGTGAAACATAGAATGTGGCATAACAGTTCAAAATATGATACCCAACACAGAGAAGTTATAGATGTTTTTCAATCAACCTATCAATTAGGACTTTAGTCGTAATTCTAATAGCAAATAAATAATAATTATTTATTAAATTCAAAGTAAAGAATAATTTATATTGGTGGAAAGCTGAGTGTCTCCTCTACAAACCCTTTTCGTTTCATCAATTTTGGCTAAAAATAAAGTCGTTAGCCACATGGACGAAGTCTAGAAAAACAAGGTGAGTTGTCAAACACATTTTTTGCGTTGACTTCTTAGGATTGACATTTCCAATCCAAGTACCAAAGCAAGCCCGAGGCTAATCCCAAGGCAATGAATTCTTTGTCAGAAATATTGGATATCCGTTTCAAATCGGATATCCGTTTTAAATCGGATATCCGATTTGGGTTATATATGATTTTTAAAAATGTTTTACACTTTATAATATATGATTTAGAAAATGCAATAAATATTTTATAGTTTATTTTAATATATCTAGTTTAAAATATACAATATAGTTTATAATTTAATATATAATATATTATATTATTATGTATATTATTTAAATATTATTTCTATATTTTAGTTAATGTATATATATATTACTAATATATAAAATATTATATAACTAATTAATATTACTAACATATAAAATATTTAAATATTATCTCTTTCCCTCTCTCTCTCTCTTGAATTATTCCCCTCCTAATTCTCTCACTCCCTCTCTCTCTCACTATCTCTCTCATTATTCCCCTCCTAATTCTCTCTCCCTCTCTCTACCCTTCTTCCCCTCTTCCA
>VDFB02168118.1:156550426-156567287 GCA_007258455.2 Sequoia sempervirens
GGAGTGTATACATGGCAGCAACCCGCATACCCCACTAAGAATTCAGTGGGACCTGATCAAGACTCGTGGGGCTAGCAGGGAATGGTGAATGATGCATAAATGGTGGGGCCTACAAAGGCTTCACAAAAGGGTGTATGCCATGAATGGTAGAGATTGAACAAGGAAGATCTGATGGTGCCCACAATGTATCTAGTGGGACCCAACAGGATAGTGATGATGGTAAATGATCGTGTGACAACAATTGGCAGAAGAAGAAGAATATTTGATCAATAGACCAACTCACATCATTGTTGTGAGTTGTGTGATGATCATGTGGATGAAAAATGGCAACAACCCGAAGACCTTGCAAGGTTTGTGTGGGACCATTGTTAGAGCTCATGGGATAAGTGGATTTTGGATGCATGTCTTCGTGGACCCCGTGTATGGAAAGTGGTGTATGAAGGAGGTCAACGGTATAGATTGATTGACAATTGATCCAATGGTGATCATCAGTTAGTGGTGACTGACGATGGAGATTTATAAAACCATTTATCGAATGGTTGTGTTTTAAAGTTGCAATTTTGAACGTGAGCCAATGGATCGTGATGCAAAGAAAGAGATGGACAACCCAAATTCAAAGATGAAGATCTCAAACGGCTAAGTCTATGAGAACAAGGTTTCGATTGATAACCGACACAGAGGAAGGAATTAATTGGTTCAACTGCACAAGCAACCAATGTAAATGAAGATTTGATCTTCAAGGTGGCGGAATAGACTGCAGAGGTGATCGAGATTAGATCAAATATAATGAATAGGAGAACTCATTTAACACACATTTGATTCTAGGATTTCATGGGTTGCTATTCTTAGAAAATTATCTATATTAGAATTTAATGTCGCGAAGCTTGATGCAAAAGCTATGTAAATAAAGATTTGATCTTCAAGGTGACGGTTCAGATGATTGTAGAGACAAGAATCAAGATCAGATTGAATGGACAACAAAGTCCATTGAATGCATAATCATATTCTTAGGTTTAGATAGAGAAAATGAGGAAAATTATTTGTGACTGAATTGAATGTTAGGCAACTCAATGCAAGATATGGTGATATCTGATAATCCAGGTTATTAGATATCTTTATGATGAGCTGGACAATGGTGTGTGCATGTGGCATGAGGTACAAGAATCTTGCTGGTGAAGTTAGCAAGCGAAGGAAACCCTAGTAGAAGATTTGAGAAGATCTAGATGATGGAGTGAATATCGAGGAAAAGTTTACACATTGGTGGAGACATAATACAATTGGATATGTAAAAAGATTGAATATGTTCATGAGTGAAGTGTAGGTTGTATCTACTTGTACAGAGAGGAATCTACAGTCATAGAGGGTGAAAAAAATAGAGTTATGAATATGAAGTTTTGATGGAAAGGAAGGAGAGAGAGCAGTAAAGCAGACAAAGAATACACATGCAAGGAAGTCCCAAACTATAATACAAAATATCATCTAGGTTTTCATTCAGGAGAGTGCAGATGTGTGAGACATTGCAAAAAGGGAAAGAGGTGTGGTGCAGCAAGATATAACATTGATTGTTCTATGTGCAGAGGAGAGTGTAGAGTAGAAGTGTGTTGCTAAGAGTGCAACTTCACCAACAGAGTGTGAGTTGCAAAAAGTGCAACATTGTATTGAATGTAATGATGCATGATCAGGTTCTGTAGAACCAAGTTTTATGCATACTTGTGTTTGTTATCACAGAGATGGTTGCCTCATTGTATTGAGTTGTAGCTCAGATCAGGATGTTGTAGCATCCTTGAAGTTGTAGCTTCTAAAGTAGGAAGTTGGTGCTTCCTTGGAGTTGTATCTCCTAAATTAGGGTGTTGAAGCATCCTTGGGTTGTAGCCCTAAACATTGTAATAGAGATTTAGGTTATGAAGCTGGATTTGAGCAGTAGACTCAAGAAAAATTTCTCACTATGGTTTTTCCCATATTGGGTTTTCCATGTATATTTGGTGCTGTGGGAATTTGTGTTGACTGTGTACTTTCTTGTTTATGGTTACATCTTTTAGTTTTCAATCTACACAGTAAGAGTTTGAGTAAGTAATCTGCTCAAGGTATTTGGAGCTAAGGAGGTAGTCTCCATTAAGTTTTTGAGGGCCAAAGTTTTAGTATCTACTGATTCACCCCCTCTCAATAAATCATTGTGTTCCAACAAACCTTTCATCAACATCCTAACATGATTCTGATAAGTTTTCAAATGCATAGATTTTGCCTAGACCTTAACTTGTTTGATTACTCACAATTCCTTACGACTGTCTTAACATAATCTCTTGGGGCAGTCACAATGTTATTTGCATGAACCTTCAAATGTTCCAAAATACCTTATACTAGACTACATGGACTCTAGAAACACCTTCCAGCCTTGATCCCAACCAAATCTCATGAAACAATGCAAGGATTTTGGCCAACAAGTCCCAAAAGGGTTTCCACATTGTTTTTCATGCTATGGGACAGTAGACTGTCCAAGTTATCTCCCACATGCATGTATATCAAAAACTCAAAAAATTTCAAATATAAGAACACCTCAAAAAATAATTTTGGAGAAGGTTTCAATATTTTTCCACGGTTTAAACTTGAGATATCACATTTTGAAGGTTCACTACCTACCCTAGCTAGGGTTTTGACCACTTTTAGAAACATTGCAATAACTTACAAAATACTTGGTGAAATCTAGTGCTACAAAAACCAAAATAAAGTATATTCACATATCTATGATACCCAATCAATTTCAGATCAATAAATAGGCCATCTAGGCTGTACACAATGCAAGAATATGACTGAAATGTTGGAAAATCACAAAAAAATTAGTTTTAGTAAAAATGCAATAACTTGCTCAAAACTCAATGAAAATGGATGCCACAAAAATAAAAATAAACTAGATTCACAACACCACATCATGCAATTGATTTCAGGTCAATATATAGGCTATATAGGCCGTACTATAGGACAATATTTGATGCAACATTGAAAAAACTTAGTAGAAACTTGCTTCCATTCATTCCAAATTACAAAAAATCAACACAAAAATGCTTTCATTGACCTTTTCTTCCTTATTCATACATATTCCATCCTTTTTGACTATTTACCACATTTCTTTTAATGTGCATGTAACTGAAACTCACTTTTTGACAACTTGCTATAGTTGTCATGCAACATTTTTGGCAAACTTTTTTATAATTTTAGCAATTTTACAAATTTTGCCACCAACAACCAAACCCACTACAAAAATGAATTAAATACAATAGAAATTTTTCATAAATGACCTTATAAATCAGTAAAACCCATTAACAACTAAAAAAACCCAAATTACAAAAATGAGCAAAAATGAAGTACCTAGTGCCCTTGCACCATTCATTCATCATTCCTTTCATGTTTAATTGTTTCATTTCAAGGTTTAATTACCAAAATGGGGTTTGAACAAGGTAAACCCCCATTCACCAAGATTTTTTTTTCCCCTCTTGTGTGTTTTGCAATTTTTAGGTTGAAGAAGGATGGAAGATCTATCAAAGTAGAGAAGTTGCAAAGTTGTCAACATTGTCGTCAAGCCACGAACACTCACTTTCAAAATTTAATTATGAATTTCTAACTATGAAACCCAAAGGAATTGGGAGTGCAGACCAAGGACCAAAGGACTATAAAAGTAAATTTTCAACCCCTATAGCAAGACCCATTTTCCCTTCGGAGAATGAGTCTCAGGAGGATATTGAGCACAAACTTTTGGTGATAGGTGCATAAATTCATAACCTTCTCATATCTGACTGAACTCTATGGATTCTGTTAGATTAAGGTTTTAAATTGATGATTCATGTTTTACCTTAAATAATTGCATTCATTTGGTGTTTTTCATTTATCTTCCAAAAGTGCATTTCAGGTTGATTTACCCTATCCTAATTCATAAGGAAAACAACAAGATCTCTCTCAAGATTGATTCACCTAAGAATTGAAAGTCAATATTGCCCCAGGAGATCTCTTTTTCCTAATGAAAGTTGGAGGGAAAGTGTAGGTGCATACCCCTATTCAAAATACACCACCCACATTTTCCTTTGTTTCAAGTACATGGTATCATATCACTACTTCTGGTAGCCTTAGGCGTTTAAGCTTGCACTCACATCTCAACACATAATTATATTCACATATTTTCACACTTCACAACACACCACACTCATTTCCAACAATTAACCTTTCTTATATATCAACCATGACCATAAACAACTTTGTCTAGGTCACCCTATATGAAACGTATGCACCTAAAACATGCAAAGAACAAAAGATCAACACCAAACACTTCTGTGGTTGAAATAAGTGAAGGTGGACCACACCATGGGTTAACCAAGACCTAAATCTACACTGACATGTTATACATTCTTCCACAATCCACGAAGCACATCCACAAGTAACACTAACATCCTAGGTCAACCAAACATATATTAACGCTACCAAACAATCAATTCACTCTTCACGAGGTCCAAAAAAATTCTACAAACCGCGAAGAAACATCACACAAGATTCCAAAATATTCCAACACCATCAAAATATTCTACAACACTACCAAAACCACTTGAAACTAAAAATACAATCATCCTATATAACTAGCCACATTGCCACAAACATACAACTCACTAACCAATATTGCAGAACAACTAAACACCAAAAAATCTAGGGAAAGGTAAATAAAGAAAATATTAGCATGTTCCCAAATCCACAAGAAAAGAAACCTCAATGCAAATAAATATAGAGCAATTCCATTTCTCCCAAACAACCTTCTTCATAGTCCAACACATAGACACATCTTCCACTACCACACAATCCAAATCCCAGAACTCTAGATATAACACCTCTAAACACCTTTGATCATCTCATCCAAGTTGCACAACACATCTTCAACCATGAAGAAATGAAGAGTACAACACATAACACACCTTTATCATCTTATACACTCTCTTATTCAAATTTTCTCAAAAGCACTTGGAAACCAAGTGAACCTACTACATAAGCAACACCACAAACACCTTCTCAACACATCCACAACATCTTCAACACCTACACAACACCACAAGCACCTTCAACAATATCCCCACTGCAATAACTTCTTATCACAACCACACTAGAGGTTGACATAGGTTGACATCAATGACAACACTAAAGAAAGCATAGTGCAATAATCTCCCCCTTGAAATTAATAACACAGGTCTCCAAAAATATCCCCTTTGTCCATGATGAAAACACAAAATCTGAAAAGCCACCAATAAAAAAATCAACCTTGCATCCAGTAGTACTCCCCCTTACTTGGACATTTATTACATTTCAGACTTCATTGTCCATTTTTTTTCAGAATTCTCTCCCCTTTATTTTTTGACTTTTATCTCCCCCTCTGACATCAATGGAAAAGGGAAACACCTACAAACTTCACTTCAAGCAATCACTTGCAAATTACTTTCTCACCCATTTACATTCTCACTACTCTTTCTTCACTACTCTCTCCCCCTCAGGGACACAAGATATGCTCCCCCTGACTGCACCAACCAAAGACACCACTACCTACTCCCCTTGAGAGGTAGCCTTCATCAGTCCAAGACAAAGAATAAATCTTGAGTTGCTCACCTTGACAAATGAACCAAATTATGCATCTAGTTGAAAGGAGGTAAAATAACCCTTAGATTCTACCCAAGATACTCAAATGTATCTTTTGGAAGAGCCATTGTGAAAATGTCTACTATTTGACTCTTTGTGGGCTCATACTCCAACTTCACTTCATTCTCAACAACTTTCTCTCTTAGAAAGTGATATCGGATTGAGATATGCTTTGTCCTTGAATGCATTATCATATTTTTTGAAATGTTGACAGCACTTGTATTAAATCACATAAGATAGGAATAGGTTCATCATATGATACTCCAACTTTCTTCAATTTCCACTTCATCCACAATAGTTGTGTGTAGCAAGATGCTACTTCAATATATTTAGACTAAACAATGACACAAAATATTGCTTCTTACTCAACCAAGAAACCAATCTACTTCAAAGAAAGAAAGCACCTCCACTTGTACTTCTTATGTCATCTATACAACCTACCCAATATGTTGGCCCACAATTGTCCTTGCACCAAAATATCGACCTGTTAATGCTTGATACAACTTCCAGAATTAACACATCCATGGGAGGTGGTTAGTCCATGTCACGAATCCCGAGGGGAGTGTTGATTGTTTTCCAACAAACTCCCCCTTAGCGTTACCCGAGGGGATTCAAACCCGTCACCTTTGTCTCTTATACCACTTGTTGGAGTGAAGAAGACACTGAGAGGGGGGGTGAATCAATTTCTTAGATACATTCTAATTTTTTCCTTGAAAAAGAGTTGGATAATTTATGCTCTTATTATTTCAATGATAAATACATTCATGAATTGAATGCAATCATTAAAGAACTGAAATAAGAAATATTATAGCAAACCAAAGATTGTGCAGTCTTGAAACATTATCACATCAAATGAATGATACCATAAGACATAGAACTTGACGAGTGGAAAACCCTCTAGGGGTAGAAAAACCACTCCAGAAATGATGCCTCATTGGCTTAATCTGAATTTTTTTTTGTTTATAATGCCTCACTGGAAATCCTATCTCACTGATAGATTTCAAATGCCTCACTGGAAAAAATGGCCTCACTGACCAAAGAACCTCACTGGTTACAAGAATGCCTCACTAGCAATTCATTTTAATCACAAACAACATAGAATGTAAAATAAATAGGGTTTCTCTGTTTCCTTTCAAATCATATAATACTTTCATTCTATTACATTTAATATCTTAAAGATTCATTCTGGAATCTCTAAAATATTAAATATATCAATTATACAAACTGTTTTGCATCATGTTTGCAAACTTCAATCACATAATTTTGTTTACATTCAACATGATATCTTTGTTAAAACCATCGAACACTAAACAGTGATAAACCACTATTTATATAAAGTATACAAAAGTTCACATATGCTGCCATCTGTCCTCACCAAAACTTTCAAATGTAACCTTTAAAATTGGTTGCAATAATTGTTTCCACAACTACTTTGGTCAAGTCATCATGATGTCTCTCTTTGGCAATGTAGACTCTACATTTTTATGACATTTCAGCATCATAAACATATGAACCACACCTTTATACATGGTCGGAATTGTGAACAAAACAATATGTAAAGTCTAAACAAGAAACCCACAAAGCAATCCCATAAAATTGACACATCATACAAACTTCCCTTTAAAACTTTTTTACACTTGACTCACAAGAATGACACACATTATATGGTGTATACAACACAAGACCATACTATATGCACCATAAACCCTTTGTATACACCTACAAAACAACAATGTATACTGCAAGAATATGTAACACAACAAAAAAATTACATGGTGTGCCCTAGCAAAAAGACATTGATACACAAAACTCTTGACTAAGGTTAAAGATTCGGTTCCAAGAACATAACACATTTTTCAATGACCTGAGATTAACATTAACAAATTTTGAACAAAAACTTGTTACAAAAAAACCTACTGAAAGACTAAAGAATGCAAGAATATTTAAAACCAAATATACAACCAACAGATGGAAAACAAATCTATGCAAGATTTTAAAGGATTGACAGGTATTAACAGAAAATTAAAATTCAAACTAATTGTTTCAACTCAATAAATCAAGGAACAAAAAATCTTGTTATTAGAGCTCCCTGTCTATTTCTTTGCCTATATTCCCTTTAGCTTGTCAAGACATCACCAAATCTTGTTCAAATGGATAGAAACCCTAACAGAAAAAACCATGTCTTCAAAAGAAAAAGATGGATAACAAACTGCAATACCAATTTCAAAATTGGAAGACAAGAAAAACTTCTTGCATGCCTGTTACTGCTCCACATGTGCTTCACTTGTAATCGAGCTTTGTCTTGTTACAAAGATCCCTTGAAACCATCATTGCTTGGTGAAACCCTAAACTGCTTGAGAAATTTCCTTTCAACAATATGAAACATATGCCAATAATAAAAAACCTTAAGAGTTTGATTTTCAAGTCATTTTGACACCTTTATTTCCACTTTATTTGTCATAACCTTTGTCATTATGAATACCAAGGTGAATAGTCACTAGAAAGCTATAAACAACATAATTCCTTGTTGATCATTTACATATCCACCTTGTAAAGCAAACATGTCTTACCATGAAGCCTCATAAATATACCTTATTGGTGTGTTCATCATTTAAATGTCTACTTGTGAACAACATAACCAATAAATGATAAATACATCAAGGTTTGTACAATAAGCACCATTCACATACCTTATAACTCTGTAATAATGCTTTTCAAATGCCCCTAAGTGCTCAACTCAATATTTTGACAGTTATTCCTTCCTTAGACACAAATCAATGATAACCAACCTTGTATTACCCGTGACAAATAAAACAATGAAACCATTAAGCTTCAAAATGTAAAGAAAATAAGGTGCATTGTGACCATTGACCACACAAGGAAGCATTAGACATAACCTGCTTATGAAGGTGCTCTCACATACATTCCAATACCAAACCATGTCAAGTCAACTAATGCATTATTGTGATGATATAAAAAATATGCCTTGAAACCTTCCTTTATCATACTGAAACCAACCTTTATCATTATCATACTAAAACCAAACATCTGTCATGAACTGTCATATCATTGTCATACTAAAACCAAAAATCTATCATCAACTATCATCAAGTACCTTTGTGTGTCTTTGACATCAAGGACAACAATTGTGAGAGCCAACAAACTCCCCCTTTGGCCTTGATGGAAAAACACCAAATCTCTCTCCCCCTTTTGCATCAAGAGACAAAGGGTTGCACAAAAAATAGATGAATCAAATGTACCATAGCAAGAAATGGAACAATAGATCCTATATAAAACACACTAGGTGCACTAGCAGTGACTCAAATATAGTGGATCAATATGCAGGTTGTAACAACTAATACATGGTTACCAAAAATCTGTAACGTCAAACACAAATCATGCAACATTCCAAGACAATACAAGAGTAATCCTGATATCCATCATGAAGGGAAACAATTGCAAACTGCCTCATTAAAATTTGATCAACACAAAGTAAGTATCAAGATAATAACAAAAATGATGAGCATGAAGAGTTGTCCCTACTATCTCTAATGAGATATAAATGCCACAAATCTGTATGTCACTATTCTATATGAATGGTCAGTGAACAAGAAAGCATCAGTATAAAGTATAACCATCTCATAAACTAGGAATGAACAAAGAAGCTCCCCCTAACTAAATACATAAGATGAATCAAAGACTTCAAGCCTATTCAAGCACTTGTTATGAAGTTGCAAATCTAGGTTATCAAGAAGGCTTCTGTCAATCAACAATCCATTAACTAGAATTATAGTGTTTTTATAAAGTAAGAAAACAATGACACTTCTATAAATATTAACCCAAAACAAGGAGCACTATTCTAGACTAACCTAAGATCATCCAATAATTCAAAACACGCAACGTGAATCACTAAAAATACCTGCCCAAAAAAATTCTAACAAAGATACCTGTCCATTGCTCAATATTATGAACTAAAGCTTGATCTGACAAAATACCATGAGAATAGAATGAACAAGTAACAAGCCCAAAATATGAATGCCACTGTCCAAAATCACCAACTACCATCATGATATCAACTCTGACCGCTGAAATCCATGAGCACCAAGAACTTGATTAACATGTGAGCCACTATAACCATGTGCATCCTCAACAGACTACATACAATTCCAATATCAAACAAGTGCATCTTTGTTGCAACAATGTGTGTCTTCATTTAAGAATAATGTTAGACCTCCAACTTTTTCTTCATGACAACCGTTAACTATCATAAAAGTATTAATACCAACAGTCTTTAATTCCTTTTACTTATCTATTATCTTAAGTATTGTCACTGTCAGACTATATGTTGCAACTGTTTATGCAGCCTTTATCACAACAACATAATCTGATCAAAACACTACTACTATGTCCCTTCATAAGTGCCATGAAAAAATACCATTATAGATACAATCAACATCACTTATACAGTATATATAATCTTCACATCAAACCATCTCTCAATATATCATAGAGATATGGGCATATTCAATGAAACATGAATCTAAAACAATACATTGTAATTGAATTCTCACCACTAACTATTTTGGCACAAAAACAGGCAATAACATGAAAAAAAAATCAAACTAATGTAATTCAGTGACAAGAAACTTGTTCATAGAAAATCATATTGGCAATAGTTGCACCAAGTCTTATTGCTTTCCTTGTTCAAGCAGCAAAACTAAACTTCTTCAAAAATTTATCTCAATAAATCACTACTTGAAAACACAGTAATAGTCCTATCCTTGAATTTCACAACCTTGGTTTGATATAAAATCAACAAATTGCATTCATGTCAATCAAATAATATTTGTGATGAATTCCATGTCATTATGTAATATCAACCTAGTTCACTATCACCTGCATTTTGAAAAAATAGAGGACTATAAACAGGATCATAAAAGACTATCTTTGCTAGAGAACTGCCATCTCCTTCATTAGACCTATTATCAACACTGCTTACAAAAAGGTCCGCATTGTGCACTATTTATGCTTTATATGTTTGTCTCAAACTTAGAAACCATGCAAACAAACTACTGAGCATAATCACAGTGATTATTGATACTCTTGCACACAAATTATGAATGATAATAAAAACTATCACTTCTTTTTGTTACTGCACTTTTGTATAATTCTACTCATAACTTTCTTATCTTCTCTAGGGGCTGAAAAATAAAACACTAACCTGCTCCCCCTTACCTCATACTAGTTTTTAAGCACTTTGTGAAGTCTCTTGTGTGGTATGCACAAGATCTCCTCCTTCTTGACTTTGTTTTCTTCTCCACACCTTCTTAGGTTCTTTCTTTTGCTTGCTCAAAATATCTTCTTGCTTAGGTGATTTCAATGATTTACTTCTGCAAAACTTGGCTCTATGTCCAACACTATTGCACTTATAACATATGATATTGCTAGAAGAATAATAATATTTTTTTCTTGAATTTCTATAATCATATCTTCCATGCATCCAATAATTTCTTGCTAAATGACCAATTTTATTACAGTTATAACAAACATTGTTATAACCTTGATTTGACAAGCTATAAGAATTATCATTAGTCCATCTAGAAACATTTCTTGTATGAAATCTACAATCTCTTACTCTATGACCATATTTATGATACAAATAGCTGTAGTGCCCTCTGTTTCGGTCGTCGTTGATGTTAAGTAAGTTGTTGTTGGTAATGTCATGATGATGTGGTGATTTTATTATTTAATTTAATTTTAAGGTTATGAGGTAACACTAATAATATGTTTGGATTTATAAAATTAATTTAATTATAAGGTTACCTGTTTCATTTGGAATTAAATAAAGAATTAGATGCAATGATAAACGTCAATTTAATTATCGTTGGGAGTTAGTTATTTAAAATAATCAGATTAGATGAGGAAAGGTAATTATCATTTAATGATTAAATTCAATTAATAAATTTAAAAGTGATAAAATATTAAAGAGGATTAAATATTAAAATTGTACTTAAGTTTAAATAAATTACGGTAAAAATATTTATCCAATTATATTTTAATTAAAAGTTAATTATTTATGAAAATTTGTTTTAGTTAAAATTTAGAGTTAAGTGGAAGTAATTTAAAATAAAAGAAGTTATTGGTTGAAATTAAATAAAATAAATACATAAAGTAATGATTAATTAAAGTGAGAAAATATTAGAAAGGATTAAATATTAAAATTTTACTTAAGTTTGAATGAAGGTAAAAACGAGAAAAGCCAGTAAAAGTTGGTACCTAATTATAATTGATAAGTTAATAATGTTATTATGGTAAGTAATGTGATGAAATAAATTCTAATAAAATATTATTAATGGTTTAAATGAATTAAATAAATCAAACTTGAATATTATAATTAAATAAACAATAAACATGCAAATAAATATTATTTGAAATTCAAGTTTCGGTTTGGGGAAGGTGAAAAGTCATTCGGTGGTTGGGAATTCGTTCTTGGTTGGTAACTGACCAAGAAAGAAAATAAGAGGGTGATTTTTCCGAATGCGAAGGGGGACTTTGGGAAGATAATTGGCAACCTGTGAAGAGAGGGAGGAATTTTTACTGAAGGCAATTTCCACGAGGGAAGGAACAAGAAAAGAGATTTCTTTTGAAAAGAAAGAAAGAAGAGGAATTCAAAAAAAAGGAAAAGCGACTTCCAGGTTTTCTTTTAAATATTTTCCTTACAAATAGTGAATAGATGTTTTCCTGTGAAATATTTCCTTCTTCCTTGAAATCTTTTGTATGCCAACTTCAAAATTTAGCTGAGTATTTTAAATGTCTTATTTTTCGGGCTGTACAAATTTGTATTTTCCTTCCTTTCATTTTATATGTTAAATTAAATTTTGGTCTGCTAGTATGATAGGTTTTGAGATAAATAGAGAAATAATAAAGATGTTAAGGGTTTATTATAAAATAAGCTGCATTTTGTTAATTATTAAACTTAGTGGTTAAAATAAATTGATTATTAGGGAAGTAATACTTGGAGGGAAATGATTTATTTATATTAAAAGAATTGAATAAATAAAATATAAAATCAATCATAAATAAAATATTAATTTTATTTAGGTTAAGGTTGTGCTGTGAAGAATTAGATTTTATCCCAGCTAGATAAATGATCTCTTATTTTTAATCAGAAAGTGAAGATTATATATATATATATATATTTGTTTATAATAATTAGAGTTGAAACATTGTACATAATTAAATAGCCTCTCTGATTTCTTTGTCAACCTGTCTGAGTTAGGGCATTTGAATTACCAACTACATATATGAGTAACTTTCTATTTATTTTGAATTTATATATTTTTGATTACTATTCTTTTATATATATATATGCGTATGGTTATATAAACAAG
This sequence comes from Sequoia sempervirens, assembly GCA_007258455.2. Taxonomy (NCBI): domain Eukaryota; kingdom Viridiplantae; phylum Streptophyta; class Pinopsida; order Cupressales; family Cupressaceae; genus Sequoia; species Sequoia sempervirens. Next base: position 156,563,479 of record VDFB02168118.1, read on the forward strand.
TATAGATACATAATTATAGGTTAAAAGATTTGAAGTGAAGGTAGTCTTTTATATATTTAGGATTTATGAGGTTATTTCAATATATAAGCAGATTTGTATGATGAGTATTATTCAAAAGAAAATGGTTCGTATTTATATAATATGTTTATAAAATATGAATAATTTCTTTAATTGTTTTGTTTATGATTTTATGGTGGTGTAAAAGTAAAATATGAATCGAGTGTTAGAATGTTCTGTAAGATAGTGAGTTAAGTAAAAGTGTAATTTTATTTTAGGTAAATAATTAGAGTGAAAATGGTTATTTCGATAGATTGCTTAGTAAAATATTATTTAACAAAATATTTTAACGGAATAAACATTATTGAATTAGGTATTTAATTTTGTTGTAGATAAATGAACTGTGTATTTAGTTAAAGTAAATCGATTTATATGGTTAATTAAGTTTTAGGGTTCACTAAAGGAGATAAGTGATTCTACATTTACATAGTTTCTTTTACTTGAAGGTTAATGATAAAGTTATTTTTAAGTGAGGATAAATCCCAGGTTCATAGGTTAATTAATTTAAATGATACTGATTAAATGTTAAATGGTTTTAATTACCTTTTTGTTATCTAATGAGTCTGTGAATGATAATTATTTATCAAACTACTGTGTGAAATAATCCATTAGTGTCGTCACCTTAGTATTATAATAAAGTTGTAAATTATAGAATTGTCATCTTAGTATTACATTTTAAAGTTATAATTAGGATTCGTATTAAACAGTTGATGGAGTTGGTTATCTTATAGATGATGTAGTTATTTTAAATATAATTATTTGTCGTAAATACTCTCTTAATTAAATTAAGTGGATATGTTAAAATAAGTGATAAGAACGTTGAAATAATGCCTAAATTAAAGGAATGTCTTTATGGTTATAAGGTGTGAGTGATTGTTGTTTTAAACAAAGTGTTTTGAGTATTGGTTTAAGTGTTATGTAATTGTTTTAAGATGGGTGTGATTTGTGGGATATTTATGGAGATGTCTCAATGGCCTGTTCATTGTAAGTGTTTTAAGATAGTGTTCTTCAAGGTTGATGTGTTTGATGGTTTTCTTGTATGGAATTATTCCTTAAGACTTTGTAATTAATGTGTTTATATTCAAAAAAATGATTTATTTATAGGAGTTAGAAAATTAGAATTATTAGGTAGTTAAGTTAGGTATTATGTTATTGAGTAGTTTAGTAAAGTGATTAGAGAGAGAGTTTCCTTATGTTAATAATTTGGTTAACATTGATAGATTAGTTTATTCTCAATTTGATTAGTTTCAAGTGGGATAGTTAACTTAGAAATAATGGAAAGTAGAGTTTTGTATGTTGTTGATGTATGTAGATAATATTGGCGATAAGGATTATTTCTATTTAGGTGGGAGAATTGATTTATAAGATAAATGGAAGTAAATAAATTTGAAAACTTTAAATAGTTGGGTATTACGATAAAGGCTAGTGAATGATTGTTGATTCGATATATGTTTTGATTAATTATATTTAGTTAAACAAAGGGTTTATGTAAATGAATAAAATTAGATGATCTGTTCTAAGTCAATTTCCCTCATATTCTTTTAATAGTTGATTTGTGGGATTTCTATAAGAACAGTTCTAGAAAATACTTGTGATTGATATCAGGATCAAATTGTTGGTTTGAGTGGGTTGATCTTCGAAGGGAGATTGTTGTTATAATGTGTAAATTGGAATATATTTGTGTTTGAAAGAGTATACTTGTGAATAGTGTCTTATGGCTTAAACCATTAGATTTTATTTTCACTTCGTAATATTGTGCTATCCTTAAATGTTGGAAATGATTGATCTTTAAACTAATGTTCTTTTTAAAATGTTTCAAGTTACTTCTTATTGAATGAATGGATATATTATTAGAATGTGTGGTTTTATGGATTCTTTCAATGTGACTTTTCCTGAGTTGATTTTTGAGTTGGAGTTTTTCTCTCATTTTATTTATGTTGCTATTCGTTGGGAACCAGTATGTGTTCTTTTGTTCTTTACCTAAGTGGAAAATTGGTTAATGTTAACTTTGTCATGATTGATGGTTCTACTTGATGAGTCAAATTGAAAAGTTCTTTGAATTATGGGTATTCCGAGAGGAGAAAATAGAGGTTTCCCTTGGATTCTCGATTTAGTTCGTATCGAAGTTGTTGGTGTTGTTGAGTGGAGTTGTTGATCTTATTTTGGTGTATTTGCTCATTATATTTATATTGGAAATAGTTCTTTGAGGTCTTGCAATTATTGCTGTCAGTTCTTTGATGGGGAAACCCTAGTGTAACTTTATGAGAATCTTCCAGAGGTTTATTTTACTATTGGTTAATGTTCCTCCTTTTATGTGCCCTTGTTGTGGCAAATGTTTTGGTTTCATGTTTTTGAAAGGGTTGTACGGGGATCATGGAGATTTTTGATTATGTATTTATGGCAAGATGGGTAATGCCTTGCATGCTGCTCTGTTGTGATATAATGTTCTTTTTATGTTGTACAACCCTTGGATTTTGGTTTTATGTTTTGAGTGTCTAGAGAGAGAGTGGCTCTAAGTGGGTGGTCAGTGCACAAAGGGGTGCCAGGATAGCCCTCGTTAGAGTGAATTTAATAAGTGATAATTTAAATAATTAACTAGGGGGTGGGTAGAATCACATTAAAAAGATAATTGATGCCTCATCCTCCTTTGAGTGCTACCACAGACTAAAGGGGATTGAGAAGGTCGTGGTTGGCAAGATCGTTGCCTTTTCTTCATGAAAGGTTAACGGTTCTGCATGAGCAACCCTATGGAGCGGTTCCTTGAGATAGGTAGCCTGGATAACCATAGATGGAGGCGGTTCCTAGTGCTTGGTTGCCTGGATAATCCATCAGTAGATGGAGGCGGTACCTTGCAGTAGGTAGCCTGGAGAATCCATGTTAAGCCATGCGATGACACTCTCCTCTAACACTCCTTCTTATGTTGATACTTTGGAAATCCTCTGGAAGTGGGTCTTTGTCTTGAGTTGATGGATCATAGTTGTTTGAATTGATTTATGGTTGTACCCTATTTTATCTATGGTGTATTCTATGGTCTTGCATAAATCTTATTGATAATTTGGGTTTCGACCTTGTACTCTTATGGTACTGTGATATGATGTTATTGTGTTGGTTAATTACAATTTGGAATTTTATTATGTTTGGAAGTGTTTCATGATCATCCTTTGGTTATTTGTTTGCTGGTTATTGCTTTGATTTATGTGATGAGATTTATGACTCTTGGATGTGATTGATTATGTCATTGTAATTCCTGAGTGTTATGATACTTTTGTATGACGTTGAGTCTTGTGGTTCTTTGCTTGGATGTTCTTGGTTGTGGTCTCTTTCTTGTTAGCTCCTAGCACGGGGGGTGGGTCTTCGGACTCACATGGTCGGGTGGAATGTGCTAAGCACCCCATTGGGTCCCCAGTCAAGGATCGAGAGGTGCGGATTGGTGTTGTTGCAGCGACTCCAGAGATGTATTTGTCTTGGAGCCAGTTATGATACTTGTATTCATCTATTCATTTGTATCATGTTATCTTGTTGTATGGTTTCCGTTCATGATTGGAAACACTTTTGTATCATTGTACTTCTTGAACATTGTATTGTAATGTAATATTGGCCATGGTAGCTGTTATTCAATGCGTACCCAAATGGTTTCTTATCAATGCTTAAATATGAATGTGTTATATTTGTTATTGTTTACTTTATATCTTTGTATTTTATTCTTATTTGCTGTTGTATGGATCTAAGTTGCGTAATGACTCTTCGTGTAC
>VDFB02168118.1:156567387-156728481 GCA_007258455.2 Sequoia sempervirens
ATGGGTACCATAATATCTAACTCCTTTATCTCAAACAATATCCATGAAAAATGACACAATGGAAAGTTTAGTTGATTATGACCTGTTTTCAGATCTACTACAGCTAGGACATATTTTTGTAGTTTTGTTAAAATCAGAATGGAATGAAGAGAGATCAGACTATTAGTTGGCTCGGGATGTGTGTAGGTAAAAACATAAGCTAACACAACCCATGGAAGATGATGATGGTTTATATCCTACAGGTTCAGTTGTGGTTAGGAACTTGTTGTGAACATACATGATAAAAGAATGGCATACCTGCATTTGAAGACTATGAGAAACACAAAACCATTCTCATGTATTCGCACCTTGTTATAGTAATAAATGTTAAGTTGTTGAAGTATTGTGCCAAACCAAAGACAAAACAACTATGGACACTTAGTAATGTTGATCATGAAGCAATATTGGATATTCTTAAGCAAAGAGATGACCCTTCAGGCACACTTGAATAACATTTTCAAGAATGGAAGGTAGAATGCTTATGTTCATTATGATTAAGTTCATTAGTGTTCTTTATTTAATACTGATATTTTATATACTATTACAATGCATGTGTCTTTAATAGTGATATTTTGTATCCAATTTTGTGATATTTTTGGCAAGATTGATCATGGACCTGCTGCAACAATAGCTAGCTCTGATCCTTTCGAAGAGGTATGCGTCTTTTATAGTTTGCATCACTAGCTCATCATCATTCAAGTTGTTTAGATTAATATAGATACGTTATTCTAAGCATATTTTCTATTGTGACAATATAGATTTCTCATTTTCCCACTTTTGTGATATTCTTGGCACGATTGATCATGGACCTGCTACAACAATAGCTAGCTCTGATCCTTTCGAAGATGTATGCTCTTTTATATTTTGCATCACCAACTCATCATCATTTAGGTTGTTTAGATTAATATAGATTTGTTAGTCTAACATCTTTTCTATTGTGACAATACAGATTTCTCATTTTCCCACTTTTGTGATATTCCTGGCATGATTGATCATGGACTTGCTGCAACAATAGCCAGCTTTGATCCTTTTAGAGAGGTATGCAACAAATTACAACAATATAGATTGGTTATTCTAAGCGTCTTTTATAGTATGCATTACCATTTCATCATATTTTGTGTCATTTAGAATAATATAGATTGGTTATTCTAAGCTACCTTGATGGTTTGTACAAGTGCTTGTCAGTGCAGAACATGAACATACTACTATTGTTGAAGACTGTGCCTTGAATGCCTCTAGTAGGAAAATTTTGTAAAATTTGAATTCTCAAATTGGAAACAATGTAAAATGGTCATAATTGTGTATGGGCATAATCTATACCCAGTGATGTTTTTTGAAATATGGGTCAAATGTTTGGCATTGTATAAAGAGTATGTTTAAAATGTAAACGGGCCTGTATTTTGGAAAATCATACGTTTTGTAAAGGGGTCTATTTTTGTACTTAATCGAGCTACAACCGAAGGTTTTCTTCCTGGATCTTTCCTGTCGGTATGCTCATTTGAACCAGGTTTTGTAATATTTCCCATTTATATATAATAAATTATAGTGGCTTGCAACGTTTTGCTAAGTGGTGTCATTCACCCACTTTGAGTTGACTAAACACATGTTTGGCATAATTTGATGATATACGCTAGCATTAATAACATACACTATATTCATTATAATCATGAAAAAATTCATTTATCTTATAGGATTGGAGCAATTAATATTGAGACATTTTGATTCAATGCAATAAAAATGAGTAACAAATTTCTAAATACCACCAAGTCCCTAGATATTCAAGAGTAGATGCAAAGATAAACATTCATACCATTATCAACCCTTAATTATACAATACCCCTATCAACCCTTAATTATGTTAGGTTGATTGTGTTTGATTGATTGGATTTTATACATCCTTGTACCTCATTGATACATTTTTCTATTCGGTTTTGCATTTTTTATGTTAAGATATAGTAAATTATATTCACTAGCAATTTGAAGTGTAAATCTCTTGTATTGTTAGAATGAGTACTTGAATGATCATGAGGTGTTGAGGGAAATATTGTTTTCATTAGTATTCTTTGGAATGCTTTGGATATTGTTGTAATGGCATTGAATAAAGAAGGTCATCAATGGGAGTCACACAATCATTGCCATCAATGAAATTAACAATCTCTCACATGTAATGCTTGGGAGTTACATTGGGAGAAGTGGATCATCTTTCCATAATGTTATGGGTTCCTACTTAGTTTATATGTTCATGGTGGAGGGCTATCTTGAGTGCTATCATAATTACACGTTGGGGTGGTTCGTGGTTTTAAACTATCAAGAATGGTTTTGGTGGCAATTAGTTTGGGAAAACCACTTACATGGTTTTATCTTCCCATTGCTTTGTATAAAAAATTTATGTAGAAATGTTATTACATGTCTTGACATTATTTCAAGAGTGGAAGGCGTGGAGAACTGGGTTCTGAAATAAGATGAAGAGTTAAAGGTTCAAAAATGGTGGTTTTTTCTCTTGAAAATAGAGTTTTTACCCTAGGGTTTGCAAAAATATTTGAGATACTAGAAGTTTATTTGTTTTCTAAACATATTGGGGCCTAAGTAAAGGTTTCTAAGGTGGTGGAAAATTCTGAAAGGTTGTGGAAGTGCTACATCTAATAAACCCTCAAGAATTACACTAAAAATAGGGTTTTTTTGATTTGACGGTTACAAGTCCATAAAAATGGAATCCAATTGTAGAATCTTTTGTTTTCTTGGCACGATTTGTTACCCCAAGGTTTTTAGGGTCTGTGTGGTGTTTGAAGGTATGTTGTTTGCATTTTGGGTAATAATCGGGAGTAGCCCTGCTCAAGGGTGAATGTATAAGAAGTCAACTTGGTCCAAAAGGAGTCTATGTTGTTTCTCATATATATGTTGTGTAACTTGGATAGTGCGTTTGAATCAGCCACGTTTTCACCGTGTTTTGAAAATTGTGGGAGTAATTGGACAAAAACTAGTTTCTCACTATTACAACGGTTTAAAGGGGTTAAAGAGGGAAATGTGTATTCAGTTGCTTGTCAAGTTTTAAGGGAGTTTTGGAATATCCAAAGAGGTCAAAATAATCTTGTTAGATTACTCAAATAGGTAGGTTGCAAAGAGTTTGTGATTGTGCCCTTGTGTCTGCATCAATTTTTCACCTAATTTCACTCAGTCCAATGTAGCTCGGAGTGATTCGGCATATTTGGTTGCAAAAGAGGACCATCCCTAATGTAAACATACCCATATGGGATGTGTTGGAATAGTCTGCTTGGTCGCGACGAGCCACAGAGTGAGAGTTGCACCACTTTTGCAACTTTTACACTACTTGCATCCGCAACTTTTCCTCCACGAAAAGTCATCAACCACAGAAAATGTCTCCAGATAGCAAAACCAAGAGAGGTTTTTGTAGATGGTCCCAACGCTAATCACATGTAGCCTCAGACGTAGAGTTTGTGCGTCACTTGCCCCGGTGAAATAGACCTCAAAGACACGCCTTTTAGCACTTTGGACTCTTGGCAACACCGCCGTAGCTCGGAGTGATTCGGTGGCCTGGGTGCAAGAGAGGACCATCCCTAGTGTAACCGCATTCATTCGACGGCGCTGGAACAACCGCTGGTCATACGAAAGGCGTGAGTGAAAGCTGCACCACTTTGCAACTTACACTGCTTGCATCTGGCAACTTTTCCCTCAACTGAAAAGTCATCACCACAGGAAAACACCTTCAAGATAGCAAAAACCGAGAGAGGTTTTGTAGATGGTCCCAACATGATCCCATAGCCTCGCATTTTAAGATTCTCAGTAAGCATCACGCCTCAAGAAATAGACCTTCAAAGATTGTTTCTTTTAACACTTTTGACTCTTAAGGGAAATCATCGGGTTCATCGTAGCTAGGAGGATTCTGGCCAGATTTGGGTGCAAGAGGACCATCCTCAGCGTAAACGCACTCCATCCGGGACATGCTGGAATAGTCCGCTATTGTATGAGCAGCGGCGAAAGTTGCACCACTTTGCAACTTTTTACACTACTTGCATCCGGCAACCTTCTCCACCGAAAAGTCATCACCACAAGATAACCCCCTTCAGATAGCAAAACCAAGAGATGTTTTTGTAGATGGTCCCAACACAACTCACCAGCCTCGCATTGCAGAGTCTATAAGTACCACGGTCTCCAAGAAATAAACCTTCAAAGATTGCCGCTCTTTAGCACTTTGACTCTTAAGGAAATCACGCATTCAATGTAGCTCTGAAAGTGATTCGGCTGCATTTGGGCAAGAGAGACCATCCCTAGCATAAACATACCCATCCAAATGTGTTGAATAGTTCGCTTTGTTGTACGAAGGCGGAGTGAAAGTTGTACCACTTTGTAACTTTTACACTACTTGTATCCGCAACTTTTCCCTCCAATCGAAAAAGTCATCACCATAGGAAAACGCCCGAAAGATAGCAAAACCCGGTAGACTTTGCATTCCCAACACAATCCCATAGCCTTGATGTTGAGAGTTTGTAAGAATTTGTCTCTCGAGGAAACAGACCTTCAAAGATTGCTGCTTTTTAGCACTTTGGACTCTTAAGGGAAATCGTCAGTCCAATGTAGCTCGAAGTGATTCAGCGTATTTGGGTGCAAGAGAGGACCATCCCTAGCGTAAAAATACCCATCCAGACGTGTTGGAATAGTCCGTTTGGTCGTACGAGCTGCGGAGTGAAAGTTGCACCACTTTGCAACTTTACACTACTTGCATTTGTCATCTTTTCCCTCCACTGAAAAGTCATCACCATAGGAAAACGCCTCTGAGATAGAAAAAACCGAGAGAGGTTTTTGTAGATGGTCCCAACACAATCCCATAGCGTCAGACAAAGAGTCTGTAAGCATCATGGTCTCCAAGAAATAGACCTTCAAAGATTGCTGCCTTTTAGCACTTTGGACTCTTATGGGAAATCGCCGGTCCAATGTAGCTCAGAGTGATTCGGTGTATTTGGGTGCAAGAGAGGACCATCCCTAGCATAAAAGTACCCATCTAGACGTGTTGGAATAGTTTGTTTGGTCGTACGAGCTGTGGAGTGGAAGTTGCACCACTTTGCAACTTTACATTGTGTTGGAACTATTAAAATCTGATGATTTTTGCTTATTTTCATGTCCCTTGAGTCTCCATATGAGTCTTTCCTTATGTATATTTCCTTGATTTCATAATTTTTTTGCTCATATTTTGGCTCATATTTGTCCCCTAAATCATCTATCTATGCATTTTTCACATTTTTTTCTATATCGGCATAGGTCTCCCATTGTCTCCCTGACCCATGTTGCTTCTATGTTAACATTTGTTTACTGCAGATGTGTCGATGAGAATTTTGTTTTGTTTTGGTGACCATGGTGGCTTCTATCGGCATTAGTTTTGGATGTCGAGGTAGTGTTTCACCGAATCAAATATGTCTCCCCAACTATGCTTGTGATGGTTCATCGGCTTGACCGTGTATCTTTAGAGTAATGTCATATCGAGTTCAATGTGTCTCACCGACTTCATATATGGGCTTCTTTCAGTGAGACTGTGGTGGCTTCGGCTAAGGGTCATGGTGAGGTAGGGGTGTTTCATCGACGGTGCATAAAGGTTTATTCACATGGCTTTCGGTGAAGGTTCTGTTTTCTCTTGGCGAAACAAAGGTTGCTTCGGTATGACATGAGGTGGTCAACATAGGGTCTCCCTGATATCTATGTGCTACAGCAACAGTGTCAAATGAAAAATGATTTTCGGCGGGAGACTTCTTATGTCTTGGCGACTTGAATATGATAGATGACTTTTTGGCCAGACTGGGAGTATTCGATATGAAGTCATAACGACTTCCCATTGTCTCACCGACCAACAACATGAAGAGATGTGATATCGGTATAGGTTGGGGCGATCATCGTAAGGTCTTGGTGAGTGACCTTTGGTCTCGCCGATGGAAAACATGAGGATCTTTGTCGGCATGAAGATTGATTTGTCTTGGCAACACTCAGGGATGAATAAAGGGGTTATCGATATGACTCGGTGGACTCTTTGGGACCTCTCCTCGACCATGTGTTGTCTTGGCGAAGGTGTGTAAAGGTTATATTTCATTGAAAGTGTTGGCGACTTGGAAGTAATGAATATCTTTCGGCTTGACATAAATGATCTTGGTATGTGGTCTCCCCGATACCACAGTGTTACAACGAAGGAACATAGGAAAATTCTATGACTTTGGTGTAACGAGCAAGATGTCACAGTGACTCGAAATGAATGAGGATCTTCAGTGAAACAAGGTCCAATCTATGAAAGGTTTCTCTGAGGTCATGTGGTCACAGTGATAGTGATTAAAACAAAAGTGCTTTTTGATGAGAATCTTCCTATGTCTTGGCGACTAGGAAAACAATATTGGCTCTCGGTGAAACTTAAAACAATCTGTGTGAGGTCTCCGCAATATCTATGTGTTATAGCAAAGCATAGTGGGAACAAAGGAATACTATGTGGCTTCGGTGTGACCAACAGATGAGCTATAGTGAATGCGAAAGTGAAATACAAGTGCATGGGATGAAAACAAATGAATCGCCTTCGGCAGGACCATACGCTATGTCTTGCTGACTATACACTGGTAAATAACAAAAATGCAAGTCTTGTGGCCAACATGTAGAATACTTGAAGAATACTGCTGGCCGACTTGAATTGAGCCCGAATCTTGTGGGGGGCTGACATGAAGTTTCATTTTGATATTTTTCTCATGCTAGTGTATAAATAAGCATGTTGTAATTGTTAATTGGCACCATAAATTAGATTTTCAATACTCTGCAAGTAGATACAGTAGAATAAAATTATCAGACCAGAGGCTATTATTGCATGATTTCACAATGGAGGTATTTATGAGATTTAGTTGATATTGTTGCTCTTCTCTAGTGTTAATTATCTATTAAATTAAATGAAAATACTGCTAAGTTGTCTCTAAGACTGATGCTTACTGATTATTTAAATTGACATAGCAAGTTTATGTTTAGTTTATCGATACGCATTTGTTGTATTTGTGTGATTAATCAATTGGTTCTTTCAAGTAAAGATTAAATCCTCTTCGTCAATCACAGTAATTAGAAAGATTTATCTGGATTCTTAAAGTAGAACTTAGTGGTTACAGTATCACAAGTTTATACAAGTTGTAAACAGAATGTATGCAAGATAATTTGTGTTTTCTCCAGAGAGTGTTGTTCATCCTAATCTCATTTGACTCCACATACCCAATAAGGCACTAGTCTCTGCAATTCATCATTTTGAATTCTTTCAGTTCCTTACATCTTATTAGTTAAGAATTCACTAAAGGATTTAGATTAGAATATTGTTACTGTATTCAAGTTGGATTTCATCTGTTCACCTCCCTTTTCCATTGTGAACAAATTGTTTCAAGAAGATAATCTCAAGTCAAGTCTGCATTATTCAGAAAGGTACACCCGCCCAGGTTTGCAGCACCTAAAGAGTAGAAGGTTGAGTTCTCTTGACCTTGTCTATCACAAATTTCCTTTAGAACTGAGCTAATCCATGGAAACTCCTAACTTCTGTCCCTGTCTTTGGAGTAGGCCAACCGAGAATGGGGTATCTTGATGAGTTTCAACTTTTTTACTGCCTCCTCTGAGATGACATTATCAGTTGATCCTGAGTCTATGATGACCTTGCAAACCTTACCTTGTATCTTACATTTGACTCTAAAAAGAGCTCTTCTTTGTTTTTGTTCATCCTTGGTACATGCTTTGATCAAAATCCTTCTTAACATGAGTTGTTCTCCTTTTTCTGAGTTGTCCACTTCTAGAGTCTCTACCTCTTCCTTTACCAATTTGATGGGGAGGCTTACCTTTCAAGAGCACTCTTGCTCTTCCCAAGACCTATTCTCTGGTCTTCCTAGGGTATTCCTCTCTACCATATTTAGGGATCTCTTCTAAACCCCTCTCACCTCATAAGACTCTCCACCAATTTCAAATTCTTCTCCATTACTCTCAATTCACCACTAGGCTTCCCTGGGCTCCAAACTGACCCAAAGTGTCCTAACCACTCCAGAGGCTAGGAAAGGTTATTCTACTATATATTTGTTGATTTGAAACCTCACTGATCCATCTCATTGGATTCTTTCACCATTCTCCCATCGTTTTCTTGAAAAACTCCATTTTAGGCCTTGTAGCCTTTTGCTCCAACTAGGCCTCCTAGAACCCGTTTTCTTGGATTTTCTCAAAAACGGTCTTAACAACCCCAAAATATGTTTTGATATTATTTCTAGTGGTACCCTAGGCTTCAATATTTACTAGTTTTAAGGTCTCCCAAGTGGTCGTTCATATGATTGTCCTCATACCTCCCTAATTTCAAGGGTTTCAAGGGTTTTAGCTCCTTTTTCCAACTTTGAGGGCTTCAATGACCTCCTCAACTTTCCTCCTTGCACACACATGTATGGAATACATGTTCCCACACTCCCATGCTCTTTATTGGCACAAACCAATCCATTTAGTAGCTTTCTTTACTCCTGTCCTCTCCAAGCCACTAGCCAAAATGCACTTGCACTCTCTAGTGCTTGATAGTTTCTTCACTTCCCATGTAAAGAAAGACTCCTAAACCTATATGTACATTATTTACATAGTCCCCAACTTTATTCCAAGTGTACAAAGAGGAAAGCCATGGGAACTCAAGTGGGACTCATTATTCACAAAATTGGCCCAAACCGGCAGTGAGTCCAAAAACCCAAAAACTTGCAAAACCTTAACTAGTTGGTCTAAATGACTAATCTAATGCTAGGTACAGTAAGTAAATGAAACAAATAAAACACTCAAAGCATCAGGTTATTCCTTTCAATCCATTCTTGACTGGATGAAGGCTCAAACACAAAAATGCACTCAAAAGTTGATGAATTCCAATCACACAAAAATGCTCTCCAAGTCTCAATTCATGAAAATGAACTTCCAACCCAGGTATTAGAGTTTGGATGACCTTATATACATTTCTCCCACGTGCTAGGACCCTTGGGTCGGACTTGGAACAACATTAATGCTATTTTTCAACTTTTAGGCCAAATTGCCAAGGCAACATTGCCAAAATGCTCAAATTGCCAAGATTTGTCTAGGAACTCATAAAGTTCAAGACTCTAAGCCAAACCTACCCTAACACACTCTTAAAAACAACCTAGGGACTTTATATCATAGTCCTTATTCCCTTGGTGGTTGGCTAGAACCACCTACAAGCCAAAAATCACTAAGATCTTCCAAAAGACCTTAAGGTGCTCCTGCACCAGTTTGGAGGATGAAACTTGTTTGGATTTGTGAGGGAAATTTCATAGAAAGGTTGCATCTGTATGCCAAGCATAGTGGATTTTAGCATCCCAATATTTTTCTAATTTTTTTTTTGATCATTGTAATCTTGGTTATGAGAAAACAATTGAAGCAAAAAAATTGTAATCATCAAGTCAGTTATTTGAATTAAATACTCTATTCCAACCAACTTATATGTGTAGATCTATTTATCATATGTGAATGTTTTAGATCTAAATATCTTTTTTAAATGTTTTGGCTGATTTTCATTGAATTATTCCAAATCTAAGAAATTTGTATGAATAATTTAGTTAAGGATCATTGAATTATTCCAAATGTATGAAATTTGTAGGGTTAATCATATGAGTATCTAGTTGTTACTTATGCAATGTGAAATAATGCTTTGAGTTTGAAAGATGTGCAATGCAATGTAATCAGCAATATGAATATAAACTACATAATATTTAACCATTCTTTTTATGCTATTGTACATTGATATTTAACCATTGCTTCAAAGAGTTTAATCATGCACATGAGGAGGAAACTAAATTTTGATTGTCAACTTCTATATATATCAAATTATCCAATAATCAAGTGTATGTCCATATACAAAAATGGCATCAACACCAACTCAAACAAAGTTTTACAATACGTGGCATATGCCATCTTGGTATCTATTCAAAATTTACATGCCAAAATGTCTATCTCATCCTAAACTACTGGTGGATCATCAAAATGGAGCCTCTTTGAAGCACTCGTTGGCTCTGAAGGTAGCTGCACAAGAAAAAGTCAAACCACAATTGAGATTGGATATACTATATAATTTAAAATTGAATAATTAACATAAAAATCAATACACATTGAATTATAATTGAACTCTAAAATTGAAATCTTGATTACCTGAAATATACGTCTCTTTGAAGGGTTAGGAGTCCTAGAATATACCCCTCTCAAAGAACTAACCAAACCAACTTTTGTAATGTTAATCTATATATGTGAACAAAAACATGAAATTGATCCAAGTTAGCATAGAATTGTCAGTAATAAGAACATATTTTCCAAGCACAAAATAAATTAAACACATACCTCTTTAGGTTGATCTTTTTCTATATCTCCTTTAGGTGTCTCAACAGCTCCTCCTTGAGTTGTTTCAACACCTCCTCCTTCAGGCATTCAAATACCTACTCCTTCGGGTGTTGTGGCACTTATCAACAGTGATGTATAGCTCACAACCACCTGTACATAAAAATGACAAGTACATATGAAACTACGAATCTATGTCAATGTATGCATAATCAATAAAAGATCTTATAAATTTTAGTTCAATCAAATTTGAGTTCAATTACCTTTCCCTTATCCAACACTGTGCCTCCATATTCTGGAGAGCATCGCACCTCGCTCACACTAGGTGTTTGCTACAAGATAAAAATATAAGTTAATATATAATTTCATTATTGACAATTCAAATGACAAGCAAATATACAGTAAAAAAATGTAAATGAGTGAGTGAGAAAATACATACTGTGTGTGTCGAGGCCAAATGAAATGGCCCTAAGGTGCTATCCGTCACCTGTGTGAGCTCCTCCTCAGACATTAACTGTTAAATAGACCATGTAAATAAATAGTACTTGATACTATCTCTTATTAATATTCATTTTAAAAAAAATGCAAGTTATGAATTTACACCTTAAATGTTACCTGTGTAACTACTCCAATGTCCACCTCTCTAGAGGAGAGGACTCTGTAGGGTGTGCTCCACTCCCCTGCATGTGATCTGCTATAATCTCCACATCCTGGATGTCATAATCAGAAGTGTCTAATGGATGCTCAGGGGGTTGTACAATAGGACCCAAACATATTTGCTGGCATGTATTGCAAATATGTGGCACACAAATATGTGGACCCGAGGAGGATGATGTAGCAGCACTGGATCCATCGCCAAGATCACCAGATTGTGGCTGAGCTACTGAAGAAGCATGGGAAACCAAAAGACCACTCAAAGAGTGAATGGCCTGGATAGTTTGTGTGGTTGCATCCTCCATAATATCTGGATGTTGTACTAGAGGTGGCGGAGGAATGGGAGGATAGGGAACATGTGGGCGCCTAACTACTCTAGCTACCCCTAGCCTATCCTGAGGCATACCTCTACCAACGCCGTAGAAGGGTTTAATGTCAAAGTAATTGACATGATGCCCTAATAAAAACTCAGCATATAATTTTTTAATAAAGTAAAAAGGTACATCAAGATTATTGTTGGGTGGTTTATCAAAAACCATACACCAATGATCCCAAAAGTTATCTACTATGCCCCTATGCGTGCACCATTTTATAGAAAGTTTTGGCTTGTTAACATTAACTGGCAAACCAGTGCTGGGGTTAATAAATAAAGAGGCTATTTGGGATTTTGTTATTTGGAGATCTTTCACATCATCATAAGACATTCCACATGCATAATATTGCCTCATGGTTTCTCACCATGAATGAAATGCATTATGTTGGAAGGAGAGGGTTTCTACATTTGTAATTATTCCTGTCAATGTGGTTGACATATGGGATAATCAAGGGATTTTACTATAAACATCACAAATGCCCCTCAATTGCTCTAATTTTTCATGAATTAACCGTTCAATTGATGGCTGCAGAGGTGGTGGAGCATTTGGAATTTCTACATTTTGATTCTCAGCTGGTGGATTTTCATTTTCAACTGGTGGAATTTGTGCATTTTCATTCTGCAGCCATAATGCCTGATTAAAGTTGAAAAATAATTAATATAAAATTAGACAATATAAATGAAACACTATTTTTAAATCAAAATCCATTAAAAACATTCATTTTTTTATCAAAATCTATTTTGAACTCAATTGTTTCATAAAAATTCAATCAAAAACCCTATTTTGAAAAAAAATCCACAAAAAACATTCATTTTTTTATCAAAATCCATTCTCAATTCAATTTTTTCATAAAAATTCAATTAAAAACCCTATTGTGAAAAAAATCCACAAAAAACATTCATTTTTTTTTATCAAAATATATTCTAAACTCAAATTTTTCACAAAAACTCAGTCAAAAACCCTATTTAAAAAAAAAATCAACAAAAACCATATGAAATTATTTAGATCTAAATAAAAATTGAATCAAATCAAATGAAAATAAATAAAGTTACCTTTCCAAATCTAATTTAGCCTATATCGGATATTTGTTGAGCGAACAATGGATGAATAGTGCGCCCGCGGGTTCTTCTCAACTAAATGATTTCAAAAAAGAGACAGAAGTGTTTAATATATACTTTTTACAAATTGGATATCCGATGTGTAAAAGTAGCTTTGGTGCTTGGTATGGTGACACCTGAGCCTACAAAAAGTCAACATGTTCTTTTCGCATTTTCTCAGTTGATGAAAGACTCGTTTTTTTTCCTCATTGCCACTTTTTGGCCCACAATTAACCTACACATACCCTTTACCAAATTTTAAGAACTTCTTTGATCACCTTGGGCAACTTCGCCAAATTTTAAGAACTTTTTTGATCCCCTTAAGAAAAGTCATATTGGGACCCCTTAAGAAATCAATTTACGATTTAGGGTGATAGGATGGCTTGAGGGGATCTAGATGTCTAGTGAGGTCCAAATTTGGTCATACTATGATCTCATTGGTTCCATCTAGCTCTGGGTCAAAAGTGTTTACCCCTCTAATAAAAAAAAGTATCATGTTAAAAATGAATCAATCTATACATATCACAAAAATAACATACATCTATCAAAACAAGTAAAAATTTCCTCCTACATTAGAGGATATCAAAATAAATATGAAATATTTTAATAATTATACTTGTAATCACTTATTAATAAGTTATATCATACATAATTTTAATCACATGATAAAGGAATACATATACATATGTAGAAGATAAAAAAATAAAAAGAGGCTACTCACATGGATCTTGATCCTTCTAGG
Source organism: Sequoia sempervirens (assembly GCA_007258455.2). Taxonomy (NCBI): domain Eukaryota; kingdom Viridiplantae; phylum Streptophyta; class Pinopsida; order Cupressales; family Cupressaceae; genus Sequoia; species Sequoia sempervirens. Next base: position 156,580,659 of record VDFB02168118.1, read on the forward strand.
AAGTGCCTAGATTGGTGTATTTCATGTAGGAATCTATGTAGGTGTTGGGACCTTCACCTCTCTCCTTGTATATTTCCAACAATCCCAATCACTCCCTCTATAGAATTATTTCATTTGTTATTATCTAGTTCTTTTAATCTTCTAAATTAACCTCTTATTTATAGGAGCATAATATGAATCGTCCTCCTCTCTCTATTGTAATAATAGCCTAGTTCCTCCAACTTATCATCATGTACCTCCTCCCTTTCCCATGTAATAGGTGTACCTTAGGTGTTAAATGGTTCCATCTTGGTCTCCTTATTGATGCATTTCTATCCTTCCACATAAATCTATATAGTATCAATATATAGGTAATTTTATATGGTTATTGAATCTCTCTTAATTGCTAAAGAATCCATTATGCTTGAGGATTGGTGGATTATTATCTAGGATCACATCTTAAAAATACTATAGAGGTCATGGTATGTGTTTCTTAATACATGTATATTCCCATATAAACCTCTTTCCATGTATTATCAACTCTCCTATATAATAGACACCTTACTAGATTTAAATTTCATACGATATATACCCAAGTGTTTCCAATTGGAATTGCTGTAATTATAATTTTATGGTATTCTAGATATTCATAATAGTTTTCATAAATCTACCAAATAGACCCATTCTTGACATTGAACCTACATAATTTTAGGTATGTCCAATGAAAGAAACTTTACCCATAGCACTCTCACTCGTGGTCTCCTATCTTGTGGATATAATAGAATAAAGTTTTCTTCCAATGATTTAGATCCCTAATGATCATGTCTAAGTGTCATAGAGAGTGACCATCCACTCTTCATAAGCTTGTAGATTCAACCAAAAGGTTTTATATTATGTGTTCAAATAAGTGAAAACATTACAAAAATCTCTACTAAATGGTGACAACAAAGGGTTTTTTAAGGCAACCAAATTTCATTTTAAGGTCCGAAGACAAAATTCAAATGCTTTAGTGTTGAGGGTTTAGATTTTATAGTTCAGGGTCTAGGGTTTAGCAAACTTAGGGTGAAGTTTGGGTGGCCCTTGGAATAATTTAGACTTGCAAGTTAGTGCTAATTGGAATCGATTGTATGTGCTTGGATTTACAAATTTGCTAACTAAATTTGCAAACAAACATTGATAAACTTTATGAATTTTAACTATTCTTTAACATATTGTTTTCTAATCTAATTATAATTTAAACATTGAAACTAAAGTTTAACATATCGTTTTTTCCATACAATGCAAATGAATTTTTTTGAGCTTGAAATTACCTAGTTTTCAAAATCAAAATGATTTGTTCAATTTCAATTTAGGGTTTTAACAATTTTTTTTGTTCCAATTCAATTTAGGGTTTCAATTTCTAAGCAATTATGGTTTTTAATGCAATTTTTTCGTTTCAGTTGAAACTAGGGTTGTCAAATTCATTTTTTTCATTTGATTTGAATTCAGGGTTTCAAAAAGCTTGATTAGGGTTTCTAAATGCAATTTTTTATTTCATTTCAATTTCTAGGGTTTTGAAATGCAATTTTTTCCTTCATTTCAATTAGGGTTTTCAAATTCTTTTTTTGGTTTAATCGAACAATTTAGGTTTCAAAAGTTAAATTTTGTTTGTAAAACACAATTCAAGGTTCATTTTTTCATTTCTATTAAAAAAATTTAGGTTTCATTGCATTTTTTCAACTATTTTTACAATTACTCATTTCTACTATAATAGGAAAAAAAATGCTAAATTCACTTATTTTCTTCACAATTTCAATAAGAAATGGAAAAATGCAAAAAAAAAAGGGGCATGGGCGAGTACCTGGAGCTATTTATGGGGGTTGTTGTCTCTTGTACTCAAGATCCCGTCCATTGCAAAATGAACTCTGTTCATTTTAAAAAAAAATAGCATTATAAAATGGGATCCCATTTCGTAGTAATCGGGATCCTGTTCCTTGTCTGTCGGTTCGAGATCCTTTAGGAAATGGGATCCTGATTTTTAAAAAGCGGGATCCCATTTTGTATTTGGGCTCGGGATCCTGATTTTTAAAAATCGAGATCTCATTTATTAAAATCGGTCCCAATTTTTAAAAATTGGAATCCCATTTTTGCAAAGCTAATTTCAATTTTTTGGCTAAGGCAAAAACTTCCACGTTTCGTTCAACTTTGTGCACTTACCTAGGTAATGCTTGAGATAAATCAACCTCCAGTGTCCACCAAGATCCTAGCAAAAGAGGTGTAGGTAAAGTTCTTGGAAGCAATATCCACTTTCAAGAACCAACCTAGAGCATTACCAATGCCCTCAAAAGAAGAGAGGCACAAAAACTATAAGGGGAGATATGACAATATTACTCATACAAGCATAACATTAAGGGGATCTTTCAAAGGGTTGAAAGAATGAACCCAAAACCTCATGGAAAGGGGATGAGAGTCCCAATCCCACACACCATGATCCAAGATAGTTTGTCTATCCCAAGTAGAATTAAAGCAAACAATAAAGAAACCTCTAACAAAAGGGTAAATTTCTATCTTACCCTCCACCAAAGGTTTCCACTACTTCAAAATCCAAAGAGGCAAATCTAAAAGAGAAGGCCAAAAATGAAGAAAATCTATAGATAAGACCCAACATAGAAAAATACTCAATGTGATCTGAGACCTCTTAACTAAGGGAATTCACTAGAGCAACACAAGATCATTGAAGAGGGTGCCTGTCTCCAACAACACCAGACCGTACAACCTCAAAAAAAGACCTAGAAGCTTAAGCATAACTAGAACCCACAATAGGGGAGCACTGCAAAGCACCCACAACAGTAGCGTCTACGCCCTGCAAAGCACCACCCACTGAAAGGTCCACCACTAGGTTGCACACAAGGGACACATGTGGACGAACAAAACTAGGCTACACGTGAACTGAGGAGCCAAAGAGGTGGGATGAGGGAGGATTCAAAAAAGTAGGAGACCTATTTGAACTGAAACGGCGAGCCATAGAGCGAGAAAATTTCATGTAGTTATCACATATAAATGTTAACACTTGTATGTTTGACATTTTAGATACCAAGTCATGTTACATAGGAACTCATTATTGTGTTCATATAAATCCTTCATTACATTACTTGTAAACAGCAAGAAAATATCTATTACCCCACCATATTGCTACTCATTATATTTTCCATAATAGAGTGGATTCTTTCCATATGGCCATATCAAATGTACCATATCATATTTTAGCATCAAGTAGAGTATCAATGTATTACATTCCATACATGTAAATTCTCTAACCCTTCTCTCTCTACTCATTTTCATAGACAATTAAATTAAATTTTAATTTGTGCATAATATAATTGTGTGGTAGAAGCTTGCACATCTTTTTCTATTTTGTAGGTTTCTATAGAGCATTTAGTAAGGAGCATACATGAATAATTTAAGGATGGACTATTATTTTATATAAATTCTATATCATTTTATAGGTGTCTAAATTTCATTTTCATTTGTAATGAGAAAGAACTCATATACTTTAAAATACAAACTCAATCTAGACTGACATGTACTTCAACAAATAAACAAAATGTAATGGTAAAATTAACAATACTCATGCTTATTCCCATATAGTTTTGTGCCCATCTTGGTGAATATATTTAATAGTCACATATTGACCAAGGGCACAATAGTGTGTTAATTTTATCTTATTCCTTGATCCCTATCCATAGTAATTTCTTCAACTTACACTCATTCACAAACATTCACTATATATCCATACTTTAGTATCTCCATTCACACTTACCTTAATGCATTCATTGTTTGCCTCAAAATTTACCATTCTGCTACCTAGGATTTTTTTTTGTTTCTTGGGATTGATCTTGTGATGCATGGGAATTGAATTTAAATTTAAATATATCTTTTCTATCCCTTTTCTCTAGCTATTTCTAGTGAACTTGGTATATGTTTTGTGATAATATTGTTATCTCTTGGTATTTGAGGATATTCAATGTGTCATTTTAAATTGATGTGCAAAATAAGGAATAAATAGCAACATAGGGAGAAATCTTTATAGACCATGTCAATATTTAAAGGGACAAAGAATCAAATCTATATCATTTACTTATTGGCTACCTTAGATGTTTTTCATTTTATCACTAAATATTTTCATAGGATTGTAACATTAGTTGAACTAAGTATTTGAGCTTGCATAACTTGACCCTAACAATTTGATAGAGGTTTTCATATACATTGTAGTCCTTACAAGTGCATCATATATAAGAGATCAAAGCAAGTAGATTTCATAGTTTGTGTTTTACCAATTCAAATCTTTGATGATCAAGATTGAACTTGGGATAGAGTCTTTGAATTTTTTATGCTTATTTAGATCCCAAGATCATTCACAATTTTCAAGACAAAGATAAATTAATTCTATGCATCATCATCATTATCTCCACATCATCATTCTAAAAAAATAAAAATATAAACGTTTATAATTTGTCAAATGGAACGAGAATTTGTTAGTAAAATCTAAACGACTTTGAGGGAAGAATTACCTAGAATCACATGTTGTACTTTCAGAAAGCGAGTAAAATATATTTCATGATCCTCCCACCAATTCCATCATATCTATAGTTTGCTGTTTTTTGTCGGATCAAACAACATTTCACATCGGAGAATCTTTATTCCGTGCTGCATCTGACTTGGAAGAGGTTTCGTGGAGTTTGTTCACATTAACTCAGAAAGAGTTTTCTATTTTGAGTGAGGATGGAATAAATGTAGAAAAGGGAGCGAAATCATCTGAGCAGTTAAATTGGAAGCAACAGATTGCCTTTAATAACAGTTCTAATGTTAGAATTTGCGGGATTCGTAATATAATGGAAGAAGCTCATAAAACATGAAACTCGTTTTAGAGGCAGGGGTGCAATATCATCTTTTTTTAATTAAAAAAGTTTTCAAATTCTTTATTAAAATAAAAAATATTATAATTTTTTAAATAATTTTATTATTTATAAAAAGAGATTGTAAATGTAATAATTTGTATTTGAGGTGTAGTAATGTATTTGAGGTGTAGTAATTTGTATTTAGAATTAAAAGAATTGTAAAAAATATAATGGTGTGGATGTGTTGATGAAAATTATTAAAAAGATCACAAATATTTAAGAAATAAACTGAAATTATTAAATTACTCTTAAATTTGTAGCTCATTTGTTTTCTAATTGACCAATACTTTTTTAAAGCTCAACTTTTAGATATCTATGTAAGGCTTCCTCATCTTTAGTTGACATTTTTGGTGGGGAAGAAATTTTAAAATCTTGAGAGACCCTTTGTTTATAATTTAGAAGGTTGATTGTAATATTTTAATCTATGATGCATCCCTGCGGTTTGGCAGTGGCCAGAATCTGAATGGCTCTCTGCATGCCTATGGGGGTCGAAAGACCTAGGGACGTAGATCTGCATTTTTGTCAAAACCATTTATTTGGCTTTAAGCCTTTTACTTAACCAAAAATAAAATAAAAATTAATCTATGATATAATTACCCAATATTGAGCAAAGGGCACACATAATGAGTAGAGAGTGCACTTAATTTCTCACCATTCTTAACTACACTTTAAATCATTTCTAGACATTATGTGAAAATTTTAAAGCAAATGGAAGACCTCCCAAAGAATACAATTCCACTATTCTTTAATTTGGTACAAAATTTAGCATTCTTCTTTGATTTTATCGTAATATTTTCTTAAAAAAACATGTTTTGTATAAATGGTTTCTTTTTTTACTTTTCTCATTTATCTAATCTTTGTGATATTGTGTTGACAAGGAAATACAATGTAAGAGTATATAAGCAACTTCAATACGTCATCATTATCATGTCAGTTTGTGAGATTTTTTCACTTTGGAATTGATATGGTGATAAAGACAAAAAGTATTGTTTGTTTCAATTGACGTACTAATTGACACCTTTTGAAAATAGAGAAGATGTGTCATGTGGATGTGGTCCAGATTTTTTGAGTAGATGGCTAGTAAGGGGGAATAGAATAGAAGTAAATTAATATGTATGATAAAGTATAAATAATTTCTTATATACTCATTTTAATTCAGATTTATCTCTATGTCTAACAAAAAAAAAAAAAATCATTCACTACAATCATTTAAAACCACCGTTGACAATAGCCTCTTATAATTTTATAGGTCCAACATTTTATTATTTATATGTTTGAAGTTAGATGAGAAGATTGTCTCCAAGAATATCTATAAAATATTTCATTTCTTTTCATATTGAATGGAGATTAGATTTTACTTTTGTCATATCTAAATTTATATAGATTTGAGTGACACTTTTAATAATTCTTAATGTCATTCAAGTAGACAAAGAGTATTTACAGCGTTAAAATTTTAACATGTGTAAATTGAAAACCAACAATGCAATAATTTTTTGTATCTACTGAAATAAAAATTAAAAAGAACAACAATAATTCTTATTTTAATTCAAACAAATAAAAAGCTTAGAGAATTGAAATTTTAGTACATATAATTTAAAAATCAACAATACAGTGAATCTTTGTGTTGATTGAAATGAAAATTAAAATATAACAATAATTTGTAGTATAATTCCAAAAAAAAAAAAAAAAATTATAAAATTTAATTTTAACACATAAAAATAACAATAATTTCATTTACTATAACTGTTCACTACATAAATAAATAGAAAAGTAGGTAAAAAATATTTTAAAAATATTAAATACAAACTATAACATTGTTACTTTAAAATTTAATAATTTACTAAATAAATAAATTGCATCCAGCAGGTGGCTGAGTATTCCGCTTCAACGGAACCAATAAATAAGAGAGATCGAATAAAAAGCTTTTTCACACTATCAAATTATGTTGACAACCAGTCCGTGACAACATAAATTGAAAAATCACCGGGCAGTGGGAACGAAACGAGTTTTATCGTGTAAAGTGTCAACATTTTCTGCCGTGCACGACTACCTTTCGAATGGACGTACCAAGTCTTGAAAATATGTCCGAATACGTCTGAGCATATGTTTCCGTCCTGTTTATTTTTCAGCCGTGACTCACGATGGCATCTTCGACACGGCTCGTTTTATTTTGCATACTTATCCGTTGTTAAAAGAGGCATAGAGAATTAATTAATTAATAGTGGGTTAGAAAATTCAATCGGGTTTTTGTTATTCCAGAGAGGATAAAATGTCCCCATTGTATGGCTGATGCAGCTTCACAACGAACATTTAGTGTAACAATCTGAATAATTTGTTAGTTATTGTTTATTTCTGCTGAGCCATGGACAAGATTGGAGGTAAATTGTTCGGCACGATCATATTATTGTTGATTTTTGTAGCTAGAAAAGTGGGATATGGATTTGTTTTAAAGCAACTCAAGATTAGATATGCTTTAAATCAATTCGAGTTGGATTTTTAGCAACAGCAGGATTTTTATTCTTTAATATAATGTTTCCGAGTTTGTGAGGATAAGATAAATCCAAGAGTGGGATTTTATTCTTTAATAGAATGTTTCCGAGTTTGTGAGGATAAGATAAATCCTAGAGTGATTTTATGTGTAAATAAAGCCAAAGAAAGCAAGGAAAGATTCTTTCCTTGCACGCTAAGTAAAGCAGCTAGGCTCTATAAATACAAGATTGTTGTAGCAAACTCATATTGTATTTTCGAAAGAAAAGTTTGCTGTTAGGCTGAATAGAAGATCCAACATTTGCAGGTTTTTTCCCGCATTGGGGTTTCCTGGGTATATCTATGTTATTGTCTTTTTGTGTTTGGCTTCATGTTATTTTTGCTTCCGCTGTTATTAGTTGTTAAATTAACCTAGTTGTATTAATTGTTATAAATCAGATTTATTTCTGTGAATTTATTGGGCAATTAATCTGTTGCTGGGTTATAGAAATTAACATGGTATCAGAGCTCTAAACTCTGAATACGAAGCCAAGATTTGTGACGCAGATTTCAAGAAAAAAAAAAGTCATCAGATTTTCGTCTCCAGTTCTTTTGTAGCTATGGCAACCAGTGTTCGATACGAGGACCGGCTTGAGGGTGCGTCTAACTTCTTGCAGTGGAAGGTTCGGATTACATCTGTTCTCAAGGAGAACAGGCTATGGATCTATGCTAGCACAGAAGTGACTCCACCAACAAATGATCCTGTTGCCTTAGATTCGCATGAAGTCAAAGAGGCCAAGGCTCAGAGGATTATCCTGGATGGAGTAAGAGATCATTTAATTCCTCATTTATCGGGGAAAGACACCGCCAAGGAGATGTGGGATACGCTCACAAAACTTTATCAGAGCGACTATCAGAGTCGTAAGATGATGCTCAAGGACAAATTGCATAATACCAAGATGTCCAAAGGCGAGAGTGTGACCTCTTACTTGTCCAAACTGACACAGGTCAGGGATGAGCTTGCTGCTGTTGGAGAGACGATTAAAGAAGATGAGTTGGTGCGTATAGCCTTGAATGGCTTTTCAAAGCACTGGGAAGTGTTTGTCAAGTGTGTTGTCGGCAGAGATCGGCTACCTGATTGGGCAAGACTTTGGGATGATTTTGTTCAGGAGGAGATCCGTGAAGGTGCTCATCGAGGAGATCAGACAAAGAAGGTTCAAGATGAAGAAAATCTTGCTCTTGCAAGCAAGGGTAAGAAGAAGTCCAATAAAGAGCAATCGGAAGGTTCTTCTTCCAAGAGTGGGAAGAAGAAAGATCTGAGCAAGATTAAATGTTTTTGCTGCCATCAGATGGGTCACTATGCCAGTCAATGTCCGAATAAGAAAAATAAGGACAAGCAGAAGAAGCAATTTGCTGCTACAGCAGAGGTGGACGAGTTTGCATCACGATTTGAAAATGAGTTTTCGCTCATTGCTGTCTCTCAAGTTCAATTGCCAACAGGGTATGGTATATTGACAGTGGGGCTTCTCGCCACATGACGGGAGTCAAAGAATGTTTCACCAAGTTGGAGGAGAAGAAGCTGGATTTCTATATTGAGCTCGGAGACAATGCCAAGTACCATGCAACTGGTATTGGCACCGTCAAGTTTCAGAGGGAGTCTGGCAAACCTTTGTTGGTGGAGGATGTGTTGTATGTCCCTGGCATGACAAAGAATTTAATCTCAGTTTCTTCCTTGGAAGACAAGGGTTACATCGTGACCTTTGAGAGGGGAAAAGTTTATATTCGTCCCAAAGATTCCAAGATTGCAAAAGTGATTGGTGTCAGGCATGGTAGCTTGTTTCGGTTACAGTTTGAGCCAGCATATGCGTTGGTCAGTAGTTGTAAAGGGATAGGAGAATTATGGCACAGGAGGATGGCTCACCTTCACCATGGAGCACTTAATATTCTTAAAGAAATAGTGACAGGGCTGCCTGGGATGAAGACAGAAAAGCATGAGGTGTGCAAGGGTTGTGCTCTTGGGAAATATGCCAAGACCAGTTTTCCAAGCAGCGACACTAGATCCGAAGGGATTTTGGATCTTGTACACTTAGATGTGTGTGGACCTATGTCAACAACATCCTTGAATGGATATGAGTATTATGTTACCTTCATTGATGATTTCTCCAGGAAGACGTGGATATATTTCATGAAGAATAAAGATGAGGTCTTCAGTAGGTTCAAAGAGTTTAAGGCTCTCGTGGAGAACCAAACTGGGAAGAAGATCAAGATACTGAGGTCTGATAATGGAGGCGAGTATACCTCGAATTCCTTCAAAGATTTTTGTGCTGAGGAAGGTATCAAGAAAGAGTTGACAGTTCCGTACAACCCTCAGCAGAATGGGGTTGCTGAACGGAAGAATAGAGCTATTGTTGGAGCAGCCAAGGCCATGCTTCATGATTAGGATCTGCCTTGGTTTTTATGGGCAGAAGCTTGCAACACAGCTGTGTATTTGCAGAATAGGAGTCCTCACAAAGTGTTGGGAAAATTGACTCCAGAAGAGGCATTCACTGGTAAGAAACCAGATTTGGGGCACATTCGCATCTTTGGATGCCTTGTGTATTGTCACATTCCTGTTGAGAAGAGAACCAAGTTGGAACCTACTGCAGAGAAGGGTATCCTTGTTGGGTACAGTAAAACTTCTAAGGCTTATCGGGTTTACATTCCTGCTCTCAGGAAAACATTGGTTCGCAGAGATGTGAAGTTCGAAGAAGAAAGGGCTCTTCAAAAGTCAAGTAACTTGATGAATGAGGAGGAACAATCATCCACAGTTGAGGTAGCACAAATCCCTCAAACTTCAGTAACACAAGTTGGAGAGCAGAACAAGCAGGATGATCAGATGAGGAACAAATAATTCCTCAGCCTCAGATTCCTATGAGTGAGAAGAGGAGAAATAGGGCAGCTGAGCAGACATTGAGAGAAGCTCAAGAATACGTAGGTGATCCTCAAGATTCAGTCAGACAAAGAAGGGCTCCCAGATGTTATTCAGATTATGTGGCACTTATGAGTGAATTAATTGAAGTAGAGCCTTCTAGCTTTCAGGAGGCATCCAAGCACCAAGTATGGAGAGATGCCATGGTGGAAGAGTATTCTTCCATCATGAAGAACAATGTGTGGGAGGTAGTACCAAGACCAGAAGATAAGTCTGTGGTGGGCTCGAGATGGCTGTATAAGATTAAGCATGCTGCAGATGGTAGTGTGGAGAAGTTCAAAGCTCGTTTGTGGCTAAAGGGTTTTCTCAGAAGGAGGGAGTCGACTATGACGAGACTTTTGCTCTAGTAGCCAGGTACTCATCCATAAGAGCTATCATTTCTATAGCAGCACAGATGGGTTGGAGGATTCATCAGATGGATGTAAAGACGGCCTTCCTCAATGGGGTGATTGAGGAAGAGATTTACATAGAGCAACCAGAAGGGTTTGAAGCACATGAGAGGGATTCTCATGTATGCAGGTTGAAAAGAGCACTGTATGGACTCAAGCAGGCTCCTAGGGCATGGTATTCACGTATTGATAGTTACTTGCAGAATGTGGGCTTCATCAAGAGTGAGGCAGATTCGAACCTGTACTATGTTCAGGTGAAGGGTGAACTTCTCATATTGTTGTTATATGTTGATGACCTATTTCTCACAGGTCAGAGGAGCCTATAGCACACTGCGTAGCGGATCTTGGCGGAGAGTTTGAGATGAAGGACTTGGGGTTGATGCACTACTTTCTGGGATTGGAGTTGTGTAGAAAGAGGGAGAGATCTTCCTTGGACAAGGGAAGTACTTAATTGATATCTTGAAGCGATTCAGGATGGAAAATTGTAAGCCTATGTCAACGCCACTTGTGACCAATTGGAAGAAGATTGATGCTTCCAGATCAGAGGCAGTGGACCCTACTTTATACAGACAGTTGATAGGCTCTCTTATGTATCTGGTCAACACTAGGCCAGACATTTGTTTTGCAGTGAACTCACTCAGTCAGTTTATGGTGGAACCTAAACGTGTGCACTGGATAGCTGCGAAGCATGTTTTGAGATATCTCCGAGGCACAGTTGATTATGGGCTGAAGTATGTTCAGCAGGATGGAGTGAAGCTCAAGGGGTTTACTGATGCAGATTGGGCAGGCAGTACCTGATCGAAAGAGCACTTCAGGGTGCAGTTTCAGTTTGGGATCAGGAGCAGTCTCTTGGTACAATAGGAAACAAAAGTCAGTTGCACTGAGTTCTGCAGAGGCCGAGTATATGGCAGCCAGTATGGCTACATGTGAGGCTATCTGGCTTCAGAAACTTCTAGCTGGGCTCTTTAATCAGGAGTTGGATCCCTACAGTCATTTCTGTGATAATGGAGTTGCATCAAACTCTCTGAGAATCCAGTGTTTCATGACAAGTCAAAGCACATTGAGATCAAGTACCACTTCATCGAGATTGTGTGGAGAAGGGGATAGTAAAGCTCAATTACATTCCTACGGACGAACAGATAGCAGATATCCTGACGAAGGCCTTGATGAAGAGCAAGTTTGAATTCTTCAGGGACAAGTTGGGTGTGGTGCAGAACACTTTCCTCGCTAAGAGGGAGTGTTGATTTTTGTAGCTAGAAAAGTGGGATATGGATTTGTTTTAAAGCAACTCAAGATTAGATATGCTTTAAAACAATTCGAGTTGGATTTTTAGCAACAGCAGGATTTTTATTCTTTAAATAGAATGTTTCTGAGTTTGTGAGGATAAGATAAATCCAAGAGTGGGATTTTATTCTTTAATAGAATGTTTCCTAGTTTGTGAGGATAAGATAAATCCTAGAGTGATTTTATGTGTAAATAAAGCCAAAGAAAGCAAGGAAAGATTCTTTCCTTGCACGCTAAGTAAAGCAGCTAGGCTCTATAAATACAAGATTGCTGTAGCAAACTCATATTGTATTTTCGAAAGAAAAGTTTGTTGTTAGGCTGAATAGAAGATCCAACACTTGTAAGTTTTTTCCCGCATTGGGGTTTCCTGGGTATATCTGTGTTATTGTCTTTTTGTGTTTGGCTTCATGTTATTTTTGCTTCCGCTGTTATTAGTTGTTAAATTAACCCAGTTGTATTAATTGTTATAAATCAGATTTCTTTCTGTGAATTTATTGGGCAATTAATCTGTTGCTGGGTTATAGAAATTAACAATTATTAGGGTTGATCATTCATACCTGGGCCCAGATACCATCAGCGGGTGGAGGAGGCGGAAACGGCAAATCTGATCCTCTGGATATTGTCTTGTTTCAGGTAAATAGTAGGCAGCCTAAAGCTGAACAATGTTAGATTTAATACTAATTCTAAGTATGGAGCGAATGGCAGGGGTTCAATTGGGAGTCATCGAAGAGCGGTTCATGGTACAGCGTACTGAAAGGGGCTGCAAAAGAGATTGCAGAGGCCGGTATAACAGACGTCTGGTTTCCCCCACCTTGTCAGTCTGTATCTCCACAAGGTATGCAAGAAATAGTTCCCTAAGGGGTTTTCTTCTTTTAGGTATAATTACAATGGCAGTAAGGGAGTTGCAATGGAGTCAATGGGAAAAATATATATATGGTAAAAATTCATTTCAACAAATTGTATAGGAATAAACTATGAATAATTCTGAATCTGTCAGTTGAATCCATAGCTGTCTTTGCTTAAGATGAAACCACTGCTAATGTAAACACTAATTAAGCCAACATTTGACTGTACAGGTTATCTGCCTGGGAAGCTGTACGACCTGGACGAATCTAAGTATGGAACTTCCTCTCAGCTGCGGCAGGCGGTGCAGGCGTTCCATCAGAACGGAGTGCGGTGTGTGGGTGACATAGTGATAAATCACCGTACGGGTTCAAAGCAGGACGACAAAGGCAACTGGTGTATATTCGAAGGAGGAACAGATGACGACCGGCTCGACTGGGCCGCCTGGGCCATTCCCGTCAACGACAAGCCCTACTCTTGCGGCTCGGGCAAAGCGGACACCGGAAACGACTACGAGGCTGCCCCTGACGTCGACCACACAAACCCGCGGGTGCAGCGCGAGTTGTCTGAGTGGATGAAATGGCTCATGACAGACATTGGCTTTGACGGGTGGAGGTTCGACTTCGCCAGGGGATACGCCGGGAACTTGCTTGCTCTGTACTTGCAAAACACCTCCCCTGCTTTCGCTGTGGGAGAGGTGTGGGAGACACTTAATTTTGGAAACGGAGGAGAGGATGCTCATCGGCAGAGACTGGTCGATTGGGTTCACTCCACCGGCGATCGCTCTGCTGCTTTCGACTTTACTACCAAAGGAATCCTGCAGCTTGCTGTGCAGAACAACGAGCTCTGGCGTTTAAGGGACTCCAACGATAAACCCTCCGGCATGATTGGCCTCTTACCCGAAAAGGCTGTCACTTTCATTGACAACCACGACACGGGCTCTACGCAGAACTTGTGGCCCTTTCCTTCTGATAAACTTTTGCAGGGATATGCCTATATTCTCACTCACCCTGGAGTCCCCACCATTGTAATTTCTTATCTTGTTAACTATTGTCATTTAACTAATTTGTGTTGTGATTGTGATTATAATACTGTTGGGTTTACTATCTGCGTGCAGTTTTATGATCATTTCCAGGACACGAATTTGAAGGAAGGCATAAAAAAACTTGTTGAAATACGAAAGAGAAACAAAATCAAGGCGAATAGTAGTTGCACCATCATAACTGCGGAGTCCGACCTGTACATGGCCAACATCGAGCAAAGGGTTATCATAAAAATCGGAGCCAGATATGATGTGGGAAAGTTCTACCCATCAAAAGATTTCCAACTCGCAGCATCGGGAAACGGATATGCTGTCTGGGAAAGGAACGCTTAAATTTCCACCAAGCATTAATCTCATTAAATTTATGAGAATTTCTCTAAATATTTAAATAAAGATAATTACTTTTATATCTCATCGATATTCTGTAATATTCTATACTTTTCTTGCGTAAATTAAGTTAAATGTTTCGCGGCTCATAATTCTGAATCACATGTTCTACTTTCAAAAAGCGAGGAATAAAGAGAACAGTGATAACAGTAATCCTCCGATCAATTCCATCATCTCTGTATCTCACTATTGCGCCCTCTTTTAACTTTAAAGATAAAACTTTATTATGCGCTGTATCTGTGTTGAAAGTTATGTTACCAGAAATGAAAAATGTAAAATGTGACAGCAAGGCAAATAGAAATGGAATCTGAAAAGGTTGTGTATTTACATTTTAAAAATACAATATTTTTACAATTAACTGTATTAATTTTATTTATTATTAATATTATAGAGATTATATCATTATGTTAATTGTCACACGGCTAGACTAGAGCACGGATCGAATGCCCCTTTTCTCCTTGAGAAGTCAACCTTGTGCGGCACTGCTCAACCATACTCACGACTCCCTTGCGGACGAGCCCTTTCAAGTTCTCAGATTACGCCTTTTTGCTTGCGAGTCCTCCATCTGGAAGGCCCTCGACTTCTACAAGTGCATTGCGGAATTATGCACCTGTGAGCTGCTATGAGCTCCTCTGCTTGCATGGTCCGACCATGTCTAACTTTGTTCACTTCCCTGAACGACTGCTGCATCCTCTACAGTCTTGGTGGGTCCACCGAGTCTTCATCCTTCGTGTCCCCCATAAGACAACTGATTACTAAACCCGTTCACCCTGAACTCTGAGTTTGCTCTTCACACAGACTGGCTCTCTGAGTGCCCCTGGATCCAACGTCAAACTCCTTGATGAATTCCTTTTAGCTCTTTGAGGACTTGTCTTCCTCCTTACTGCATTGGGCCCGAGGTCCTTGACTCGCTCGGTCCAATGGCTTCCAGGATTATGCACTTTTGATCTCACATACCTACTTAGCTACTTCCCAAGCTGGCTTGGTTCCACCTTTCAAACAACATCTCGTTGCATCATGCAACCTTTCTGAGATCTTGCACCAACAATACCCATACAGGTCTTCCGTATCCCTTCCTGGCTCCAGCTATACACCGCACCAATGAGTCCGACCCTTGAGTTCCTCACTTGGTCCTACTGTGGAGGACGGAGATCATCCCCAAGCTTACACCAACACTCGATATTATTTGTAGTGCCCATGTGTGCCCTGCACTACATGGCCTCAGCTCTTCTTTGCGGGGAGCACACCTTTGCATTGTGCGACTCCTCGACTTTACACACCCAATGCTGAGAACCAGCCTAAGCTCTTGCGTCCCCAGGGTCATATGAGATTGCTGACTCAGATATGTAGCTCGCCCAACCTTGCGTCTCGCTTTACCTCACCACTTGGGATGAGTTCCAACATCCAGCTCCCTTCGGTAGCACACCGTAGAACCATCTCATGTTGGCCCTATTACTAGCATTCACAGGGTTCGGGACGTCGAGTTTACCACACAACCTCTCCCATTATAGCCAAGGTGGAACGAGATCTTACCTCGTCCCTATTAACCATAATGGACACCTGAGTCACTTGCTTGACTCGAGGCGGGAGCTACTTCTATTTCGCTCCTGGAAGGAAGAGCACGAGATACCCTTTCCATTTGGTATCCTGCCGTGAACTCTCAGTGCACTTGATTGCATCCCTATGGTGTCCCATCTTTCGAACGACCATACCTCCCTATATAAGCTATTAGTCCAAATCCCAGCAGGCGGTAGGATGACACCGAGGAATGGGCAAAATCCCCAATTTCCTCCTTAAGTCCATCCAACGCTGGGGATCCAATTAGCTGAATCCCAACTCCCCAATATCTGCCTTTGTGACCTGTACCACTTCATAGCCCCTAGGGTCTTTCACTTTTGCATTGCAGACTCTTTATCTTAGCCTAACTAACTCTTGAACGAGTCCAACTCGCCTTGTAGAGTTGCACCCCTTGACTGGCACAACCTACCTTAACTCGCCATGACTTGGCATGACTCGACACTCCTTTATGCTCCATGCTGCATTCTGCCCACGCTACCATGAGTAACTCGGCCTTGTCGCTAGAACCATACTGTCCCGACCCGCCTCAACACTTCCTGCAACACTAACACCAAGCGCCTAGCTTCTAATGCAACTCGGCCTACTTCTGTAGACGACGGACTTGGATCGCGCCTCACGGCTTAGCTAATGCCCAATGGCTCACCGGATGGCTCCTCTACTCGGTGTGACCTGGGACGACTCCCAGACTCTATGTCCAATAGACTCCTTGTGTCCAACTCGCCTCACCACTGCGACTTGCCTTGGCTCACGCATTGACGTTTGCACCGCGCATAACTTGCAATACCAAGGGTTCAACTCACCTGAACCGCACTCGGACTAGTTCCAGTGCTCCTCGAGCGCACCGCTCACCTCAGCCTTGTGACATTAATCATATCAAAATTAATTTATAATTAACATAGAATTCTAAATTAATTTTTATAATATTGATTAATTATATATTCAAATTAAAATATAATTAACTCAAAATTAATATTAGTTAGATAATCTCTTATATTGCACATAGAAAGAGGAGGTATTTTATAAAAATCAATATATAATCAGAAATCTAAGAAGACATGTTTATTTAGTCCGATATTCCAGCACAAATATTCACAAAAAGATTTCAAACAAATCTAATATTTAACTCCTACATAGTCTCATTCACATTTTTTCTAATCTAATATTTAGCATGAAGTTGCTTCTCTCCATAATCTCATAAAAACAATACTTTAGAAAAAACTATGCAACACCCATAAATGACCATTAAAATAGAAATGACATTTCATCCTTTTAGCGGGAAATGGTCGCCTCTTATTGTATTCTTGATAATAAAGCTTGGAAGGGGTTTCGTAGAGTTTGTTTACAATAACCTAGAAAAGGTTTTCTATTTAAGCATGGGATGGAATAAATGTAAAAAAGGGAGTGAAATAAAATAAAAGGTGCATAAGTAATTTTAAGATGAAATCAAATTAATTTTAAATATGCAAATAAAAATTAAATTCAAGTTTTCTTCATGTTTACCCCATGTACATGCTTGATATAGTTTTGAAGTCTTTTGTTGAGAAGCACTACTTTCCTCCTCAGTGTTATGTTCTATCTTGACCAGGATATGGTTCAAGAATTGGTGGCATTTTGTTCCTCTCAATTTAGGTATCGGCTTCGTTGCTTACATGCTTCCTTGGGCTGTTGTTTTGTGGCTAAAGTGAGGTCTTTGTTCAAGTAAATCAGGTTTTTGCACAAGCATATGTTGGAAGATGCCTTCTATGAGCCATATTTTGCTCCCCCCACTGATCTTACTTCATCGGTCGAGAGTGGTATATACTAGTTTTGGTCTAGGTGGTTGTTTTGTTGGGTCTATTTTGTAATCTTCTTTGTCTTGGTCTATACAAATGTTGGTTCTTTTGTATCCCTCATCTGTAAAAATGGCCAATGGTGGGCTTTGAAAGTTTATGTAATCTCTTTTGGGAGGGCTAGGAAGTTTTTTGTAATGTTGATGTCTCTCGATGTTATGCTATGTATCTTGTAAATCTCACTAGTAGATCCCTGTGGCAATCTTGGCTTGAGACATTTTTGCTACCTCATGTAAATTTCTTTTTCAATTAATAGAATCCTTATAGTGGCTTGCCACTTTTATCAACAAAAAAAAAGTCAATTCAATTTTTTAAATGAAGTGAATTAATTACAACTATTCATTTCTTCATCAAAAAAGTTCATAAATCTACCTCTCCTCTCACAAATTCAATCATCTTTGAATAATCTTGGAATATCTCTTATTCTTTTAACTATCACATTGTATCAACATATTATGTTGCAAAGATATTACACAATCATTTGAACAACAACATTCATAATCACATGTATATCTTCTATAAAGAGAATACACTTAATCAAAGGTTTGCATTGTTTTTAGACTATAAATATTTTAAATTCATTATTTCTTTCCTTTATTTTATCTAAATTCTCATTTTTACATATGTTGAAAGTTATGACTACATATATATGGAGGATCTATAAGGAGGCCCACATGTATTAGATTAATATATTAGAGATCTATAAAGAGATCCCAATATTGCAACTAAAGGCATCAAATTTTACAATACATATAAAACTAGACTACTACATATACAATCCTACCAAGGGTGGAGTAAGTAGATCCATAGAAAAAATATATAAAAACTAATTAAATACCATAAACTATAACCGCCATTGGGTAAAAATGCAAAATTGGGTCACACTTTTATAAAGTAAACAACCAACATTGATCCAACTTTTAAACTTGAATCACTAAAAAGTGATATATATGTTTTAAATTTTGAAATGATGTAAACTAATAAAATGTGTATTTTTTAGTGCATTTTATGTTTGTATTTTTTAGAAAAATTTAAAAATTATTTGAATATAGTTTTTTTTTATAAATTGGCACTATAATTTAGTTGCTCTTAAAATTCAAAAAAAATGAAGTTACATGAGACGCCAATTTTTATACGATAATTTTTTTTCTTCAAATTTTTTGTGTGTATTTATAACTTGAAACATTAGTGCATGGATACATATTTTTTCCAATTTTGATAAATGTATATATTTTTCAATAAATATTAAAATGTGTGTATTAAAACATAGTTGTTTCTAGGGGCGACCCTTTGGTGAAATGGTGGGGCTTCTTGCCTATAGAGCCAACAAACAAGGTTCAAACTTCGTGGGGTTGCTCTCTACCACGTCAAAAATTGAGTCTGTTTACCCTAGTGTTAAGGGGAGGCTCCTTGGTGAATTGGTGGGGCTACTTGCTTGTAGTGCCAACAACCAAGGCCCACACCTTAATATCGATTAAATTTTGTGGGTGGTTGGGAGGGCACCCTTCCACATAGGAATTTGTGGAAGGGTTAGGGTCCTTTTGGGAAGATGGCATGTCGTTTTGGAAAGTCGAGTTGGATCTCCTTGTGGGTGGTGGGTTGGATTTTCTTCAAGTTCGATGTTAGAGTTTTTTGTACTGCCACTGGGTGGCGATGCAATGTTTCATTATTGCATCAATCATTTAAATGTGCCTTTCAGGCCAACATTCACAACCTTATGATGGGAAATTTTTATGGGCACTTAGAAGGATACAAATCGCCTCCCTACTAGTGAGCCATGATACAACATCTTGCATGTTTCTTGCTAGTTGGTGTGATCGCACAAAATTTGGGTTCCCTCTTATTCCCTTTAAACTTATCATCATTTCTTGCTTTCCAAATGTGCCACATGATTTTAGTACATAAAAAATTCCAGAATATCTTGCAACCATTTCCAATATTAAAATAAAAAAAAGACATCTTTCCACATAATTTTACCATTTTCATTTCAAAATTTTAAATTATGAAAAAATAATCTCCAAATTTCTTAGGCATATAAATAGTCAAATAAGATGTGCTTAACTAATTCAGGTGTCCTACATATACTACAAATGTCAACATCAAAGTGATTAATCTTAAAAGGGATTTTATGCAATAAAACAATCCATTTAAAACAAGCCTTCTTAGGCTCCATAGAATAGTGCTAGACAAGAGAGAAAATTTCATTTCATTCCTTCTTATTCAAGGATAACCCCCAACAACTATTTACATGCTCAATAATAGAAACTTTACTAATTAGATCATGATATAAATTATCTTTGCTTTAATATTAGATAGAGTAGAACCATCCTTCCAAACATTATCACTGGTAAGATATAGCTTCTTCTCCACATTCTTGGGAAAGCTGGCATAGTTGTAGTCCTCCAAAAGTGAAGAGTAAGTTCTCATATTAGACTCAGGAAGATTAAATTTAGTACATAAATTATTTTAGATTTTCAAATTCCCATTGGTTAAAACATCCCCAAAGCTTTTAATGCCTTTTTATTCCAATTCTTAGCAGAGCAACCTTGTAGCAAGGCAAGAGTTTTATTATTATGTTTCAAGTTCCACCAAATGGAACTTTAGGATTGACATTTCAGATTGTTTTTAAGAGTTATATTGTTAGTGTTGAATTTACATTGTGTTTTGTTGGCTCCCAAGCCTTCCAAAGGCTTTTGAAAACTAAGGACCCCACTAGGATCATAGGTTGTTTACTGAGGAGGATGTCCCTTAGGGGAAACAATTTCCAATTCCTAACCTGCTTAGGAACTGCCATTTGTATGTTATTCCTTACCAATAACTTCCAAGGTCAGTTTCCATCCAAATACTTTAGAATCCATTTGGCCACCAAGGCAATCCCTTGTATTCTTAGGTCTTTTAGCCCAATCCCACCATGCAATTTGTTCACGTAGCACCATTACCACTTAACTGAGTGCCTCTTCCTCTTTCCTTTCCCATTTGACCATAAAAATCCCTCATTCTTTTTTGAATATCATTGACTTGGTAGCTACAAAAGAGCTAGACTGAAGTGAAATAGACATCGTAGGAGGATAAGATCTTTTTCCATACTTGAATTCTGCTTACCAAGGATAGGTATTGCCTATTCCATCCTGCTAGTTTCTTATCAATTTTGGTTTTGACCCAATTTCACATGTCTTTGATATTGGGACTAACAACAAATGGGATCCCCAAATATCTTACCAGTTTATTGGGGCCACCCCACTGAAACCCATACTTATCTAGCCATTTTGGAGGCAAGTCCTTCCACCTAAGAAAAAATGATTTAGCTTTGGATTGTCTTGTACTTGAGGCTTGATAGAATATGGTCAAGTTTTTTTATCAAAGATTCCAAGTTGTCTTTTTAAAGCTCCACAAAGATAGAGGTGTCATTAGTAAACTGTGCATTAATTAACTCATTTTGATCAGGAAGCTCGATCCCTTAATTCTAGGAGAGAAAGTGTGATCCCTCAACATGTAAAAGAGAGCATCCTAATCTATGAAAAAGGGTGCAGGTGCCAAGGGGTAGCCTTGGTGGATAGATCTTTCCAAGATTACTTCTTGCAATAGAGACCCATTGATATCTATCTAAGAAGATTCATCTTTCATAGAGTGTCTACCATATTATAAAAATTGCCAAGAAATCAAAAATCTTGTAGGAAAGCCCTCAAAAAGGCCCATTCCATTTGGTCATACGCTTTTTCAAAGTCGAGTAGGAGCATTGCTAAATTCTGGTTAGATTGTTTGGCCCACTCCAATGCCTCCCAACTTGTTATTAGATTTTCTAAAATATATCTACATATTATGAAGTTGATTTGAGTGTCATTAATAAATTTTGGAAGGATGTTGACTAGCCTTAAGACAATTACTTTTTCCAAGATATTATAAGAGACATTTAGTAATGTTATTGGTCTCCAATTCTTGTCTAGGGTCTTATCATCGCCCTTGAGGAGGAGTTTAACTACTCTATTAATACTTTTACCTAGAGAACCCTTATCCAAGGCCTCCTTATAGACTTGCAAAATATCATCACACACCCCATTCTGAAAAATACTTTATAAAAATCCATAGGTAGTCCATCACATCGAAGAGATTTTTTGTTGCTCATAGATAGTATGACGTTCATTATCTCATCCTTGGTTATATCTACATCAAGTTTGGAGGAGTCCTCCTCTGCAATTTTCTTTGGGATGAGACTTTTGATGAGAGATCTGAGACTCAGACTATCCTCACTCCCACCTTCATATGTGAACAACTCTTTGAAAAAGGAGTGAAACTATCCCATGAATTCCTCTTGAGATGTGTGAAATTGGGCCCCATCCCAAATTTGACCTATCTATTCCTTCACATTCTTTTCCTTTATATAATTGAAGAACTTAGAACCCTTGTCCCCATAGTTGAGCTAGTTTAACTTAGCTCTGCTCTTTTTCCCCTTCACCTTATTAGCCTAGATCTTCCTTAAACATTTTTTGGCCAAATTCAATGCTTCACAAAGTACCTTATCATTTGGAGTTTCCTAGAGCTTGATTCTATTGAAAAAAAATAGTCTTGAAGGTCCCTCTCTACCTTCGTATTGTCCATGGCTTTTTTCTTGCCAATAATTTGGAAGAGGGTCCTCCATCCATCCAAATTTTTGTTCCACCTCTCAATGGAAATTGTATCTTCAACATCCATTTATTTATTTCCCTAAGAGAGTAAATGGATTCTTGGCAATTAATATCCTTCAGTAAATGGGTGTAAAGGATGAATCCAACATTTTTCCTAGTTTCCTCGGGTCTGCCTTTGCACAAAATGAGATTTTCCCTAAAAGGACGATGATTAGAGAGGGTGTAAGGATAAACCTGCACCTTAACATGACCTTCATTTGGGAAAATGTTAAAGAATCTTTATTTGCATATATCCTATCCGATCTACAATAAATCATGTTGCCACCCCTTTGGGTATTGCACCAAGTGAACCAAACCCCTTTACAATATTTTTTGTTTCCTTCCATAGGGTCGACCAATGTGAGCTTATTTTTAGCCTAAGCCAAAAAATGTTTCTCATTTCCTTTCCATGACATGTTGATCCCTACCCATTTAGCTTCCATGTGCTCTACCATGTTGAAATCCTCTCCCAAAATCCAGGGGACATCTTTGATATTAGTCATCCATTGCTAGATCCCGATCCTTCCCTATGATCATTGGGCGCGTAAATAGAACAAGCCCCAAACGCTACTCACTATGTGGCATTTTTATCTTTATGTGTTTTCTCATTGTCATTCATGGTAGCACAATCTTAAGTGCAACCATATTTCATCCATGGCAGCAACACGATAATATTTTGTGTGGTTGTATTTTCCTTTAACAGTTGTGGTCAAGGATAACTAGTTTTGGGAGGTGTTTATTCTTTTCAAGGATCTCCTCTTCCCATTTTCTTCCTTAAGATACCAACATAGCAAGCATGTTGACATTTTAAGGGGGCAATATCCCCTAGCCGTTCCATATGCATCTTGTGACATTTGACTTATTGACATACCCATTTAGTTGTGTTGTTGTTATAATGCCCTTGAGGCATTGTTATCAATTTATCCCCAATGACGTTAAGGATTTGTTCATGGGTAAAAGCACAAGGTTGTGTCACACTTTATAAAGGAAATGACCAACGTTGATCCAATTTTTAAACTTGAATCACTAAAAAGTGGCATATATGTTTCAAATTTTGAAATGATGTAAACTAGTAAAATATCTATTTTTTAGTATATTTTATGTTTGTATTTAAAAATAATAATTAAAAAATGATTTTAAACTAGGTTTTAATAAATTAAAACTATAATTCAATTGCTAATAAAATGCTAAAAAATGAAGTTACATGGGACGTAAAACTTTTTGTAGTAAATTTTATTTTTTTTCTTTCAAATTTTTTGTGTGTATTTATAACTTGAAATTTTAGTGCATGGATACATTTTTTTCCAATTTTGATAAATATATATTTTTAAATAAATATTAAAATGTGCATGAATAAAAAAATAGTTGTTTTCATTGGACATCAACTTTCATATTAAATATTTATCTAAAATGGAAAAAAAATTATACCATCATAAAATAGATTCTTTTATTTAGTGCATCATATTTGCTTCAATTTTTTTTAATAAGTTTTAGTATTTTTCCTTGGCATTGCAATCAACCTAATATTTTGTGCTGATATCCTACTTTTAGTAAAAATAAAAAATAAAATATAAAAAATAGTTAAACTATTAAAATAAATATATTTTTGAAAACTACACTTATCGATCTACAAAAGGGTATTTTTATATTTAAAAAAAAATGTTATTTACATTAGTAGGATTTATTAAAACTTCAATTTTTTCAAATAATTTTAGTTTTTTTGGTAAATTGGACTCAAAGTGGTGCTCCATATATTTTTAGCCAACAATTTTAGTTGAAAAAGTTGTGGAAGCATCTAACTTAGCTAGAATGAATCTTACTAGATCATATGTTTAACCAAAATTGAAATTTTAGTTAGAAATACTTATATGCAGTTGTGCTGATAAGTTGGCTGAAAGTGTGACACAACTTTGTGCTTTTACCCTCATCCCTTGTGACATTAAACTTTGTGCACCCCTTGTGGTGATTTTTGTGTGCTCCTTGAAGCATGATTTGCATAGTCCTACCATAATGGAATTTTTTGGTTTATGAGTTTAGAACATTTTTAACATGGCCACCTAGCATAACATGGCTTTATTGCTAGTGGATCCATGTGTTTCATGAGATAACTAGCATAATGGAGCTTGCTAACCTTGTGAAACCCATCATATCGCATGGACACCTAGCATAACCCAAATTTCTAGCGAGTAGATCTATGTATTTCATGAGTGATTTTAAATCCTTATGAGGGAATCATTTTGTTTAGATAGCACATTCAATGGATGGCATTTGGTACTTTAGATAAATTTAAGACTGGGGTATCTTTACCTTACCAACTCGAATCCTTTAGTACTAACCTTGTGTTTGTGTTCTTGTTTTTGTTTCTTAGGTATGGCATTATGTTCATTATGTTTACATTGTATTATGCATTGTGTTGTGTTTTCTATGTATGTTTTGTGTTGTCATGTTGCATTACATACATGTGTGTTCCTTTTTCCTTATGTTGGTTTGTCATGGGATCTTGAGTCTTGGGGGCTTGTGTGCTTCCCCTAGATTCATTACCATCCTATCTCTTCAACATTTGGATAATTGAACCCCTCTTGAGATATTTCTTACTTTAGTGTGAGTCTGAGCATAAGTTCATTATCTCACTAAGGTGGGGGCTAAATATAGCATTGTAAATTGTCACCCTTGACAATTTCACTCTAGATTTTTCTCCCTCCTATGTGATTTGACCTAATTGTACACCTAATTTTGTAAATTATGCACCCCATGGTCTATTTTAACATTTATCAATATATAAAAATGTGCAAAACTCGAATATACATCTAATATTTTTCTCCCAACACTTTGGATCCTAGAAAATGAGGGATTTGGACTAGGGTGTCCTTGCACCCTAGTCCCCTTAATGTGGGTCCAAATTTTAAAGTGTTGGAAACACTAATTTATTATTTGAAATTTAAATTCTGATTGTTAGAGCTATCAAGATTTAATTTTCGAGAAACTAGATCAATTACATATAAATACATAGTATTTTAACAATCTTAATGGACAAGAAAGAACAAGAAAAGAGAAAAGTAATTGTTATACTTCAAAACTTAGTCAAGGGAAGTCAAGAGAAATATGTTGTAGAATTTTTGGAGAATTTCATCATCAAAGCATCATGTCAAGTTTTATGTGAGTTTTTTCATGTTTATGCATGCATTTTTTTGTGAGTACTAATGCTTGTAGGTTTCCAAGTCAAATCAATCCATATAGCAATCAAGCCTTGAGGTGATGCGTATATCTTTAGTCTTTCAAGGATATCATATCCGTGTGGTGAGTGGCAACAAGTTATTGATTCATCACTCGTTTATCATTTAGCCTCTATCACCCAAATGGATAAGCTCTCTTTATCATCAATTTTGCCATTATGGAGGTGGAAACACCAACACAGGGTTTGATGGAGTCAAGACCCTATATGACACAAAATTTTCTCCCCTTTTGAATGTGTAGGTACATATATGAAGAGGCTTGGAGGAAGACTTGAAGAAAATTCACTCAATCGTGCATTCAACCCCTACAACTTGACAAGATAAAAAAACTATAATATCTCAGCAACAAAAAAAGATCCAACCATAAGATCTAGAAGGAAGAAGCTATAAACTAGAGACCTAAGGACTGTAAAATCATATTTTAGTTTTAGACACCCAAAATTAGCTTAGAATTGAACATGTCCATCCATATATGCTTTATCCATTTCTGGTCCTTAAATTTGACTATCTATTTCTAGTTTCTCTACATTCATATAAGAATAGTGAATTTTCATAGTTAATTAGTTGCATCATTGCATTTCATCAAAGATGCATTTCAAAAATCCAAAAAGAATTCAGAAATAAGGGTTGATTGAGTCACCTTTCAGGTTGTAATTTAATCGTATACCCTTGCTAATCTCAATTTTATAATTGTTTAATAGGTTTTAGTATTTTTTCTTTACATGGTAGTCAACCTAATATTTTTGTGTAGATAACCTACTTTTAATAAAAATGAAAACTAAGATATAAATAATAATTAAACTAATGAAATATTTTATTTTTGAAAACTACACTTATGGATCTACAAAAGGATATTTTTATACTAAAAAAAAATGCTATTTACATGAGTAGGAGTTGTTGAAACATCAAGTTTTTCAAATAATTTCTTTTTAATTGGACTCAAATTGGTGCTACATACATGCATTTAGCTAACAATTTTAGTTGGAAAAGTTGTGGACATATGTAACTTAGCTCGAATGCATCTTATTAAATAATATGTTTGACCAAAATTATTTTTTATTTAGAAATACTCAAATTCACCTATGCTAATAAGTTGGTTGAAAATATGACACAACTTTGTACTTTTACCCACAAGAAACCATAAGTTGTTTCCAATACAATTAACTCAAACCATGAGCCAAGTATTCAAAATAAAAGAGGTGAGATATAGAGGGGGAGAGAGGTGGGTAATGAGACAAGGATGGATAAACTATGAGATGGGGACAAAGAGAGGTTGGGAGGGAGAGGTAGCAATTAAGAGCAAGGAGAGAGATTGGTGAGAAATAGTAACAAAGGGAGATATAAGAAGAAAGAGGTAGAGAGGCAAGGATGGAGATGGGGTTAAGAAGGGAAGGCAAGGTAGAGAGGGTGGGATAGAACTAGAGAGGGTTGAGAGAAAATCGGTTTAAAAGTATTGGTTTAGATGCAAGGAGGCAGAGAGGGAGTGTAAGGTAAAACCATGACTATCCATAATCGATCATAAACCGTAAACTCCAAGGCTTATCAAAGTGGGGTAGAGAGGGGAAAATAAAAAGTGAAGTTATTTTTTTTGTCAATGCAATCCATTTGGCGCTTTCCAAATGTAATGCAACATTTGGAGAGTGCAAAATATTGCATTACATTTGGTGAGTGCCAAATTTGGCACTCGCCAAATGTGCTGCATTGGGAAATACTAATCTGAAGGGTTGGATTTTGAGGGTTGGATAACCATTTCATGCCAAGGAAATGTTTTTTAAAGTGCAACAAAATTTCACACATATTTTACCATACCAACGATTAGGTTTTCACATCTTTTAATGAAATTTTATAAAAAACTGTGATGACGTTAGAATCTCTCTTACTTATATAACCATATAATTTTTAAATTTTTTTGATTATGTTAAGGTTTTCATCTATAACTTCTCTTGTTAGTACCTCCGTTTTTTTTCAAAAACCAACATGTTCTAGTTTTGGTATAGGTTTTTACTTGTTCATAAAATTTTGAAACAAATTACATTTTTATAAACAAGACTCCATTCTACACATAATAAAAAAAGGTTTTCAATTAGTTTTCAAAAATTTTAGGGGGTCGCACGCTTAAATTTCAGCTTTTTAGGATGTGTCCATTTTGAAAATTCATTTAAAATATTATATAAATTCATTAAAAAATTAGCTGAAAAAATTGGGATAAACTACATGGTGTTAGCTAATTTCTCACCATTCAGATTTTTGAAATAAAAAATAAACCTAACTTTTTGGGGAGGCTACAACAAACTCTATGTTGTTTCTTTTGATAAAATAAGGGCCACTTTTGGTGGCCCCCCTTTTTGGAACCCTTAATCATTATTTAAAAAAAAAAAATTAGCTTAGAAAGTAGATTTGGAGCACTACAACTCTTATCCTTATTGTACCTTCCAATTTTGAGCATACCTATCTTCCTTTTCTCGTGAACATCAGACTTTGTTGATTTTAGAAAAAAGTGGCATCTTAAGAGCCATTTTTGTGTCACAACTTGGTGCTCTTACCCTTATATGCATGTATAAGGTGAACTATAACCTATAGCTAAATGTTGGTTTCAATGTAACTTGGATGTTCAAAATTATGCAAGTTACTTGAGATTATTTTATTCAACTTGTTCATGTTTAAATTATTACATATAATTTATATCACAAAAATTAAACCCTTCACTTGAGTATGTCAAGTTCGAGCTACATATGGAGTGACAAAGTTAACACATTCCATTCATTTATTTCTTAATTTGGTGGACAAGTACAACATTTGTAATGGTCCTATACTTAATAATGACAGCAGAGAATACATAATACTACTATGAACAAACCTTTGAATAATAATGGTCATACAGATCTTTAATTGTCAACACACCCACGATAGGGTGGTGGCTACAATATATTTAATGCACACCATAGCAACAAGGTCTAAGATAACCACAAGTTACTAGGAGAGCCAATTAATACTAGATCAACTCACATGAATGTTTTAGCAAGGAGTTCCCTCAACATAACTTCCAATCAATATTCACAATATAGAACTTGGTGTCAATGTATTACCACATCCTCTATCTCAAAGGTAAGTTGTACAATGACAAAAAAAATAGCCAACAAGAAGATACAAGGAACATTCTAACTAAATCTTGATGAAAACCCCAATTCTCATATCTAGTTAAATCAATTTCTCAAACAAGTTGTGAACAAATTATCTATATGATCATAAACTATTGACAGTAAAACCTCACGGATCAAATCTATACCTTTAATAACCATAATCCAATCCATTATTCACCATCAAAGAAATACACCTATTTATTGAGATGAAAGGATCAAACAAAACAATAAACTACAAGGAAATATAAAAAAACTAGACTTTTGAACCTTGGATTCCTCCTATAAGTTCATTTGAGAGCCAAATTATGAGCTAGAAATAAAGTAACAACACAGGATAAAATTAAAACCCTACCATATATCCCCTACTTAGCTAGGGTGTGAAGCTATAAAATATTTAACAACAAGGAATAATTTTACTTATATTTTTTTTATCAAAAACTAATACTTTGCTACATTCCAAGTTGAGAAACAACCTGTGAAAAGCTTACCAAATGGTTGCACTTAGCTCTTGCTCACCTCTATTCTAGGGCCAACTTTTCTCCACCAATAAGTAACTCCTTTCTACCTTCTCTTTCCTAAATCCTTGCCAAAATGTTCTTTTTTAGGAGGTCAGGTAGGGCTATTGTCTTACACACCTGTCCTCTTGTCCTATAGTGTGAAGATTGGATGACATTGGGAGGGTCACCATACCTTATTTATGGCACAAAAACCCCTTATCCATCATACACTACCCCTAGGATCAATGGTTCTCTCCCAACTGTATGAGCGAGGGGTTTTCCCTCACTATTTCTTCAACTTCTTTACCGGCTTGGGTAAAATGCCTCAACCATTCTCATCCATAGCCATACCCAAAACTCTAATTTGAACTACTATGAACTTTTCTCACAAATTCACTACTTCTAAGACTTTACTCCTACAAATTAAACTCCTAAAAAATACTCCTTGCAAGTTAATGCTCTAAACTGTGAACTATATCAAACATATTAAAAGAAACAAATGAAGAATCATGTCAAACTCACGCAAAAACATAATACAACAAATCCTTTAACTCATTAACTCAGATCTAACACACACACAAAAGAAATGCAATATATAGAAAGATAAATAACCAAAAAATTAAACATCCAATATAGATAATATTTTGTTTATATCAGAAGGAATATTTCCAAACTGTTTAACTATAAATCTATCCAAATGAGTTGTTATATATAATCATAAAAGGTCCACAAGTAAACAACTTAAAAGTAAGTAATTAAATTGAGCAATTACAAATAACTACTAAATTTAGTAAAAACAAACTCCTAAAACTCCATGACAACAATTATGAATCTAAACATGAAAGTTACTATATAATTTCCTAAACAATTCGACCACAAAACTTATAGAAGTGACGGTAAATGTACCGAAGGTTCTCCTTATCAATAGTAGGGTAGGGTATTAGAGAACTAGTCTCCATCATGTTGGAAGGAATAAAAAAGGCTTGCAATTTATGTTGCGGTTCAAGAATATTGTTGAAGTAAGACTTTTCCTTCATGGTTGAAAGAATACTGTCGGTTAAATAGAAAGTGAAAAGTTTCATACAAAAATTGAGAGAGTTCGTTTCACCAAAATTCACCGTAACTCAAATATTTTCTTCTTTCAATCATTTCTCTCCTCTGCAACAGGAACACTTCAATTTCTGAGGTAGACACGGTTTGCACCTTTATGTTTTTCTGAACAAAGTATTATTGAACCATTGACCAACCATATACTCTTATTTTATGTAGTCTCTGTAAATTCAAATAACTCTCTGGGGGCATCTTTAATACTCACACTGCATTAGCATAAAGGTTGCAAGTGAATTCATGGCTGCTTCCTCTACTACAGACAACTCCTGTAGCTTGTATAGCTGAACCAATGAAAACACCTCTAGCATAGGAAAAGCTCCCCTCTCACCAAATTCTTTGGGTAACATCTCTAGATTGGAGCAAGCAACGATTTGTAGATGGATAAGACTCGCAAGCTTATGCAAGTCAGGTAACTATGTTAACATATGACAATGGTTCAAACTAATAAAGCTTAAATGGTGAAATCGACAAATTGTAATATCCACTTTGTTTAGTTGAGGGCAGTTTAACCAAAGCATTCTCAGTTTTGACATTGTAATTATGTCCTGTGGTATGCTTTCCATCCTTGCGAGGCATAATTGCAAAAGTTCCATTTGCTTCATTCTTACTAATGTTCCTTGCTTTATTGTTTCCTCGTTGTTTTTCACCTTCAACTTTTGGAGTTGTATTAAACTGCCCAATCATTTATTGAAAGCAGATTTCTTCTGATCTTATTTGGACTGCATCTTATCCATGCATTTGCTAAATCAACTACACCAAAGTATTCCAGAGATTCAAGCTTAGAGATTGTATATGGTAGAGACAACAATTCTTTACAATATCTAATGTCCAAACTTTTCAGAGAGCGAAGCTTATCAATGTTGGATGGCAGCTCCCTAATTCCAGATCTAGCAAGACCGATGATTTGGAGATTTTTAAGCGCAGTTATAGAATTAGGCAGTCTCTTGATGGGGACAGGTTGTAGCCTAAGGAAAACCAAATGTTTCAAGCATCCCAAGGTTTCTGGCAATGATAGGATGGACGTATGTAATAGATCCAAGACCCGAAGAGAGGACATACTCACCATCATCTGCTTTGGAATTTATCTTAAGTTAAGATTTCCCCCAAGTAACGACGAGAAGATACAAGGGCCTCTGAATGTATCAGTTACACTTGTCAATCTATTGTCCATCAATGACATTCTGATGTATCCAAAGCAGTCGTTGGCTGGAAACTGCTGTAGACCTCTGCCTGCCTGAAAGAAGCAATTTTGTTCTCTTTCAAAAATTTGTCGAACTAAATTGTGTAACAGATCGTGTACCCTAAAATAGATCACATGCCCATACAAATCTTTCCAAACTATTTCAATGAGACAACAGTCGACTAACAGATTTACATATGTATATGCAATTTGGAGTGGATTGTGCCCTTCCAACAACCCCTCTCCAATCCATAACATTCTCACATGTGGAGTATACAGGATTTGGTCTTCCATGAAGGAAACTAGGAAGAGAAAGCACTGTTGCAAGGAAATGTCAATGCTAGCCAAAGCGTCAAAGCTTAATCGTAGCAGACCATGAAACGGTTCTGTAAACTGTTTGATGGCCTCCGCATTCTGTAGCTTCTTGAGTATGATTTCCCATTCATCTTGATGGGTGATGCCTGTCATCGCCCCCCTGATTACTTTGATGGCTAAAGGAAGTCCTTGGCACTCTTTGCAAGCTCTGAGCAATTTCTTCCTTTATGCCTGTTGATAAATTTCTAGTATTATGCGGAAAAGCATGAGAAAGAAACAACTACTAGCTATCATTCTTCATTAACTCTTGTACTTGGAAAGTAGATGAGTTTGGAACCCCCATCTCTAAGAGTACCCTTTTATTTCTAGAACTCACTATAATCACATTTGAATCGCTGTTGGAATTACAAGTGGAAGGCAGGGGCACACCCAACTCCTCCAACAAATGGGCACCTATGTCCCAAACATCATCTAGAAACAAGGCGAATCTTTGTTTCCTCAATCTCCTGCTCAACCAAATTTTAACATCATCTTCACTCCATAATTGGTTAAAATACTCTTTTTTTTTAAGGCTATATGGTTACCAAGATCATTTCCAAGTCTTGTTAAAAATGGAGTCTGTGAAACAGTAAGCCAAATAAATAAGCTACTACCAAAGAGATTTTGTACCTAATGACCGTTAAAGAATCCTTTTAGGAGAAGAGTTTTCCCTGCACCTCCCATACCCACCACGCCTATCTGAGACTCATTTTGTACCAACTCTTCAAGTTTTGTAAGGGCCTTATCTTGTCCCACAATAAGAAGTCCCCTATAAATTTCACCAATTCCTTCATGTGAAAATTCTATTGCAGTTACTGATTATTAATCTCCTATCTAAATAGATTATTTGACTACCAAAAAATAATTCACAACAAATATTGAAAAATAACACAACTGCAACTTTACAAATAAAACCACAGGAAAATATGAAAAATAATGAACACAATATTTTTGGAAAAATTGTCCTTGGAAAAACTTCGAAGGGAAAACTAGTATTGCAAATGAGGAATTTTATTAAACTTCAACAAATTAAGAGATACATAAACTGCTTGCCTCTTATTGGCAAAGCTTCGACAATATTCTTCTCTGGAAATTCTTCCCTCAATTTCTCCTGCTGAAATTCCACAACTGTTGTCCCCAACGCTATCACCACGCCGTTGCTATCACTGCAAATTCTTCTCGAGTGTGTATTCTCCAAATTCCCATTGATCCCCTTTTATACTTTTTTCATTGAAAAACCAATGGCCATGATTTTATCTCAATCAATGGCTAAGATTAATTATACTCTAACAAACCTTAACTAACTAGATTCAAGAAGTTTCTATAGGAATCAATTAATTAATTAAATAATTATCTAGACAACTAACTCCTTTCTAAAAGTCTCTAGAAAAATCAATCAATTAATTAAATATTTCTTGGGAATGGAGACACCTGTCCAAGCTACAAAAATTAACACTCCCTCTTAGTGAGGCAAGTGTTCTGCATGATACCCAACCTATCTCTGAAGAAGATGAATTTTTCCTTCCCCAATGTGATGCCTTTGTCAAAATGTCTACTACCTATTGATCTATAGGTATATACTATATTTGAACAATCCCCCGCTGTATACAATCCCTGATGAAATGATACTTGATGTCTATATGCTTAGACCTATCATGAAACACTGGATTCTCAGGAAATTTGATGCAACTTTGATTGTCGCAGTGTATCATAGTAGTTCCAACCCTCTAACCAAATAAGGCCACTAGCAACTTCTGAAGCCATATCACCTCACATGTTGCCATGATAGCTGCTATGTATTATGCCTTTGCAGAACTCAAAGCCATGAACTTCTGCTTCCTGCTTATCCAAGAGACAACTCCTGATCCCAAGCTAAAGCAACACCCTGAAGTTATTTTCCTGTCTGCTGTACTAACTGCCCAATCTATGTCAGTATATCTTATCAACCTGATACCATCACCTCAAGCATATCTGATCCCATACTCAATTGTACCACATAAATAATTCAACACATGCTTTGTCGCTATCCAATGCACTATCTTCGGCTCAACCATAAACTACTAAGAGTTTTTATTGCAAAGATATATCTAGCATGGTGTTGACCAAATACATGAGAGATCCAATGAATTTCCTATATAAGGTGAGGTCTACATCCTTCTCCCTAGATGTTTCTACCTTATTTCAATTCATGATCATAGGTGTAGACATGGCTCTACAATCCTCCATCTCAAACCTCCTTAAGATTTCGATGCAATATTTTCCTTGTCCAAGGAAAATCTTTCTATTTGTTTGCCATACCTCCATGCCTAGAAAGTAGTGCATAAGCCTCAAATCCTTCATCTCGAACTCTGTTGCAAGGTCCCTCTTGCACTCCTCTATGAGCCCCAATGAACTTGTTAAAAACAAGTCATCCACATATAGAACAAGAATGAGAACCTCACCCCCAACCAGTGCCAAGTAGTAGAGGTTAGCATCCACTTCACTCTTCATGAAGCTCATTCCTTGCAAGTATCTGTCAATGTGCTCATACCATGCCCTGGGAGCCTTCTTGAGTCTGTACAATGCTCTCTTCAATTTGCACACATGGGTTTCACTACTATGTGCTAAAAATCCCTCTCATTGTTCTATGTATACCTCCGCTTTCAATTCACCATTAAGAAATGCCATCTTGACATCCATTTAATGGATCTGTCATCCCATTTGTGCTACAAGTGAGATCACAACTCGTATAGAAGTATACCTAGCCATTGGAGCGAATGTCTCCTCATAGTCAATTCCCTCCTTATGAGAGAAACCCTTGGCCACGAACCTTGCTTGGCATTTCTTGATGCTACGATCTGCATCATGCTTGATCTTATAGATCCAACATGATGCGACCACCACCCTATCTGTTGGTCTAGGCACAACCTACCACACATTGTTCTACACTATTGAGGTATATTCCTCAACCATCGTATCTTGCCACACCTATTGTTGTGCGGCCTCCTGATAACTGGAAGGATCACTATCTACCAACTGACTAACTAATGCCATATAGTCATTATACCTGGTTGGTTGTCTTTGCTATCTACTACTCATCCTAGGAGCTCCCACAAACTCCTGAGTATCCCTATGTGTCTATTGATTCCTACTACCAACTGTAGAGGATGAAGTATCAACCTCCATTTCTTCTTGATGCATCTCTTGGATCTGCTACATCTGTTGCTCCATACTCTATGAACTCTCAGCACCTGAGCTGATGCTTGTACTAGTAACTATACTCGAGCTTTGTTTCCTATGATTTGATTGCACAATCCTTGGAGCTTCTACTGGCTACTCACTCTAATCATTTATTGGAAAATCTCTGGACCTCCTAAATTCCTTGTCCTCCATGAACTTGACATCATGCCTAACTATAATCCTCCTAGCCCTTGGAATAAATATCCAATATGCCTTTGAGGTTTCACTGTACCCCAAAAAGTACCCTCTCTCTATAGCCTGATCTAACTTGGAACATGTAGGCCCTGGAATGTGACAATATGCTAAACTCCCAAATATCTTGAAGTGGTTGACATCTAGCTTCTTCCTTGACAATGCCTCCTTTGGTGCCATCTTTTCCAATACCTTATGTGGAACCCTATTTTGAATGTATATTGATGTACTACAGGGCTCTACCCATAAGTAACGTGGTATATCTTGGTCATACATCATAGCCCTTGTTGCCTTTGATATAGACTAATTCTTCCTCTCAACAACCCCATTTTGTTGCAGGTTGTAAGGAACTATCCATTCTCTCTTGATTCCTTCCCTAGTATAGAACTCTTGGAACTCTTTCCCTTTGTACTCACCTCCATTGTCTGACTAAAGAAAATTTATCTTCCTACCTATTGAATTATCCACAAGAGCTTTGAACTCTTGGAAGCAATTGAAAGCCTCTTCCTTGGTCTTCAAGAAGTATATCCAAGTCTTCCTAGAGAAATCATCAATAAAAGTAACAAAGTACTCATATCCTCTGAGAGACTTCATCGACATTGGTCCATATATATCTGAATGTACTAGATCAAGAACACCCTTGGATTTGGTGTCACTCATTGGAAAAGTTGCTTTCATAAACTTCCCCAACACACATCTCTTATATACATCATCATGCTTTGTGCTAACATCTGTAACACCTATCACTATTTCACGAAGTAATTTAAGTGCTCCATGATGTATATGGCCCATCCTCCTATGCCATAGCTCTCCTTGATCTCTAGATTTACTGCTGCTCATTAGTGCCTTATGAGTATCAAACTACAACCTATAAAGTCATCCGCTCCTAACTCCAATAGCTATGGGTGATTTTCAATCCTTACATCAATGCTTGATTAACACATTCGCCCCTCTAAAGAGTATATTGCAACCTTTATTCTGAAGGAAAAATACGATAATTAGATTCATACCCAAGCCTGACACATGCAACACATCATGAATGGGAATCAGCTTGCCATTCTCCCTCTAAAATAGAATAGTCCTTTTCCCAATTGGATTGAGTTTGGAAATGTTCCCCATAGAAATTTGGATTATGATGTCCTCCTTATAACTGGTGAGGAACTCTCTAACTCAGGTATCATATGAAATGACACCCCACTGTCTATATACCAAACACCCTATGAGGTTGAGCTAACCATACAAGCTATGAGTGCAAACTCATCCTCCATTCTGCTAGAGAGCTCGTCTACACTTGATGAAGTTGCCGTCTGCTTTTTGCTTTTCTTTTTGTTCTTCTTCCTTTGTGGGAAATCACTGACATAGTGGCCAAACTCATGATAGCCATAACACTTGATCTTAGATAAGTCCTTCTTCTTCTCACTTTGTGGATTTGATCCTTTGCTAGACCCCTTCTTCACTTTCCCTTTTCCTGCTAGGGCAACGTTTTCCTATTCTACCTCACTTTTCTGACTCTTACTACTGGTTCCACTGACAAGATTTAGTCTAAGCTCCTCCTAAGTGAAGTCACTCCATAGTCGGTCCCAACTTGATAAGGTGTCTTGTCCATTGATAACTTGAACAAAGACATCCCATTGCTTAGTAAACCCATTTAGGGCTATTCGTACTAGCTCATCATTATCTGATTTATCTCCAACAACTGCCAACTCATCCTTGAAAAGTCAAAGCTTGGTAAGGTAACTTGTAATGTATTCTCCCTTGTTCATCCAGGTATTCCTTAAATTTTCTCTAATAATTAGCTTCCAGTTAGTGGTAGCATTTTAGAACTAATTCAGAATGGTGTCCCACATCTTCTTCACTGTATCTAACTCTATGATATGTAGAATAATATGGTCCTTGACACAATCAAGAATTAGCCTCCTCGCCTTGGCATCTTCCTTCTTATATGCTAAGAGTTGTGTTTGATCTATAGGTACAACTACAACATGGGTCACATATTCCTTGATACCATTCTCTTCCAACAATAAAGAAATTCTAGCTTTGCAGACACCAAGATTTGAGGCTCCATCCAATTTGTCTTGATCTCTTAAACTTGGCGAGGCCATCTCAAAACAAAAAACTAATAATAATAATGATAAATCTAAAGAGGTAGAACTGGGTTTTATAAACCCTCAAATTTTCCTTACTGTGACTACGCTGAGCCTTTTCTACCCTTAGATCAGCTCTGAAACCATATGAAAATTCTATTGCAGTTACTGAATATTAATCTCCTATCTAAATAGATTATTTGACTGCCGAATATTAATTCACAATAAATATTGAAAAATAACACAACTACAACTTCACAAATAAAACCATAGGAAAATATGAAAAGTAATGAACATAATATTTTTGGACAAATTGTCCCTAGGAAAACCTCGAAGGGAAAACCAGTACTACAGATGTGGAATTTTAGTAAACTTCAACAAATTAAGAGATACATAAACTGTTTACCTCTTACTGGTAGAGCTTTGACAATATTCTTCTCTGAAAATTCTTCCCTCAATTTCTCCTTCTGAAATTCCATAGCTGATGTCCCTAATGTTATCACTACAAAACTATTTTCTATCACTATAAATTCTTCTCAAGTGTGTGTTCTCCAAATTCTCAATGATCCCCTTTTATACTTTTCTCATTGAAAAATCGATGGCCATAATTTAATCTCAATTAATGGCTAAGATTAATTAGACTCTAACAAACCCTAACTAACTGGATTCTAGAAGTCTCTAGAAAAATCAATCAATTAATTAAATATTTCTTGGGAATGGAGACACCTGTCCAAGCTAGAAAAATTAACACTTTGCATAAGCACAACTGAGCTTTTTGATGTTTCAGTTTCCTTGCTGGAACATTCAAGATGCTTTAGCAACTAAACAAGTTGAGTGGTAATGCCAATGAACTCTGCATTTTCTCAGAATTCCTTGATGCTTGAAATAGTGCGACTGATTCTTTTGCTCTTTTTATAATGAGAAAATACATCAGATGTCGGTATTGGTGTTGTGCACTATTGAACTATTTCAGTTGCTTGTTGCAGAAGCATATTCAACTTTTGTAGCCAGTTATTGACAACCAAGGAGATAAGTTTCTCATGAGAACTAAATTGACCAGAGCTTAGAGCCAATCAATAGTTTTGCAGGACAAGGTTTATATCTTGAAGACTGATTAGAAGATCCTTGAGGGATTCTAACTCTTTCCTGAATTGGATGGCTACGCTAATGTGGTAAAGGATCTCCTTGATTACAATATCGATCCCCACACCAACCAATCCTGTGGTTACAAGATCAAACACATTTCCTTGAAACAATGGACCAATACACAATCCGCTTGAAAAAGAAGAGATTTGTCAATAGCGTTTGATCAAAGAATGCTAATTTTAATCGTTATTTCTCCCCTCCTGCGAAAACCATGGAAACCCAATGCCAAATAGAAAACTAAACACACAAAAAACTCTGGAAGACCAAAAAATTTGGGAAGACCAAAAAATACTAGAAGAGTTCCACCCTCCCCAAGGTCACCTATTTAAAGGGATTGACAAAAGGAAATATCTATCCAGCATCTTGGATGCATTTTCCCAAAATATTAAATAGCTAAAAAAGACCCATTCCTTGGGCTATTTGCGCATGTCCCTTCATTGGAAGAAGAACCAAGAACAATTACAATTACCTTGCCTGTGGGCTTCCAAGCTAATGTGGGGAATGAGAATCAAAGTTGGTAGAATTTGAATTATTATTATTTTCATTAAATATATATGGGGTGTAATATTTTATGCATCAAAAGTTATTGAGATGCAAACACGAAGGTACTCTTCTTAAGCATACTTGATAATTAGCCAATAGGCTATTTGTTTGAAGTTTCCACCTGGATTTTTGTCAGCCCAACCGTGAATTGGATTTTTCGGCACCAGAGATGTCCTAGTTGGTAGTGACTTGACCGAGTTTTTAATGGGAATGTGGAGCTTCGTAATTATGTGGGTTGGTGGTGGTGAAGTTGGTGGCCTTGGTATGTGGAAGTTGAATGGTAAGTGTTTGCTTGCATGAGGGTTAATGCATCATGTCATTGCTGTAAAATGCCGACAGATGAAGTAAATGCAATATTCAATTTTGTAGTGTGGGAAAGTATACTTTGATTAAGTTGTATTGTTGAAAGAGCCATTGTGGTGTTGGTTTGATAGTAGACTATTATTAAAATCATCGCCTTTGGCTCCATTTTTTAGCAAACTAGAGGGTTTTAAAACTGTTGTGCTGCAAAATCTATGAGTCATTTTACATGGGTATTATGCATAAATGATTAATTTATTATTCATGTCTTTCATTCTCTACTTATTGTTCCTTTTGATAGCAGGTTGGATGATTTTAACACTGATGTGTTGCGAGATGCATAAGAAAATATATTGATTAAGTTGCATTATCGAAAGAGCCATTATGGTGTTGGTTTGATAGTATACTATTGTAAAAATCATCGCCTTTGGCTCCGTTTTATAGCATATTGGAGAGTTTTAAGACTGTTGTGCTTTGGAATCTGTAAGTCATTTTACATTGGTGTTTTGTGTAAATGATTAATTTATTGTTCATGTCTTTCTCTCTCTGCTTATTGTTCCTTGTTATATGTTTGTATCTTTGCATCGTTATACACATTTTGGAGACTTCAAAGAGATTATGGCTCTGTATGGATGGATTTATTGCAGTTAAATATTCTTTCTTTTTCCAAAAAGTATGGTTTGGGATAGTAATTTTTTCGCATTTTGTTTATTGTTTGTAGTTATTGT
Source organism: Sequoia sempervirens (assembly GCA_007258455.2). NCBI lineage: Eukaryota > Viridiplantae > Streptophyta > Pinopsida > Cupressales > Cupressaceae > Sequoia > Sequoia sempervirens. The sequence goes on from VDFB02168118.1 coordinate 156,620,748, forward strand.
GCTCTAGAATCTGTAAGTTGTTTTACATGGGTATTTTGCATAAATGATTAATTTATTGTTCATGTCTTTCACTCTCTACTTATTGTTCCTTGTTATATGTTTGTATCTTTTCCATTATACCCATTTTGGAGACTTCAAAGAGATTATGGCTTTGTATGGATGGATTTATTGCAGTTAAATGTTATTTATTTTGTCAAAAAATATGGTTAGGGCTAGTAATTTTTTCATGTTTCGTTTATTGTTTGTAGTTATCTTTATGCATCTTTGGTGGTATACCCATTAAAATAGGAGAAATTGCAAATTAATATAGTTGTGATTGCATATATATATGCATAGGGTTAATATGAAAGTTGTTAAGTGTTATTCTAATAGCTCTTTTAGAATTTCTCTATTTGCGTAGAAGCTCCTTATAACAAACTATTATTTGTCATAGTTATTTTGACTGGATGGAACATGTTATGTCTCTTGTATGGATATGTTTCATGATATTCTTTTTTTCTTGACTGTTTGAAGTTCCCCATAACAAACTATTCTTCATGCTATTCTTTTTTTCAATTCTCCATAGCAAACTGCTCATTATTGTAGTTTGCCTCTTCTATTCTCCATATTTTAAAGTTCTACTTAATGCAGGTTTTTAAACATCTATCATATTCCTATGATTGTTAAGTGTTTTCCAAATAGCTCTTTTCCAATTTCCCTTTTTTGTCTCGACTGTTCGAAGTTACCTGTAACAAACTGTAGAAATGAAAATGTCTTGATTAACTAACTTCGATTCTTCTTTAAATCATCCCTTTATTAACTACTTAATTAATCAATCTTAATTCCTCTATTAATCAAATCAATCAAATTTACTTAATTAAATCATAAATCAATCTTAAGGTCCCTCTTTAATGAAATAAACCAATCTTATTTAATAATTAACTTCTAAAGTTCTTCATTTAATTAAATAAATCAAACTTATTTAATTAAAACCACTAACATCATTCCCTTTAGCTAAATAAATCAAAACATTTATTTAACTAAGTCTAAATCACTTTTCATCTCCTTTTGATTTATTTTAATCCATAAATCCAAGTCAAAAAGTCAAATCATCTAACCCCTCATTAAATTAATCTAATCCTAATTAATTTAATCTAAACTCATGTCACATCCTCTAGCTTTTCCCACTTGCACAAATAAATCATTTAATTCATTTATTAAATCTTCATTTTCCCTCAACAAGGCATCTCTAGAGAATATTCCCTCAAATTTGAATTCAAATCCAAGTGGGATGAGTCCTTCCAACAAGCCATATATGTCACCTTACAAGTCCTTTTGCATTGACCCAAGTGGCTATTACTCCATTTGACTCTCCCTCCACCTTGTCATTTCAACATTTTCAAATTTCAAATATATGCATTTATTGGCACATTCATCAAAACTTACACATCCTTGGCCCATTCACATGGTGACAAGTGGCTTCTTCCTATTCATTGGGTTTTTTACCCCACATTCATCCCTCTTGCCTGTTCTCTCATCAAAATCTTCTATAAATGGAGAGGCTATCCTTCATTCAATCACACACAATCTTATGCAAAGTTACTCTCTTCACATTGAGAGCTAATTTTGTCCACTTCATTTGTCCATTATCATTGCACTTTCATCATTGGCTTATTGGGAAAGGGTCACTTTTCACAAAAAAGTGACACCAATCCACTATGGGATAGGTTGCATTGTGCTTCTTTGATACTTTCAATTAGTTTATTTTGTCATTTTGTTTGTGAAGTATGGTGTATTATCTCATAGGAGCATTTGTAGGTTTGCATGAACTAACCCATGTTATGGAGTTTAAAATGTATGCAAATTTGTAGGTGCTCACATATGGCACTAGAAGGAGGGCCTGAACCTCCGATAGTTTAAGCATTAGATTTTATTTGTTAGAAAAATTTTAAAATCCAACTTGCTATTTTTTATCTTATTCTTTGTTTGCGAGTTGGAAATTGTTTAAGAAATGTAATTGAATCTTGTTATAAGTAGGTTGACAAGGCTCATGTCCAAACTAGTCCCTTCCTAGGACACCCGATTGCTATGTGCATGATCTCTTGCCATCTCATGATGATATCGATATAAGACACATATCAATACTAGGATCATTCACATGATAAGATGCATTGTATATCTTCTATAGCACTGTAAGTCTCTTATTATATCTCATCTTTTGCGCTGCATATCTTCAATGGAACTATTTATCCCTGTCATTTCCAATTCAAAGCCTGGTTTTGCATGATTTTACCCGTGTGGAGCATCCTGTAGAAATACTTGTGTTGAAGTCACTGTCACACCACATTAATGTATTTTGCTGAGGTCAAATTGAGTTTTGTCTAATACTCTTCGATATGATAAAGATGAATATATAGTTGAATCACATGATGTCGATCATTCAAGCTTTAATATTGACCATTCTTGAGTTTGGGTGCGCTCATAACCAATAAATTTTCATGTCATCACATATGACCTACCTTAATATATTTTTTTTTTGTGTCTTCTATCCTTGATTGTTTTTGTTTTATCAGCTAAGTGATAAGTGCATGTCCTATCACCATTTATGGTCACTATTTAAAGTCTTTAAGAACCTACTCATCAATAAATGTCTCTCAGATGTAGTAAGATGATTTTAGGTGGGATAAATCCAAGTCACTAAAGCGTATTAGGTTGGTCATTAACCATAAGCTAGGTCATTACTACTTGTAATGTGGCAGAAACTTGCAAGCACATATTTGACTTAATTGTTTAATGTAGTTTCTTTTCAAATTTCCCTATTACTTGCTAATTTCTTCCCTCCACTTGTGTGGAAAAAATTGACTCCTTGTCCACCTCCAAATGGCCCATGACTCTCCTTGAGTGTTCACTCTTAGCAAGTTGCATCGACATTATAAAAGCCTGTTGTTGAATGATATCGTGGGCTTCGACAAGTTGTGCTTCCAACTCTAGATTATGTTCACTGACTTCACAAGTGACTTGGGGCTCGCTTTTGTGCTTCCATATGATATTAAAATAGATAAATTTATTCATTTGATATTGTTGTTTGCTGGTATATGTGTTTAATCAGATATATTTATGCATTTGATATTATATGCTGTGGTATGTTCTTAGCCCCAATGTTTTTCAAGCTGGAAAACAAATACATTAATTCTTTATCTAACATGCTTGAGATAGGATAATTTAATAGGATTTCAATTCTCCTTGTCATTGTGCCCGTTTTGATATTAATGAGCTTAGACTAACAGATCAACTCTATAGAATGCTGAATACTTGACTTTGACCATTTGTTTTAAGTTTAAGCTTGGTTCTTTGTACGCTTGGGCATGCCATGTTCTCTATCGTTAACAACTAATGCAAGATGTTGAATTTTTTTTAACTTGTCCCTTCTATCATTAAAGAAATTCTATGTTACATTACTTATAAAGTCCCTACCATATTTGAACTGTAGATATATAAAAAAAAAATCGGTGTGCCTAAACTTTCTAATGTCTTGGGATGCATCATCTATAGATCTGGAAAAAATATAAATGCATAAGTATGATGGGATACACTGGTATGATGGTTTCTTCATAACATGTAGTTATTACTTCACAAGTGGATACTGGAATTCGACTTTATACCTGCCAAATGCATTCATTTTAAAAGCTTTTATCTGTTGTGTTTTCATACACCTATGAATTTACATTTCATATATGTAGATTGTGTTATGTACTTTATCTATCATTAATATTGTTGTTTCCAATTGATATCATATTGCTGCTTCCATTTGATATATGTGGAGTGTGTTATGTGCTATTTTAAATGAGCAAAGAATGAGCAAAGAGATCACTATTCGCTACTAACACATTCATAATTATTGCTATCAGTATAGGAGGATTGTATTTTGACAAGAGTTGAATGACACACCATATCAAAAATTCTGACTTGTCCAAATCTATTCTGATGCTTGTGAGGTAGATATTCCCATAGAATCCATGATTGAAAATCCATGCTAAGCAATTTGAGGGCAGCCAAAAAGTTGTGTCCAGGTGTCTAATCATCATCTTTAGAGACTTGCTCCCATTGCCACTTTTTGAATTTCTTAGAGTCTCAAACCTTATAGGAGAAATATTTCTTTAATGAGACATTGTTTAAATATGTTGACCTTTTTACTTACTAATTAAACTTGGTACTATTAATGTGGGGTAGTGTTTGTTCTAAGATTTCTACTTAAGTTTTTCTTGGGTTTTGACTGTATGCTGATAATTGCGAATTTGATCTCTTCTTTTATAGTTGTTACAACATTTGAGAAATTGTCTTGCTCCAAGATATTCAACAAGCATGAAATACATTGGCATAATCTTGTAGTATTTATTGATCTTAGTGCAATTGATGCAAATTTTTGAACTAATGGTCATAATTTTTCTTTCTCTAAGGAAGATGCGAATGGAAAAGGTCTCAACATTTGGAAATTTTATTGAGTTATAATTTCATCAAAGATAACTCATAGGTTTTTCATATCCTTTTTGTTCTAAAATAGTTTCATCAAATAGTGGATATGCCTTATGCATGCTTTTATATTTTTGCAATGAGTGCATACTTCTAATTTTTGATAACTTTATGTTTATAGGTGAAGGTTGACATCGAAATCAAGCATTGGAATCAAGTGAAGAACAAAAGAAATATTGGAGTTGAAGAATTGAGCATCAAACTTGAGATCCACTAAGCGTTTCTAAATGCTTTAAAGGGATTCCATTCTATGCTTTGGTTTTTTGTTTTAGACCAACTCACATCTTTTGGGCTCTTAAAAAGAACACTTCAATATTACCAAAGGGATTAAAATGAACTTTAGGACACAAACTTACTAGAGTTGGTTTTCAGATTTAACAATTGAACAAGGAAATTCCACATTTGATTTGGTGTTATAAAAAGAAGTCATTATTGCTTTGTGGGATTAAAAAGAACATGTGCTACTTTGTTTTGTGATTGCTTACTCAAACTAACACCATTGAAAATATGTATGCACTTCTCTTACGCCTCACAATGATCTTGAGAATCAAAAGGCTTTTTGGTGGTCTTAGGTTGGGATAAAGTGATTGCCTCCACACTTCATTTTGGAACTAAAATTGAACAAAACATCTCACGAGTGTGAGTAAACCTATCGCATGTATTCTCTCTTTGTTTCTCAACAAAGATCGATCGAGTTACATATATGTTTTCTTGCTCTTTTTTTATCTTAGAGGGCATGCCTTGGGGAAAAAGTACTCACCCAAGGGAACGACTCAACCAGTAACACTCTAAAGCCAAGAGTATTTCCAACCAGGATATAAAAGTGAGTACTAGAAGAAAGGCTAGTATCACATGGTTGGCTTTGATGAGAAGGGAAACAATGGTCTCTCACCAAATTGGGTCAACTCCTATGAACAATAACTATGAATTAAAACCCTTGTTGTAGAAAGGCCAAAATCCCTATCTATTTGTTGGTGCAAGAATGGTTGTTCTGAAGCTGCCCCACACTTTTACGATTTTTAGTAGAAATAGAAAGTATGCCATGGGAGTTTCATGGGTGTTGATGCTTGGCTACCCCATATGAGTGAGTGCCATGGAGGGGGGCCAGTGGGGTCAAGCATCTAACCATTCACTAAAAATAAGCATAGCCAGACTTGTCCATGTGGGGACTCAACAAACATAGTCTTTCATATTCATAGGATTGTGCTTGTTCTTGGTTATAAAACACTTTGCTTTTTCAAAAAAATTTGGAAACAAACATTGAACATTGTCATTAAAACTTCAAACCCTTTAGGAAGAAAATACAATTGACCAAATTCATGTGTTATTTCTTTCCCTTGGGATTTTATCCTTAGAGGTTTCTAAACACTTGGATTATATCTCAATTTGCTTACTAAAGTTAATAATAGGTAACCCTTGCCTTGATTTCATCAAAGTTTCACATGATATACCTTGTGGAATGAGAAGAGATTGAGACTTTGGACATCTAGTTTTAAAAGTTAATCAAGAAGTGTTTTTGGTAAAACAAAGTCATTAAACAAAGACTAAAAACTAATTGAATCCCACACATGTGTCTCCAATGATTTCATGAAAGATAAAGATCAAGAAACCAAAGGTAAAATCTCTTAGTCCAAAAGATCACCAAAAGCATCTCTCAATGCTATACAAATTCAGACGAAGATTGCTTTTTAACTTTTACAGAAAAGCTTCAAGAAACAATCCTAGTTTGTACTTGTTCTATTATTGTCAAAACCCAAATATTTTTAGGGAGTTTGAGCATCTTGTTTAGAGAAAAGCACGTTCTTCAAAACTGAGGTCTAGTAAGCAAGTATCTTTTTAGGTAAACATAGGATCAAAATCAAACCTTCATCCATCTTTGAACATCAAAACCAAAATCATCTCATAATCAACTCTTTGAAAATATTGGAAAAATAATTCATGTTAAACTTTGGACAAATCATTTGAAACCAATTGAAAGATCTTGTTTGATTAGATGTGTGTAGATGCATCCTTCTACACGGGTTAAAGATTAGGGTTGGGGTTAAAATTAGGGTGAGGGTTAGGGTTATGATTAGAGATAAAATTAGGACCAATAGTAGGTATAGGATTATGGTTAGGGTAAGAGATAGAATCAAGGTATTAGGGTTGGGTTAGCATTAGGGTTAGGATTAGGGTTATATATTAGGGTTAGGTTTAGGGTTATACATTAAGGTTACAATTAGAGAAAATTAGAATTTGGGGTGGAGTTATCATCACAATTAACGTTAGGGTTAACATTAGATAAATAATTAAGATCATGCTTAGGATTAGGGTTAGTGATAGGGTCAGGATTAGAGTTAGGGTTAGGATTAGAGATAGGGTAACTGATAGGGTCAAGATTAGAGTTAGGAATTAGGGTTAGGATTAGATATAGGGTAAGTGATAGGGTTAGGATTAGAGTTAGGAATCAGGGTTAGTGGTCGGGTCAGAAATAAAATTAAAGTTAGGTTTGGGTTTATAGTTCTTGTGGGTGATATAGTTAAGGTTAGAGTTAGGTTTAGATTTAGGGTTAGGGTTTGGGTTAAAATTATGGTTAGAGCTAGGTTTAGAATAAGAATTAGTGTTAGATATAGGTTTAGGTTTAAAATTGTGTAGACATGCAAAATTAGCATCATGTGCATATTTAATTAAATCATATTCACCCATGAATTAAATAAATCAAGTTTATTTGATTGATCTCCTAAGGTTACCTTTTTAATTAAATGAATAACTTTATTTAATTATCTCCTAAAGTATCTTCATTTAATTAAATAAAATGTATTTAATTAAATGGATGGTGCATCATTTTCCTCCCTTTTGATTTAAATAAATCCAAGTATCTAAGTCAAAAGTCAAAATCACCTAATCCTCTCTTAAATTAATTAAACCATGATTAATTATAATCCTAATCCTCTTTTCTCTAGATTTTGCAACTTGTGCTCATAAATCAATTTAATTTATTTATTAATTCCTCATTTTCATTCAAAATGGCATCTTTGAGGGAATATTCTCCAAGTTTGAAATCTCCCTCCAAATTGACATGTACATCCAACATAGCATTAATTCTCCTCTTACATGTCCCCCACTAGGCATTTAAGACCCCTTCTTATCCCTCCAACAAACCAAATTTGAAATTTGAAAAGGCTACCTAATGTCATTTATTGGCACATTCACCAAAACTTGCGCACCCTTGGCCCATTCACATGGTGACAAGTGGCTCCTTCCTATTGGTTGAATCTTTGTTCCACATTCACCCATTTTTCATGTCTCTCCATCATTCTCTCTTATAAATAGAGAGCTCATCCTTTGCATTGGATCATCCACAATCTTAGTATCTTTGTTATACACACATCATCTTGCATCATCAACATATCTGGAGCTTATCAAGGATTGGGAAAGGGCTTCTTTCCACAGAAGCACCAATCCACTATGAGATAGGACTTACTTCATGTTTTATATGATTTTAGTTATCTTGTCATTTGTTAGCATTTTAAACCATGATGTATTATTTCATAGGGACGTTTTGCTTTGCTTTTTTTTTAACTAACCATGCTAATGTTTGTTAGAGTTAAAGCATATGTAAATTTAGCATCCACATAATGGTGCTAGAAGGAGGGCATTCAAAGATTGTATTTCTAAAGTTAACGACATCATTGAATATTTTGTTGCATTTCATACAAAATTTTCTTCACATCTCTCTAGTTTGATTCTATAAATCCTTTTGCTAATGCTGATATCATATCTATTTACACTCTCACTTATATTATGTATGGCTTCTTGGCATGCATTTTCTATAGAGAAATTTAGCATAGAAGTAGAGCTATAGAATTTGTCCTTTTTGTTTCAATCTTGTTTTAAGCACAATTGGAAGATTATAAGGTTATCAAATATCTACGCATAAATGTTGTTTTTCTTTTACAAATGCTAAGTAATGAGATACTTGACAACAATCTTGCCCAGGCTATAAGGCATGTATGAAAAGAGGCCCATGATGGGATTAGCGCACTCTGTTAACTCCTCTAGCTACCTCTCTAAACTTTCTTGAGAAGCAGATTAAGAATGTGATGGTGTAATTTATCCCAGTGGTGTGTTTTTGACTTTCTTTAAAGTTTAAACCCTCATCTTATAAGTGTGACATAGTGCGGCCTTTTGCAACAAAGCACTTTAATAGTATTTCAAATATATAACGAGACAAGAAGCCTTCAATTTTGTTTGTTGGTAATTATTAGCTCCTCTGATTGTACATGTTCAAAGGGTCTCATTTGTATGATTGGACCTTGAGTTTCTCCTTCTAAAGGGGAACAGTGGTTGATTTCCTACTGGTGATGGTTAGTCTTGTTCTGTTCGTTGATTTGTTGTTTAATGTTTAAAATATCTTGATGTTGACATTGCACATCACAACCATAATTAGATGCATTTATAGTTAACCTAGATTGAATTGAAGGTTGATGCTCAAAATGCATATTGCGCTTTGCAACTGATGAGCTAACATTTACCAAAGATTGTGACTCCATAGTCCACACGCCATTTGGCACAAAAGAAGAGCAGTGGCGGTGGAGCTCAGATATATTGGAAGAGCTTCCCATAGTTTTCTGGCATAGTCCTAGTTGGTTTTTGGTCTTATAATTCCTAGGTTTGCTTGTGTTGCACCCTAATGAAAACTACATTTGTTGTAGATTTTGTGCAGGATATGAAGATTGCTGGTATTTTTCGTAGAATTCAAATAATGTTTATTGCAATAGGTCCATGGTACTAGAGTTTACAAGGTTAAGTTTAGAACACTCCTATATAGAGGAGACAACATCAAACATTGATTTCCCAACAGGATTGTTCGGTGGCACATTTGAAAGACCAGAGTGGAGATCAGTTAGACCTTTTTGAATTATCTTTTACGAGGCAATGTTTCACTTTAAAGCACATTTAAAGAAGTTGGTGGAGTAAAGTGAATTTAAAGCACATTTAAAGAAGGGTACATTGATTTTAGGCATTCAAGTGATATACATGAGACCGTCTCTTTTAGGCATCCTACCAAGAATTTCACGTAACCTTTCTATGCTTCCCACGTGGGAAGGGATGTATATTTTTGCCATGCCATTGCAATCAAAAGAGTTTCTTCTTTGTCAACTATGAGTATACCAACTGATGTTCTTTCAAGGATTTTAGTTTCTTCCCTTTCAAGTTTTTTAATTATTTTAGAATTCTCTTTTAGTCAACAGATAGGGAATTAGCTCTAGAATGCGCATTCACTTTCACATCAACTTGAATTGGTATTTATGTTAATATACTCGTGATGTCACCATCAGCTATATTAGATTCAAAACAATTTTCAAAATTATCACATAAAAAAGGTGACATCCTCTTGATTAGCATTGTTCATTAATGGCTCCCTGCTATGCTGCTGTGATAATTATAAAATTAATAGATTGAAAGATACACTGCTGTATTCACTGTGTTTGGCATTTAGAATCCACTATGCATTCTACATTTATGCGGTGTTATTGCATTTAACAGTGACATCATTATGTTGGACAGTGATGTGATTGTATTTGATGTTGTTTGATAGCGGTATTATTGCATTTGACAATGGTATTGTTGCTTGGCCTTTTCTCTTTTTTCTCTTTTTTTATTTAACACCCTCATCAAAGTCTTCACTTTAAGGTTGTTGCTTTCCAAATTGGAGATGTGAAAGTCCAATTCATTCATTTTTGGCAAAGGTTTAGATCTTTGGATCCTCCTCATGACATTATTAGCATGGATTTATACCTTACCACTGTACAATGCACACAGTTTGAAATTGTCTTCTTCTAGTCTTGTCTCAAGTGGACCTCGTGTTGGTGTTGCTTCAAATCTCAATGGAAAATTTATTTCCACTTGAAATAATCTAATGAAATCTACACAAAAGTCATTGTGGCATTAGCTTCCTTGATATTTTATTGGTCAAAAAAGGTACTGTAGTTATTCATTAAAATCAAGATAAAAGAAATTTTTGCAAGTGCTTAAAAATTCTAACCCACAATGGAGTGAGAATATTTATTCACTGGTATACTTGTTAAAATCAAAATATGGAGTTTCTATAAGCTTTATCTTGCTGGATGATAATGACTTTGATTGGAAAGTGACTTCAATTTTTGGGATCCCATGAATTTTCTATCAATCTTGCAAATTGTAGTGAAGAAATTAGCAGCTCATTAAGGAGTTATAAAGGCCTACATGTGGTTGTTTTTGTGATTAATGAGAAGAATACCTCCCAACTATGTCTGTTGTTAAAGGAGCCATCAGAATACACCTTGTCGAGGTCAACAAACAATTCATTATGCAGAGCGTAAATTTCACCTTACAATCGAGATAATATTGTTGATAGAAGTAGGCTCAAATTCAATACCTGTTGGCTACATTACCAAAGGAATGATTTTTGTGGATTTATGATCCAAGCAATCTTTATTAGGACAGCTAATATCTTTATCTCTCATAGGATCTTCTTCTTATTTTGACAAGTTTAAAATTTTTATTGGTTGTATTCATTTTGTTGTTTTTATTGACCCCTTGAATATCATGCTTCTTATTTTTTATAACTTTGTATTAGGAAAAGGAAAATTGAGGAGGAAGGAGGAACATTTTGTTCATGCAAAGGACTTGCAACATTGGAGCATAAAAAGCGATCTTGGATGAATCTTGGAGTTGAAGAAAATCAAGCATTAACACAGTTTAAAGTTAACAAAGCATTTTTAAATGCTTAAGGCTTCTGTCCTATGCTTTAGCTTTCTGTTTTAAATCAACTCACATGTTTTGGAGCTCTAAAAAGAACACCTAAATTTTCACTACAAGGAACTTAAAAAGAACTTTAGGACAAACTTACTAGAGTTGGTTTTTGGATTAAACAATTGAACAAAAAAACTTTCATATCTTGTTTTGGTGCTTTAAAACGAATCGAAATTATTGCTTTGTGGACCTAAAATGAACAATTGTTTCTTTGTTTTGTAATTTCTTACTCAAAGTAATACCATCGAAAGGACGTATGCACTTCTCTCGCACCTCACGATGATCTTGAGAATCAAAAGGCCTTTTGGTGATCTTAAGTTGGGTAAAGTAATTACCTCCACATTTCATTTTGGGATTAAAATTGAACAAAACATCTTGCGAGTGTGAGTGGAACATGTTGTGTGTTATCCCTTTGTTTCTAAACAAAGGTTGATCGAACTACGAATATGTTTGCTCACTTTTTTTTATCTTAGAGGGCCTGCCGTGTGGGAAAAAGTACTCACCCAAGGGAATGACCCAACTAGTAACACACTAAAGCCAAGTGTATTTCCAGTCGAGATATAAAAGTGGGTACTGGAACAACTTAGGCTAGTATCACACAGTTAGCTCTGACGAGACGGGAAACAATGTTCTCTCGCTCGATGGATCAACTCCTATGAACAAAAAGTACGAATTAAAACCCTTGTTGTAGAAAGGCCAAAATCCCTATCTATTTGTTGGTACAGGAATGGTTGTTCTGAAGCTGCCCCACACTTTTATGATTTTTAGTAGAAATAGAAAGTATGCCATGGGATTTTCATGGGTACTGATGCTTGGCTTCCTTGAGAAGTGAGTGTCATGGAGGGGAGCCAGTGGGGTCAAGCATCTAACCATTTGCTAAAAATAAGTGTAGCTGGACTTGTCCAAGTGGGGACTCAACAAATATAGTCTTTCATATCCACAGGGTTGTGCATGTTCTTGAAATTAAAACACTTTGCTTGATCAAAAACATTGGAAAGACAAACATTCAACATGAGCATCAAATCTCAAACCCTTTAGGAGAAGCAAATATCCTTGAACAAATTCACATGCTATTACTTTCCATTTGGATTCTCACCCTTAGAGGCTTCTAAGCATTTGAATCTCATCTAAATTTAATCCTACTAAGGTCAACATTAGGAAACTCTTTCCTTTATTTTCTTGATTTCCACATAATGGACTTTGTGGGATGAAAGAGAATTAGGACATTGGACATCTACTTTCAAAAGCTAATCAAGAGTGTGTTTGTGGTAAAAAGAACTCATTAAGAAAATTTAAGAAACAATTGGACCCCAAACATGTGCTTGGTCTCTTTTGGTCATATGGTTTTCATGCAAACATTGGTCTTTTGGTTTGAACTACTCTTAGATAAAAACATGTTCTTCAATATCTTGATCTAGTATACAAGGTCCTTCTTAGGTTCATTTAGGATAAAAAAAATTAAACACTTCATCCATTCCAAACTTTTATCATCTCATCCCCCAAACAATTTTAGAGCTTTAGAAACATCATTGTCTAGACTTGGGTAAATTCTTAAACCAAATCAAAATCATTTGTTTAGTTAGGTGTGTTTGGATGAATCCTTCCACACACACTTAGTTAAATTATCACCTCTGTGAAAAAGTTCATCCTAAGATCACATCTAACATCTTAGGGTTTACAAGTTCATTATCCAAATCAAACCAATCAAAATCAAATCCTAAAAGTCTAGCATTGATCCAAAGTCCCTAAATTTTCAACACCCATACCATTCACCCCTTTTCATTCTTCATCTCATCACTGGTCCTAAACACCTTAGAGGTCACTTTTGCAACAAGGTCAAAACATAAGAAGAACATGGAATATAAACTTGATCCATACATCATGAGCAGTCTAAACTAACCAAAATATCATAGCCTTACAATGTCGATTGATTATCAAAACTCACATTTATAGAATCAGTACATGGGATCATTATCCCCTACAAACCTCAATGGTACAAAAAATGTGAGTATGACCAGTCAAAATTTTGGAACACCTTTCCTGATGGTAGATTTAAATCTGAGTCCAAACCTACAAATCTATCAACCAAACACCCAATGCATGAGTATTCCACAAATGAACAACATTATCCCACAAAATCCATACATGCTAAGTACAAGTTTTCCAAACATGAACATTTCAAATCCACAATTGGTAAAATTTGGGATGGATATGTTTGTGAATCAAACAAATTTTGTTTAAAGTCCAAACAAGATGTTAACGACTCCATGTATTAGTCCAAGTCAAGACAACACCATGAAAAATCAAAGTTACCTAAATCAAGGCAATGTGATTCCCAACCACAACAATGTTCAATTTCAACCTATAATTCCAAATTTGAACATTGTCCAAAATCAATTTGTCGATGATCCCATGCAAACACCACAAGTGTACATCCCAAATTTGCTTGAACAAAAGCCAAATCAAGGGATTCAAAATCAAAATCAAGATCAAATTTCGGTAGAGCAACTTGCTTCACATGCCAAACGAATTGAATTATTGAGCCAAGAGATATCTTCACTCCAAAATCAATACCCTCTTCCATTGGTTAATCCAGGTCATCAAAGCATTGAGTTGTGTCCACAACCGCATCAAGAAAAATATCTCCAATGTCAAGAGGCTGGATATCAAGATAAAAAACATCAACAACAAACCCAATTGCCCCATATCAAAGATAAATTACCACATTTCAAAGATCAATCATGACATCTCAAAGATCAATCACTAAAAGGTCAATTTAAAGTATAAATCTCACAACATAACAAATGAAAATACACACTACTTGGGATACCAACTGAATCAATCCTGCAACAATTGGTACAATAAAATATCATCAAGCTCCATGTCTATGGGAACTATCAAGAACCCATAGTTAAACCACCAGGATATAACGAGGAGCACCATTGTGATTTTCACAAAATAAAGGGACAGACAACATCAAGTTGTATTCGACTCAAAAATCTCATCTACGACCTCATTGATCAAAAGATAATCACTAGTGGGGATAACAATGATGATTCGACCACTGGTGATAGCATTGACACTCTCCCCACCACAATTTTTGACAACAATGATCATGATCTATCCATCAATAAGCACTCTGAAGATGTTTCTACCTTATCCAAGGATAAAATCAACATATATCAAGAGTCACTTTTCAATCATGATCAAAATCCACCATCAATACCCAATAATGATTCAATTCAAGAAATGTCAACATCACTTGACCCTATGGTTAAATACATTAAGAATATCTTCACTACAATTATTGAAAACAATGATCAGGACCTATCCATCAATGAGCACATTGAAGATGTTTCCACCTCATCTGATGACCAACTCACCATACATCAAGAACCACTTTTTAGTGATCTATTTCAAGGACTGTTAGAATTTTTTGATCCCATTGACATAATATATGATCCATCGACCAATGATCATATTGAAAATGTCTCTACATCACCTTATGAGTTAGAGGACATATCTCAAGAATTTATTCCAAAGCATGATCAACACCTTTCACCAAGGTCTAGCAATGGTCCTTTCCAAGACATATTAACACCCTTTGACCTCATGGTTACAAATACTAAAGGAATCCTCAACTCGACACTTGATCCAAATCCACTCAAAGATCAAGAGGATATTGATCCATTCCCCATGCCTAATGAAGACATCCAAGAACCCTTTGTAACCAATCCATCCTTTGAAACTAACCCATGCCAAGAAATTGATCCAAAGCATGTCAAAAGTGATTCTAAAATCATTCAAGATCAAGAATTCATATCTCCAAGATACTATAATGATCTAATGTACACTCTCCTATCTATACAAGATGTCACAAAAGATGATCATATCCACATAGCACTTACTCCTCCATCTACCCATGAGATTCTTTCTGTGGATGGAGACATGGATGATCTTCATTCATAATAGGATTCCTTTACTCCTGATATTATTACACAAGAAGAGTAGGTTATTTATTCCTACAGTCAAACTAAGTTTTCAGCATTAGAATCGAATATATCCCAAATTTAGACTAAGGACATCATGTATGAAGATATCCAATATCATCCACTCAAGGAAACAAGTCAGACAAAACAAGACATTCAAGAGTTAGCAGAGTAGCAAATTGAAACAACATCATCTGCAGTGGTTATTTATCAGGGCATGCTTACTGAACAAGACATCTCAAAACAAGAAAAATCAAGGAACGAAGGTGCCACTACCACCATACTGGGGGAAACTTTATCTAGTGCAAATGTCAACATAGGGAGCACAAAGAATACTTATGATGAAACCAATTATAATACTACAACCAGCCACATCATGAATCTTCATCCACCCATCGCCCCATCCATGAATTGGGACCAACATCAAAAGAAAGATTTGAATCAAAGCACAAAGAACGTTATCAAAGAAAAAGAAGTTGAGAAGCATAATGGAAAAATTAAATACACACAGATACTAAAGAATACAAAGAAATATTATCCCTATCAAACTCCATTAGTCAAAGAAACTATGGGGAAAAATAAGAAAGGAAAAAGTATCCATCAAAGACATCCACAAAAGAAAAAGAAAGAATTTCAAGCAACGTACAAAGTATATTAAGCAGTTGGTCCTAATTTCATACATACTTCCATAGCCACCTATCATTTCTCATCTTCCCAAGTTTGGAGAGTCAAAGGTTCCAAACTGTCAAACAATCCATCTTTTATCCCTAAACACACTCCATCCACGCCTCCATGCATGATATCCAATTCTCACATTGACCATGTATTGGCAACGACCCTTCATTGTAAGGATTTGGAAGAAACTCTATTGCGATGTGTGCACAAATACAAAGTTAACTTCGGTATCAACAAAGCAGACCAGGAATCTCAAAAGTTGCATTCAAGTGCACATATCTTGGCAAATAAACTTCTTCAAGCAGGATATCAATGGAACATTATGATAGAAACATCTACATCAACATCACTAGATGGTTCAACAAGAGCTTAAAACCTTTTAGAAAAATACAAAAAAATAAAAAGCAAAAAAATCCAAAAAAAAAGAAAAATGATTGAAAATAGTAAAGAAAAAAATCATCCTCTAGTGAAAACCACTACGGTGGCACTTTGTGCAGGTATCATGTTGAAAACCTAGTAAACAGGTGTCATGTGTAGAATCAAGCATTTGTGTGTGCCAGTTTAGGTGGAAGCATCTCATCCCATCCATAATAAATCCAACATTCCATCCATCTTATCCATAATAAATTCATTCATCCATGAACCATTTACCTAAACCATTTTCATCCATAGTCCAAATTATCTTGATCTTGACAAAGTTTGGTGCACACTTTATGCTTGCTTACAGTAAACATCTTGACATGGGTCATTTTCATTAATCCTATCCTATCATCTGAGCCATGAAGCACTATCCAAATGGGCATTCTTTATCTCAACACCTTATCTTATCGCAAGATAATCCTTGGAATCCTTTGTGTGCTTACCATATCCATCCATCCACACACCTATCCAGGAATCCATTCATGACATTCCATACATTGCTAGACACTAGTGACAGATGTTTACATATTGCTTTGGGAATAAATCTTGATCTATATCTTCCAACTTATGTGGTGATCCGAACATTCGAAAACATAAAATCAAATTGGTCAAGCACTTGTGAGAAAGAATCCAAATAACTATCCCATGGCACATTTTGATGAGAAGACATTCCTTATCATTCTTCATCTTTTATTGAACATCAATCCAAACAATCACTATCAGTTGCATCTAATTTTCACTTCAAACATCATATAAAATCATTCAAAACAATTTTGTTCCAAAACTAAGCTTCAAAATCTTGATTAGTCAAATCCAATCAATCCATCATCATCTTGGGGTATCCTTCCCAATCCTTGTGTTGCTTAACACTATCCTTGCATTGTTGTGTATCCTCGATAATGTTATCATCATCAATCCCACATCATCTTGGGATATCCATCCTAATCCTTGTGTTGCTTAACACTATCCTTGCATTGTTGTGTATCCTCAACAATGCTATCATCATCAATCCCTCGATCCAATCAATCAACCCTAGCTTGGTTTTCAGAAAAATCCCAAAATAGATCACTAATATCATCACACATATCCATATCCAAAGTGTCAATTTTGTGCAAAAAATCCAAAAACATTAAAAAAACCAAGAAAATCCAAAAACACACACAAAAATTAGAAAATCCAAAAAAATCCAAATCATATCAAAATCCAAAAACATTGATAAAAGTTAGAAAAACATAAAAAAAGAAGTATCTGAACTACGCCGTCTTTGAGCTTAAACATAGGCAAGGCTAATCTTTGATCAGCCCTCGAGACACAAAATCCAAAAACATTCATAAAATCTCAAAAAACCCCAAAACATTAGAAAATCGAAAATCAAAACATTTGCAAAATCTTGAAAATACCAAAACAGCCTCAAAACATTTGAAAAAGATCAAAAACATTCAAAAAACCCAAAAAATCCATCTGTCCCATTTCGCTTTCACCCGCAATAATCTCATCCCTACTAAATCAATCATCACATTCACCCTTTGTCAAAACAAATAGAAACAGCCACAAAAATTAGCAAAAGCAAATTCCAAACGCAAAATCAAAATTGAAACAACAAACCTTTAAATGCAAAATCAAACTCTTGATCATTCACAAACATGTCAATCGACCTTATATCAATAGCCTTTCGAACAACCTATCAACTTGCCACCATCCACTAACATGTCCTAGGATGTATCCTTCCTACAATGGGCATTATCTTTTTCCAAAACACTTTGGATAAACAAAACAACTTGCCACCATCCACTAACATGTCCTAGGATGTATCCTTCCTACAATGGGCATTATCTATCGGCAATCGTTTCGGTTCTTATCCTAAACAAAACAAATCCCTTTGGCTAGAGGTATGAAGAACATTGACTTGTTTGTGTGTTTGATTTTTTTTTTTTTGATTTATCTTATTTCACTCATTCCAATGACCTCTCAATGATGTCTAATCAAAGTGATCTAGAGAGAAAGGAATGGGGCATCAATCATTATCTTTTTTTCTGTTGTGCTTGTTGGACGTTCTTGTAATATAACTTGGCAAATACTTGCTTTGTTAGGTACGTCCTAGCAAGGTTTTTGTATTTCAAGTGTGAACAAGAATACTCCTATCTGTTTGTCAAGTCAAAGTCCATCGCACTAGGTACAATGCCATCTTGGTTCTTTATACCTTGATGCATCGTGCTTATGTGTATTATCAAACATAAGGTAAGTATCCCTTTTAAAGTCCCAATCCCTGATACGCAAATCATCATCATCCATTTCTCATCATCATCTCTCATAAAATTGGCTTGTTGGATTCTCTTGTCATCATCTCATTTCTTCTTTTCCGCACTAACATCACGTCATGATCAGTTAATCATCATCACCAATGCATCCATCCTGCATCCACAAATCATCAGCATACATAAATCTCATAATCATAGCATATCACATCATCCATCTCATCTATCTCACATGCATTGCATTATCATTTGGATCATCATCATAACCATCCATATGTCCATCTTGAACCTCTTTGTCATGAGATCGACCTTCAAATCGACCTTTTAGCTCAATCTCTTGAGGGGGAAATGTACCGGTATACTTCTTTCCGTTGGGGCATCTGAAAAATCAATTTTTTTTTTAAATTTGACCTCGACAAGTTTATTCTTTGAACCAACACAGAGAGTACATTGCTTCAAAGAGGGGCAAAATGTAAACATGTAAAATTAGCATCACACATATTTAATTAAATCATGGTCACCCATCAATTAAATAAATCAAGTTTATTTGATTGATATCCTAAGGTTACCTTTTTAATTAAATAAATCACTTTATTTAATTATCTCCTAAAGTTTCTTCATTTAATTAAATCAAATGTATTTAATTAAATGGATGGTGCATCAATTTCCTCCCTTTTGATTTAAATAAATCCAAGTATCTAAGTCAAAATTCAAAATCACTTAATCCTCTCTAAAATTAATCAAACCATGATTAATGCTAATCCTAATCCTCTTTTCTCTAGATTTTGCAACTTGTGCCCATAAATCAATTTAATTTATTTATTGATTCCTCATTTTCATTCAAAATGGCATCTTTGAGGGAATATTCTCCAAGTTTGAAATCTCCCTCCAAATTCACATGTACATCCAACATAGCATTAATTCTCCTCTTACATGTCCCCCACTAGGCATTTAAGACCCCTTCTTCTCCCTCCAACAAGCCAAATTTGAAATTTTAAAAGGCTACCTAATGTCATTTATTGGCACATTCACCAAAATTTGCACACCCTTGGCCCATTAACATGGTGACAAGTGGCTCCTTCCTATTGGTTGAATCTTTGTCCCACATTCACCCATTTTGCATTTCTCTCCATCATTCTCTCTTATAAATAGAGAGTTCATCCTTTGGATTGGATCATCCACAATCTTAGTATCTTTGTTATACACACATCATCTTACATCATCAACATATCTGGAGCTTATCAAGGATTGGGAAAGGGCTTCTTTCCATAGAAGCACCAATCAACTATGAGATAGGCTTTACTTCACGTTTTATATGCTTTTAGTTATCTTGTCATTTGTTTGCATTTTGAAGCATGATGTATTATTTCATAGGGATGTTTTGGTTTGCTTTGTTTTAACTAACCATGCTAATATTTGTTAGAGTTAAAGCATATGCAAATTTAGCATCCACAAATTGTAATTACATTTATGGTTATGGTTAAGGCTAGGGTTAGAGATATAATTAGAGTTAGGGTTGGGGTTGTAGTTAAAATTAGGTTATGGTTACTAAATTCATTTTAATTAGGGTTCTTAGATAAAGCTTTGGGAATTATCATAAGAGTTAAAGTTAGGATAAAGTTTGTAATTTGAGTTAGAATCAACATTTGTGTTAGGCTTAACTATAAAGTTAATCTTATTATTATTATTAAGGTTATATTAAATAACCATAGCCCTAATTAAACCCTAATTATATTACCAAGGGTTAGGTAACCCTAAACATGATTGAACCTTAATTATAGTAGGGTTAAGTAACCCTAACCATAATTCAAATTGAACCCTAACCTTAACCACAATTGTAACTCTAATCAAACCCTAACTCTAAATAAGCTCTAACACTAAACCTAAAATCAAACCTAATTAAATGATAACCCTAATTGAACCTCAACCCTAAAAATAACACTAATTGAACCATAACACTAACACTTGCATTAAACCTAACCCTAACCCTAATTGTAAACGAATCTAGACCCTAAACCTAGCCCTAACACTAACACTAACACTTACATTAAACCTAACCCTAACCCTAATTGAAACCCTAGCTATAAATGAACCCTAATCCTAACCCTAGTCGTATTTGAACCTAACGCCAATCTTCATTAAATCCTAACATTAACCTAACCCCAAGCATTATTTTAAAATTGTAAAGATAACCCTAAATATTAATTCTAACCCTAACCCCAATCAATAACCCTAACCCTAACCCTGAGATATCCTAACACAAACGCCAACCAAAATCCTAACCCTAATCCTAACCCTATCACGTACCCTAACCCCAAGTGTAACCCTAATTGTAACAAAAGCCTCAAATCTAATCCTAATTATATCTTTAACCCTAATCATAACCCTAATCCTGACCCTATCTCTAATCCTAACTGTAACCCTAATCTTGACCCTATTGCTAACCCTAATCCTAATACTAACCTTAATCTTAACACTAACCCCAACCCTAATCATAATTCTAACCCTAATTTAATCCTAACCCTTACTAAATCTTAACACTAATAGAACCCTAACCCTAACCTTGATTGAATGCTAGTCCTAATTGAATTTTAACCCTAAACCATAATTGAACCTTGACCCTAACTCTAATCGTAATTGAACCGTAACCCTAATTAAACTCTAACTCAAACTCAAAACCCTAATTGATAGTAACCCTATTTAAACCCCAACCCTTATCCTTATTAAAAGCTTTATCATAGCACATTATCCTTAATTGAACCCTAATTATAAATGTAACCCTAATTAAATCTTAACCTTACCTAATATACTCTAACATTAATCTTAACCTTAATTGTAACCCTAATCCTAAGTCAAACTTAACCCTAACCCTAACACTAAACCTAATTAAAACCTAATGATAATTTAACTCTAATTGTAACAGTAACCCAAAGATTTATCTTGTAACCCTAATTGAACCCTAACCCTAACCATAAATGAACCCTAGCACTAACCCTAACCTCAATTGAACCCTAATCAAACCCTAACCCAAACTAAATTGAATCCTAATTCTAACACTAACTAAACTCTAATCTCAACCCTTTCTCTAATTGAACCCAAACCCTAATTGAATGCTTATTGAGTCTCACCTTAATTAAACCTTAACCCTACACCTAATTAAACCCTTTTCATAACCCTTATTAAATTCTTACCTTAACTGTAATTGATCCTTAACTTTAACTTTAACCCTAATTGAAGCTTAACCCAGCCAATTAAACCCTCACCCTATTTGAACCTTAATTGCAATAGTAATCATAATCATAACTAAACCCTAATCCCAATCTTAACTCTAATTGAACCTTAATTCCAAATGAATATTAATTGTTTAATGGTTAGGGTTAGGGCTAGGGATCAATGACAATTAGGGTAGGGTTAGGGTTAGGTTTAGGGTTAGAGTTAGAGTTATGTTTAGGGTTAGAGTTAGAGATATAAATAATGTTAGTTTTAGGGTTAGGGTTATACATACAATTAGTGTTAGAATTAGATTTAGGTTTATGATGGTTAGAGTGAGAAATAGGATTAGGGTTAGGTTTACAATTAGAATTAGTGTTAATTTTGAAATTAGGGTTAGAATTAGGGTTATAGATAGATTTAGGGTTAATAATGGGGTTTAGAAATGGTGTTTTGATTATCAGCTAGATTTAGAGTATTGCTATTTAATTTAATTTAATTTTATATTATTTAATTTTTATTTTTATTTCAAATTTTATAATAATTTATTTAACTAAATACTTATAATATTAAAAATATTTATTGTTAAAAATAATTTTATATTATATAATACTAATATAATATAATACAATATTGTATATTTATGACTTATAATATATTTAGAATATGAATGATTTTTTCCTTTTGAAATATTTTTTTTATTTTTTAAATATTTAATACTTTTTATGTGTAATAGTAAATTTAGAATATTTTCTTTTTATTTTATTTTCTAGTTTTTAAATTTTAAATACATTAATTTAAAGTTTTTAGAAAAAGCAAATATTTTACAATGACATGAAAGAAACTTTTATTTTTTAAATATTTTAAATATTTTTAGTTTTAAGTATATTAATTTAGAAAGTTACTTTTATATGAAATAGTAAATTTAGAATATTTCTTTTATACTTAAGTTTTTAAAATTAGGAAACTCTAACTTATATTGATTTAGAAACTTACTTTTTTCTATGGAATAGTAAATTTAGAATATTTCTTTTATAGTTAATCTTAATATTTAAAAGTTGAATTTTGTAATTTGAAAATGAGAATCACATGCTCTTGATATATATATATATATATATATATATATATATATATATATATATATATATAAAGAAAAAACATTCAATATATCTATTTCAAATATACACTTTTAAATATTTTCATTTATATTTGATTATGCATTTTAAATTAAGACTTATTTGGTTGAAGATTTGATTCAAAGTCTCTTAATATTAACATATGATATTTTATCTTTCTATTATTATTTTTATTTTCCTATGCTTACAAAATCAATAAGTTTTATCTTTCAAAAAATAATATAATTAAAAAATCTTAAGTTATTTTCTATCATACAAATGAAAAAGCATAATGATATTATTTTTACAACCTTTTACCATTTGTAGATAGGAATATATTCACTCCCATTTTTTATTGGGCAGTTAATTTATTCACTTCCAATTTTTATTGGAGAGTTAAAATGACTTTAATAATTGTATTTTCAACAATAATTGTCTCATGATTGCATTTTCTTCTAAATTGGCAATAGAGTGCATTAGAATACATATAGTGAATAGCTAGTGTTACTAGCTTAATTGAATAGTGAAAAACCCTAATCTACAACAAATATAACAAAGAAAAACAAAGGTTTGTTTTTACAGTGGGATATTTTTTGAAGTAATTGAAACAATGATTAACGCCTTTCTTCAACATCCAATAATAGCAATAAACTTGGCATCCATGCCAAGGGATATTTAGTCCAACTTTCATACCAAAAGTTAACAATAGATTTGTTTCCTATTCTCCATTGTATGCCATTGTCTAAGAAATTTCTAATTAGCTGATAGGCTATTATAGGTGGGAAATCCCACCAGAATCATCTGATGTCTGACGCTAGTGGACTATTCCGGTGGGAAATCAGTGTACCCTAATGATATCCTCTGTCTGAATGAGTTGTTGGAGATGAATTAAGGAGGCATGAGTTGCGTAGACCAGGGATGGACTAGCAGTTCCATTTGCTACGCCATGGGCCTATTGTCGTGGGCATTAATTTGGAGAGGACAGGAGAGTTGGCATAGGAATGGGTTGCACGGTGAGTGAAGAAATTTCCTACAACTCACCCAATGAGGGGAGATAAAGGCATTCCAAGTAAATTTAAAAATGTCTTTGGGAACAGGAAAATTGACATGAAGGTATGGACATCCATCAATGCTAAGTCACCGACAGATTGGCATCCCTTAACTATTATTCATGGTTGCAGATATTCACGAGTTATTGGGATGGAGATGAAGATGGGGAGAATAAAGAAACAAGGGACGATGGGGGGTGAGAACAGAAAAGGAAGAGAGAGCTTGTGAGAAAATAGAAGACATAGGTGCATGCATAAGAGGGGCATAGCAGATTTCAAAACCCTCTCCACAGGAGGAAATGAATGAAGAAATGCAGAAAACACAGGAAGGTAAAATGCAGAGGGACGCGGGTTGCAAGGGAACTTGAGAAAGAGGAGAGGCCAATGTTGAAGGCAGGAGGAAAAGAAAGAACATAGTAAATGTGAAGGGAGAAAGTGTGAAGGTGTGATGAAGGGAAAAATAGTATTGGTAGAGGAAGAAGTTGTAAAGGATGTGCATACAGTTGGGAAAAAAAAATGCAGAGGAACTAGGGAAGGTAAAGAGAAATGTGAGAGGAATACAGATGATGCATTTGAAAGGGGGACAAAATTTCTACAGAAAACATGTTCTCATGGATTGCAAATATTGCAGGATATGCACAAAATGGATTTGATAAAAATGCTTTAGAGTATTTCAAGTAAAAGCAATTGGTGGGTAGGCTGCTAGATTCTACGACATTTGTGCACCACTTCCTCGACTGCGCCAATGTGAGAGTTTCTACATGTTATAGAGTACCATCAAAGCATACTAGATGGAAAAATTTCAAAGAGGATACAAAAGTGTTAGGGAGTTATGTCTAATGCCATAGTCACAAATTCCTTCGAGGATGCACATGAGGCGTAGTCCAATATTTTGAGAAGAAATGGCGGAGAAAGGGGTGTAGGAAGGGGTAGGAGTGAAATGAGAGTCCATCACCATGTCATTGTTCTTCCCATTTGAGCCAAAAAGAGAGCTTTGGAATATAGTTAAGGATTCCCATCAAAGCACAATAGATAGAATATTTACATCTGAGGAGATTCACGTGAAAGAGAAAAGTCTTCAAGATGCGAGTAACGAAAAGGGAGAAAATAGATAGAGGTGAAACAAAGATGGGAAAAAAATATAGTTTGCTCTTTAGAGGGGAGGATTAGAGATTCCTTGAGAGTTTTTGTGGCATGTATGGGTGCTCAGCACTGAGGCAGTGGATGCCTCAAAGTCTGAGATCATCAAGCCTAAAAGCTACGGGGAGGGCACAAATTATGGATGAAATGCCTCAAAGAAACGTGGTCTAAGGGAATGCGTAGATTGCAGGATATGAAAGATATGGATTTGTTGAAAAGGCTTTAGAAACTTTGAAGAAAATACAGTTGGCATATGTAAATTGAGAGTCCATAACCTTTGACGCCGTTCTCCCTGCCTATGCTAAAATGAGAATTTTGGGGACAAGATTACCAAAGTCAGTCAAAATACTGTTGGCAGCTAGCAAACATGTGGCATGCATATCTCCCTAAGTTTGGATGCATAGTCTGAGTTAACATGGCTGAGATATACACATCTCTTTCCTCGGTCATGGACTAATGGATTAGCTCGATAACCAGATGAAGAACTCAATGTCTACCATAGAAATATCTAAAGGTAAGTACACTCCTCCACATTTCCCCTCACTAAATAGTAATTAATTATGTGTTGTTCACGTTTATAGCTAAAAAATGGTTTGAGAGGGTCATAGTAGGAAGTTCAAATTAATTAATATGACATCAATTGGGAAAATACGTGACAATTCTATTGTTGTTACTATTTAACTATACTTTGTAATGCCTTATGAGGCATGTGTTTAGGATTGTTAGGATGTTCTTTTCTTTCCATCAGAATGTAAGTGAGATTAGTCGGGATATCTCCCTAGATTGCGAGATAATATAGAATTGATATGTATTTTATTCATAAAATCATTTTGATATTGTAGTTATTTATGGAAACATGATAAGAGTTATCTTTATTGACATAACTATCAAGAAATCATACTATTGCACATGTTATAGTAGACATTCATTGTGGCACCATGATTATATTTTTATGTAATATTATTAGCGTGATGAATTGGGAGTAGTAATATTAAAATATGGTGGAGTGCAACACCTTATTGGGATATTATAAAAAGGTTCCTAATATCATAGCATATGAGAATGATAAATTAAAATGCATGTATATGACTGGGATACAATTTATTACATTAAGCAAAATAAGTGTACAAGTCATTGCTCCTTGGAAATGTTGCAAGCATATTTAGCTATAACATTGATATTATAGATTATGCAATTAAATGTACTTGTGGGCCTATACTAAATTCCCATGGTGGTTCGCAATCCATTCTGACCTAAGAATAATATGGAAAAACAACTAAGCCTCCATTGCAACGTGAATGGGAAACAAACACATCAAGAAAGATATTCAGATGCTTACTTTTGGTACTTGGTTGAAACATATTTTCCAAATCTTGAACATTAAGAAAAGCAATTTAATTTTTCTTGTGAAATTTTCCCCTGCCTTTCAATATATTGCCAGAGTATATCCTGCTATCGGCATAACCATTGCACCTTGTTGAGATACAAGCGCTAGTTTTAAAAATGTCCTATATGTTAGACCCTTTTGGGAAGAGACTATGGAAAGCTCTAGTAATTCGTATTTTATAGATAAATAACATTCATAATCTTATCCAAGTAATAATGAACTCTCATTAAAAATGTAACACCTCTTTTCTTTGTGATGTTGACTATTCTATTATGGTGGCATCAGGTAAAACTTCAAGAAAGAATATTTATTTTTCTGGGTGTACAATATTTTTTAACTGGAAAATAAGACTACATCTGCATTGACGAAGAATTCAGTATTTAGCACAATGAAAAAAGGATTTAACCTTTTTGATACTAGTCACATAGTAAAAAACCTAGGTATCAGAGGAGATGCGATGGTAGAGAGATGTTTAAATTTTTGTAGGAGAATATACTAGAATGAATTTTTCCCTTTCAACCTGGAAAATACTACATCATCTGTGGAGTCATTATAATCAATTAATGAAGAAATTTGAATTTCGAGCATAGAGATGCCAAACCCCCAAGGCGGGTGACGCTTCACAGAGTTCCCATGTCATTGGCCTCCTTGAGCTTCTCTATCTCATTTAAGCTGAGTAGTGTTAGGGTCTACATGACCATCATTCAACAATTAACATCTCCTCATATTCTAAAACCCTAGGTAGTCACATGAAAACATCATTGAAATTGGGTCAAAAAAATAACGCAAAAAAAATGATGTACCATATACACGAAGGGATCAAATCTCCCTCTACTCCTAAATTGCTGAACCCTATGATTTTTCAACAACCTACA
Source organism: Sequoia sempervirens (assembly GCA_007258455.2). Classification (NCBI taxonomy): domain Eukaryota; kingdom Viridiplantae; phylum Streptophyta; class Pinopsida; order Cupressales; family Cupressaceae; genus Sequoia; species Sequoia sempervirens. The sequence goes on from VDFB02168118.1 coordinate 156,648,149, forward strand.
AAATGGGAGTAAACCCTAAGAAAATGGTACAAAAGACACATACATTTGCTTCAATATGCTCACTTACATCCACAATGCCTTGCTAGTGTCTGGATTTTCCTTGCTATGATCCCCTGAAGTGGCTCCTAGTTCCTCCATTGGGTGAGTGTTTTCTTCACCTAACCCTCAATAGCTATGGCCAATTGATTTATAATGTGATTTGATGTAAATTCTTGAAAAAAAAATTTCATACGTTATGCAATTTTATGTGTTATGTGTTACATGATTTTATAAACTTGGCATCCATGCGTTATGTGTTACATTCTCCAGTCCATCGAAATAGTTTACAGCTGCCACGCGGGTCTTAGTTTTGAATCATGGTTTCTATTTATGTGAATAATGGAAACAATCAGAAGCACAATCTGTACGAGTGTCATTTTAAATCACAAAGTCAATTTATGCACATGGGTTCTTCAACCCATTATACGACTGAAGAATGCCTCTCGGCGTAAAGATACCAAGGGTCTAATTTTACAAAATGTGTATAGTAGCAAAGATCCGTAGAGTATATATATGTGTCTACATATGTGTGTGTGTATATATATATATATATTATACATATATGTACACATATATATACATGAATATATTGTAAATCTAAGCTGCATTATTTGGGATTAAATATTATAGACAAATAAGAAAATTTTAAAAGAACTATAAGGAAAACACTTGAGAATAACATACATCTGATTCTTAAGTACCAACCTGCTAGCTCTTATAGTTGTTACATAGACTACTTGTCTTGCACCAATATGTTGCGTGATATTCTTTTTCCCGTTGTCCACCTTTCACATAATGTGCATATTTTTGGACAGACCCTTGCTTGGGATGCGAGTGAGTTTATCTTTCCATCTTTGGCCTTATACCCATTACCATAGGAGCAATTGTAGTTGAATGTTGTTTCTTTGCTCAATAAATATGGTTAGGGTTAGTATTTTTATTGTTGCCCATTTATTGTTTTGGTTATCTATTTGCATCTATGTTGTTGGATGCATTAACATAGGAGGAATTGCAGATTATGAACATGTTGGATATAAAAATAGTTTGGTGGCTGATAAGTGTTATTGTTTCTAATATCTCTTTTATCTATTCAATTTATCTTTTTGAAGTTTCCAACGGGTTCCCTGTCGGCTTAACCTTGAAGACAATTTGTCATACAATAGCTCTTTTACAAATTCTCTATTTGTCTACAAAATTTAGTGCTAGACAATGTAGCTCAAATTTTTTACTAAGCCTATGTCGTTTTAGGTAGGTTGTGCAAATTATTGGTACTCATTGGCTTTACGAGTTATTTAATATGGGTTTGGTGCCAAAGAATGTAGCTTGAAATTTGAGTTGACAAAGCAACTCTTATAGATCCTGCTTGTCTTGTATGAATATATTTAGTGTGGGTTTCTAGTAATCTGTGATTTAGCTATGATTTTTAAGTGTTCTTTTAATAGTTATTTTACAATTTCCCTATTTTGTCTATAACATTTAGTGGTAGATAATGTAGCTTGAACTTTCAATTGAGTGACCAATTGTTACATAGAAATTGGTGTTACACCTTATGTAGATAGTGATAGAATTAAAGGTAGAGATTCCTATAGCTAATTTTCATGATAAGGTCTAATACCTTTTATACAATTCTCTATTTGTCTTCAATATTTACTAGAAAAGGATATAGATTGAATCTTGTATCAATATGTTTCAGATTTTGTTATCTATCTATAAGTTTAAAGAAATGGGCAAGGTCTTTTTTACATAAAAAGATTTAGGATCACATCATATAATTATTGTCATAACCTAATAAATCACGGATGATTTGAAAGTGACACTAAAAATATTTGTACAAGACAAGGTTTACAAACAAAGCCTTTAATAGTAGCAAGCGGATCTATTGTAGACTTAAAGTTGTCCTACAACATGTACAGGTCTTTTGCTACAATTTTCAACAAACTAGTGGCAAATTCACCGAAAGAAATACACCAAAGGTTGGCTAAATGGTTACATATATACATACATATATTCTAAATTTGAGCTTTTTTATTTGGCATTAAATATTATAGAGGAATAGGAAAATTGTAAAAGAACTATTAGGAAAACACTCAAGAACCACAAAAAATGAGAGAATCCAAAAACCCAACATTAAATAGAGGTTTGAAATAGGAGAAAAGAATATCATAAAACATATTCACACAACACAAGCAATCTATTTAACAGTTGGCTAAATGGTCAGATTGCAACTTTAATTGGAAAAGATAGCGATGGTTGCATTCCTCAATTTGCATTTGGCAACAATCACAAAACCAAACAACACCACGAGGGAAACCTAAATAAAATAAGTATAGTCATAAAGAGATGGGCTTACATAATTGATTTGGCAAGTTGAAAAGAGTTTTGTATAGGCATGGAGGGAAAAATAATTTGGTGGCTTTTAAGTGTTCTTGTAATAGTTCTTTTATCTATTCAACTTTATATCTTTAGTTGATAGGCTATTTGTTTGAAGTTTCTATTTGTTGAGAAGCCATCATTTAATCATGCAATATGTGTAACATATTCATAATTCCAAAATGGATCTTTTGAGAATACAACTGAATCAATATATTTTCTTGCATATTTAGTAGTATACTTTCTCCACTACAACATTGAATATTTCATTTAGTTCTTGTTGTTCCATTGCACCACAATTGGTGCATATATATATATATATTAAATTTTATGTTCCGTATTTTAAAATATACATGTACGCAAACATATATATCCATATATACAAACCAAGAGCACTGTGGCCCATTTGAAAATGCAAGTAAGCATCCAGACTGAATTTTTCCTTAGTTGACTAGCTGAGAAGGCTTCAAATTCAACCCTTTATAGCCTATACTAATGCCAAGATGCAGACTAGAAAATATGCTATAAGGAACCAAAAAGGTTTGAATTTCTAGCCTTCCCAGCTGCTTAATTGAGGGGAAAATCAATTTGGATGTTTCTTGCCTTCATAAATTTCAAGTGCAAGAGTTAGATAGTGACAAAAAATATGTTATACACATGTATTTAGATATAGTAATGTGTATATAAATAGATATATAGATATGTACATATGGATAGATATATCTACTTATATGTGTGTGTTTATAAATGTGTTGAGAAAGGGGAAATTCAATGCAGATATGTACTTAATAATTTCTACATATATATACATGCATATATTCTACATTCAAGCTCTATTATTTGGTATTAGAAATTATAGACAAACATGCAAATCATAAAAGAGCTATTAGGAAAACACTCAAGCATGACATATGTCTGATTCTTGAGTATCATCCTTATAGCTCTTACAACTATTGCATATATTGCTTGTGTTGTACCGATATGTTGGATGATATTATTTTTCCCTCATTTGTTTGAAGCTCCCTATAACAAATTGGTAATTGTTGTTGTTATTTTTGTTCATAAGGAAAGAAAATATATTGATTAAGTTGCATTGTCGAAATAGCCGTTGTGGTGTTGTTTGCATATTGCACTATTGTGAGAATTGTCTTCGTTGGGTTTGTTTTGTAATAGAATTGAGGATTTCCAAACTGCTATGCTATGGAATCTGTAAGTCATTTTACATGGATATTTTGCATAAATTTTTTTTCCATAATATTGAATACCAAACAATGTACACCTAATTTCTAATTAAGGCTGTGATGTTATACACATTTTGGACATATTATTGCATGATATCATTGTTTCCATTACATAGAAAATAAGAAACCGAATAAATACACATATATAGAAACAATAAAGGACTGCATGGATACACATAGAAGCAACCACAAAAATAGAGAGATACATATATGAGTATATGTATTTACATTTATCATTTTTATTCTTGTTGATGTATCCTGTAGTGTTTGCACAACATTAAAAGTGGATTTCTATTCTTGTTGTTGTATATCATGTTGTTTTGATAGTGTTAAAATTGGAATGGATATAAATTAATATTTCTAAGTTGTCTACCAATTACCATTGGGATGTTGCAATACATTAATTTTTTTTTTTTAATTGTGAAATAGAGTTGTCAATTAGTGAAATCAGATTGCAACATTTTGTCCCTACAAATAAGTTCCTAGAACTATGTCTACAAAAATGGGCTTTGTTGATGGGTTTGCAGAGTCACCCAATATTGATTTGTTGGCAGCACCCATTGGTGCCATTGCGGAGTCCGACTCTGAGGGAATGCTCCCCTAGCCTTCAGATCCTGATTTCGTAAGTATAATTTTCCTTTTTGTTATACCTGTTGCAAAATTGGCATTATTGTTTCCAATTTTCTTGGCTTTAAGGTGTATAGATACATGGGTCATCTTGACAAAGCATATAGATGTGGAAGTAGATATGCATTCCTATTTTCTAGCATATAAAAGGATCCCTTTCATGTATATGTACATCTATATGTATATGTATGTATATATATATGTATATGTATATGTGTATGTATATGTATATGTATGTATATGTGTATATATGTATATGTATATGTATGAATATGTTTGTATATGTATATGTTTGTATATGTATGTATGCATGTATGTATATCTATATGCATATGTATGTATATGCATATGTATATGCATGTGTATGTATATGCATATGTGTATGTCTATGCATATGAAAAACCAAATACTGCAATATGATAGATCAGATATGAAGATAACAAATTTTTCCCATTTGCTATGAAATCAATGGCACAATGAATCTTTCGACAGTGCAACTTAATCAAAGTATAGTTTCTGACACTACAACAATCAATATTCTATATGTATATGTATATGTATGTATATGTGTATATATGTCTATGTATATATATGTATATGTATGTATATATGTATATATGTATATGTATATGTATATGTATATGTATGTATATTTTTGTGTATGTATATGTATGTATATGTGTGCATGTATGCATATGTATATGTGTATGTGTATGTATATGCATGTGTATGTATATAGATATGTATATGCATATGTGTACGTCTATGTGTATGCAAAAACAAATACTACAATATGATAGATTAGATTTTTAGACAACATATTTTTCCCATTTGCTATGAGATTAATGGCACTATGACTCTTTCGACAATGCAACTTAATGAAAGTATAGTTTCTCACACTGCAACATTCAATATTGTATTTACTTTGTTTTCCCGGATTTACTTTGCTTGCTCCCATTTTGCAGCAACAACATAATGCATTAAGCCTTGGACAGAAAAACACTTGCCATCTAGCCCCCCTTGTGCTGAGGCTACCAAGTCCTATATGTATCTGTATGTATATGTATGTATATGTATGCATATATATGTATCTATATGTATGTATATGTATACATGTATATATGTTTGCATATGTGTACATGCATCTATACATGTTTTTATACATGTATATATATATACATGTTTTACATGGGTATTTTGCATAAATGATTAATTTATTGTTCATGCCTTTTGATCTTTGTGTATTGTTCCTTTCATTAGCAAGTTGGAGGATTTTAACACCGATGTGTTACAAAATGTGCAAGAAAGTATATTACTTAAATTGTATTGTTGAAAGAGCAATTTTGAATAGTAAGAGATATTAGAAAGAATAAGACTTACGATAACACTTATCAGCTAGCAAACTAATTTTATATCCAACATGTTCATAATCTATAGCTGGTCCTATGTTAATGTGTCCAACAACAAAGATGCATATGGATAACTAAAACAATAAATGGAGGAAAATAAAAATACTAACCCTAAACATATTTTTTCAGGAAACGAACAAGATTCAACTATAATTTAATATATTCTAATGTTAAAACAATGCCATTCCTTTTATGATCATTCACATATATAGATTTATATATAGACATATATTTTGTTATATGTTTATGTGTAATTGTTACTTTAAATATATCTATGGTTATACATGTATATTTATATATCCTAATTGTTGGAGTTATGGACAGACATAGAGAGGGGGGGGGGGTGAATCAGTTTCTAAACTTTTTCAACTTCGACCAATATTTTTAATTCTGATTTTCTTTTCTTTCAACAACAAAGTAGAGTAATCACTTTTGAAAGTGCAAAGATATGACAACATTAACTCAGTCTATTAGAAAACTTATGAAAATATGATTTGAGTGAGATATCTTGCATTTTCCAAAATAATTATGGTTGAAATTGATTAACAATCAAAGCATGATGACAGTGCAGGTGCAACTCATAAGACTGTGCAAATGATGATCAACATTATTGACCCACTTCTTAAACAATTGATTTTAATGCAGCTTTAAAGACAAGAAAGATATTGAGACAACAAACACCTTTAGCAAATTATAACTATTCTTGAGCAATGAATCAAATGAGAACTTTTAAGCTTCCTTTTGAATTAGACTCTTCAACAATGACTTGTGTAAGATATTTGAACTAAATATTTGCCGATATGAAGGAACTATCATTCAACAATGTTCAGACTGATAAAAATTATCACAATCAAGAAACATTATGACATCAAAACAAAGAGATGATAAGACAAAGGATTTTCTGAGTGGAAAACCCTCCTAGGGTAGAAAAACCACTCCTAAACTGCCTTACTAGATTAATCTTCAAAAACCACTGTTAACAATGCCTTATAGGCTAATTTCTAAGCACTAACTCAAGGAGCACCAACCCCTCATTTTGAAGCACCATCCCCTCATTTTGAAACATCAATTTCAAGGAGCACCAACCCCTCAAAATATTTTTAGAACAATAATAATATCAGAGGATCTCTCTGTTTTCAAGTAATCTCAAGAAACTCAACACTCTTATCTACCTAATACCCTAAGAATCCAACTCTTTGAATCCTTAAAATATTAAATAGAAAATAATTACAACTCTGTTATGCATCATGTTTTCCAAATTTTGTATTACAGAGTTTTTCAATACATCTCTTGATACAGCCAAAATAACTGTCTCAGAATTACTAGCCAGAAGATCTCACACTGTTTTCAACACTGGTTTCTTATATACATTTCAAGTATGTCTCCCATCAAAAAGGTCTTCAAAGAATGCAAGGTCAAAAGGAAACTGAAACCTCATTCTAGTTTTAGAATGTGAGGCAGAATAATAAAAATCTGCAGATGATTGAAAATTAAGAGTAACGCCTATCCAATAGGCTGCAAATAATTTGACAAGAATAAATCAAACATCCTTTTCAAATCTGCAAAAGAATTTTCAATACCCAGATCTTTAATAAAACAAAATAGCCATATGAAACTATTTTTAGAATACCCATATGTAAAAACCATCATATTTGAAATGAAGGAGAACATTTCACAATGAAAATGCCAGATTTTTAAAAAACCACGACTGCCCACCAACTGAAAACCATAACCTTGAATGCATGAACAACAATACTCTGTCGGGGCATCATTTGCCTCATTAGTAACCGAGATGCAGAGAGCAGTTCTAAAAATGGTGATAATAAATCTTCATAGCAAAGAAAAAAACCTTATCTCCACCGAATGCCAACAATAAATAATATTTTCCAAATACCCATAATGCAATTAGGAATATATTTCTGACAAAGTTAATTAAGAGCCTGTTTTTTTTTTCCATGATTCGTGCAAAATCAATGACTATCATATCAAATGATGAAAGTGTTACTAGTTTGTGCAGCATGAAACACATAAATACCAGTCAAATCTGCAACTCCCATGACTCCATTCGCAGCCACACTCTTCATAACAAAAGAACACTTGTTGATTTCTTCCTGACAAAGATGTTATAGCCAGTTGGGAAAGGTTAACAACAAAAAATTCAATGAAAGACACATCAGATAGACTTTCTCCAGGGCGGCGTTGGTTAGGGTTCCATACCCTTGCAAAGAGATAGCATAATGAAAACACATTTTTCCCTATTCTTTTTCCAAACAATTTGATGACTTTGTTGGATTGAATGATCATTTGAAATCCACTCAAAGTTAAAATAGAAACATAATAATAATCAAATCAAATGTGATAAGTTTGTTGTCCAAAGAAAGGCTGACCAAATTTTTTTTAATGATGCTATCAAGACATGGTAAATATTAACCAAGCTGAGCCAAGGTGAAATGCCATAGTTATATGCAAAGAATTCAACCAAGACCTTGCTGACTTGAAGTCATTCCAAAATGTTGACCATTATGTAACCACCAAGTGGAGCTTCCAACAAAATTCACATCATGACAAAGCCATGTCATTTTTTAAATGACCTTTAAAGAATGCACATAAAATATGACTTTAAATAAAATCATTTACCAATGGTATATCGACCAAATTATGCCCAAAATTGATCATTTGTAGAATTTCCATAAATATGACTTTTTCCAAGTCATGTAAAGTAGAACGAATCTTTAGAAAATTAGTCAAAACCAAGTGAAAGCTGAAAATGGTGAATTCTCCATGAAGAGAATAATAAACTTAAGACAAGTTTAATGGAATAAGAAGGCATTGATGTAATTAACAATATGTCTGAACTGAAGCAGAGTATTGAAGTATTGAACCACATATTCCATGATCATCATTGAAATAGCAATTCAAATGCTACAGAGAAAACCATGAAATCTTATACCTGAACGAGTGAAGACCAAGATCATCATCATGAAATTGAAAAGAGGGCCTGAAGTAGAAGACCAATACCATGAACCAAGTACAAGTACAAATAAGATAACCTGAGTTTGCACAAAGCTCAAACTGATCAGTACCATAAGATATTAAAATTCTGAATGTAAACTATCCACTGAATGCCAAGACAAGTAAACCATATAAACAAAATTGTATGAAGATAAAGCATGAGAAACCAATCTGAAACAGTGAACAAGTAGAATCAACTAAAAGAGATTTTGTCATCAAGGACAAACCATATGATCACAACTGAGAACCAACAAACTCCCCCTTTGTGCTTGATGGAAAAACACAAATGATTCTCCCTCTTTTTGCCTCAATGACAAAGGATAGAAAAGAAAAATGTGCAATGCCAAGAAACACAACTGAGAAGCCAACAAAATACCATGAGAATCGGCTGCAAATAGAGCAATAGTGCAGGAAACATATTTGCAGGAGAGCAGTGAGATTGTAACATGCTGATATCATATCAAAAATAACAATATGTCCTTTTCAAGAATCTCTGTCCATATCATCAACGCCAAAGCAAAGGTACCAAAATATTAAAATGTAACAAACCAAATTGATACCTAAAGATTGAAGACCTGTTACTTGAACATACCACCTTCTTTGTCATGTCCAATCAAGGCACATTCAAGATCATCTACTCCACATTCAATTTGATTAACTTCAATCTAGCAATACCAAAATTTGAGCACAAATAACCAACCTCTTCTCAGCACAAGTAACCTCAGTCACTGTCCATGACAATGAACAACAAAGACCAATGATACTAGTTATTCTTCTTCAAATGACACACATCATTTTACTCTTTTCATACACAAAATATAACTTGGAAGCATGTATACTGCATAATTCATCGTCAATCTTTTCTTGTACACCCATCCTCAGTCCATATGAGAAATTTTATTACCACACCAAGAACGATGAAAAAATACCAAAGATAATTAATCTCAACCCTCACACAACACCAAATAATATCATCACAGAAATAACTCATAACATCAAACATGTTTTTCAATCACTGTTCTCCAAAGATAAATACATCGACATCACTTCAAAACAAAGGCTTTCTTATTTTTAATATATTGAGTAACTCATCTATATGTCTCCACATGGCTCAAAGATGTCATAAGGACATACCATTATTTCCAAAACCCAAGCATCCAAAAAGTTCATTTAAAAAAAAAGTGCACTGTCATTTCAAAAACTTCTGAAAACTGTCAACCACTAGACCAAGCAAAAACATTCCTTAATGCAGAGATTCATTCATTACCTTTCAAATTAGATGATTACCTTTGTTAGTAATAACAAAAGGTTAAGGAATTTAAACCACAAAGCTTCAGCTCCTATCAATGATTGTCAATATCAGAGTCACAAACTCGAACAAGTAGTCATGACACACTGTCATATAACTCCTCAAACAAATATTACTTTGGATCCATGAAATTTCTGCTGTTATGTTACAATAAAAAAAGTTGTCTCAAATAACATAGTCCATACAAATTCATCACCAAATACACTGTCCACCATAGAAGAGTAATTAAAAGATTTATAGCATTGTTAGATTCAGAAAATAATCATTGTCATTGAATAGACTGACTGTCCACCAATTTTGTGCAAACATTATTCATTATGTCTTTTACTTCATTGTTCATAGCAATACATGTTATGAAAAATACATTATGTGAGCCAAAATAAGCCATTTCTCTTCCTTCAAAACACTATCTAGTTCATTGGCTAGACACTAGATTCATCAGCACCTTAAGAATTGAGCAGCAACCTCACAAAAGAACTGTCAATGTACTTCAAACTTTAATTTCAAAAACATATGTAGACCTTTGTAATTAGTTCAATAAGAATAAAAATAATGAAATAGTGGCATTTACAAGCCATTTGTTTACATATTATACCACCAAAAGCAAATGCAAGATGTCATACCTCATTCTAGACTCCATAGGGGTAAAATATATTACCATAATAGACTCCCCCTGAGTCTTTGCTTCTTCTCAAGACCTAGAAGGCAACACTTGTGCAAGGAGTGCACAAGGAGTTTTCTCATAAGCATCTTTATTGCTCTTCTTGTCATCTTGATTGCTCTTTCTTGTCCACTCCAATGAAGACTTTTTCACTTGTTTGCTTAAAGCACTTGTCTTTCTATTGAATCTGCATTGTTGTACTTTATGCCCAATGTTATTGCATCTGAAAAAAATGACTTTGTGATTGTTTTGAGAAATAAAAGACTTCCTATAGACAATTCCAACATTGTTCCCTACATTATTATCACTTGTATTTATTCTACAGTCTCTTCTCAAGTGACCAAAATTGTTACAGTTGTAACACACCACATCCTCATTTCTAGGGACATTAGAATGATTCTTATTTGACCATTTTATGCAATCAATTTCCTTATGACCATAGTCATTACAAACATAATAATATCCTTGAAAAGAATGATTATACCTGAATGAACGATCATGCCAAGGATGTGAAGATTTGAAGACATTTTTCCTTTCTCTATGAATACCTTTAGATTGTCTTCTAGTGTCAATGTTATCCTTTGATGCAGCAATACTGTAACCAAGATCAACCTTCATTCTTGGTATTTGCTTGGCTATAAAATTATTTCCATTTGAAGTAGTAAACGTTGTTTCATGTTTAGATTTTTTTGCAGAGCTTTGTCCAACCTCATATCCCACTCCCTTAGGATCTTTAGAATGATTTTGCCTGCCCAACATCTCATTCAATATATTAGTACTATGATCAAATTTATGAATTTTACCAGATTGAGCCTTGATACTTTCAAGCTCTTTTCTTAAAGCAACTACCTCTTCTTCAAGTTTTAGACAAACAATTTTTTTAATCTCCAAATTAGAACTCACAACGTCTGCTATCCTCTTATATTCTTCAATTTCAATTTTCTAACTTATAATCATATCGTCCTTAAGAGTTAGTTCTTTTAAAAAGGAATCATTATCTGAACATTTATTTAAAGAATTAATCTCATTTTCTAGTTTATTACACAATTCATCCTTGTCTTTTAACTTGATTTCCAGACTCTCTTCTTGCTGAAGTTGTCTTGTTAAAAAATGGTTTTCTTTTCTAAGCTACTTAATAGTATCTAAGGCACATAGGAGTTCACCTTCTAAATCAACCTCACTTTCTGGTTCATCATATTCCTGTTCAGAGTTAACTTCATCCAAAGATTGATCTAATTTGACACAAGTTTCTTGATCATTTAAGTATTCATTAATGATCTCATTGTACTTCTTTTCAAAACTATGAAGGTTTACACCTTCTTCACTCTCAGATGTTTCACAACTTATTTTAGTATCCAAAGATATCTCCTCTTGTAACTCACTATTCTGATTCATTTCAATCAACTTGTCCCAAACTTCCTTAGCACTACTGTAATGAATGAATTTTGTAATGACTTTATTTGGAAAGTTATTAAAAATAACATTTATAGCTCTGGTATTGAATTCAAGTGCTTTCTTCTCCTCAAGAGTGGAAGGAGATGTTGCTCTATGTAGTACAACCCTTTTCAACCGCTGCCCACACTTCAAATCCTAAAGAAAGTAAGTATGTTTCCATCCTATGTTTCCATATAATAAATTTTGTACCTTCGAACTGAGGAGTTCTAGATCTAGGATACTCTACCATTTCAGAGCTACTGTTTATGAAATCTTCCTCATTATTCCTTATACTAGATTCAGGTTGAACATGATGAATAACATTTTGCTCAGAACATCTTTTTCCCTTATTCCTTTTGTTCTTTCCCATATTAACCAAAGTACTCCAAGAAACTAGGAACAATCCTAGGTGGTTTAGACCTATCAGAGGACCCTACGCTCTGATACCAATTGTTGGAGTTATGGACAAACACTGAGAGGGGGGGTGAATCAGTGTCTAAAATTTTTCAACTTCGACCAAGATTTTTAATTTTGATTTCCTTTTCTTTCAACAAAGAGTAGAGTAATCACTTTTGAAAGCACAAAGATATGACAACATTAACTCCTATTAGACAACTTATGAAAATATGATTTGAGTGAGATATCTTGCATTTGCCAAAAATTATCACTGACATTGATTAACAATCAAAGCATGATGATGCAGTGCAACTCTAAGACTGTGCAAATGATGATCAACATTATTGACTCACTTCTTAAACAATTGATTTGAATGCAACTTTAAAGACAAGAAAGGTATTGAGACAACAAACACCTTTAGAAAATTATAACTATTCTTGAGCAATGAATCAAATGAGAACTTTTAAGCTTCCTTTTGAATTAGACTCTTCAACAATGACTTGTGCAAGATATTTGAACTAAATATTTGCGATATGAAGGAACTATCATTCAACAATGTTCAGACTAATAAAAATTATCACAATCAAGAAACATTATGACATCAAAACAAAGAGACCATAAGACAAAGGATTTAAGTGGAAAACCCTCCTAGGGTAGAAAAACCACTCCTAAACTGCCTTACTGGCTTAATCTTTAAAAACCACTGTTAACAATGCCTTATAGGCTAATTTCTGAGCACCAACTCAAGGAGAACCAAACCCTCATTTTGAAAAACCAATTTCATGGAGCACCAACCCCTCAAAATATTTTCAGAACAATAATAATATCAGAGGATCTCTCTGTTTTCAAGTAAGCTCAAGAAACTCAACACTCTTATCTACCTAATACCCTAAGAATCCAACTCTTTGAATCCTTAAAATATTAAATAGAAAAGAATTACAACTCTATTATGCATCATGTTTTCCAAATTTTGTATTATAGAGTTTTTCAATACATCTCTTGATACAGCGAAAATAACTATGTCTCATAATTACTAGCCAGAAGATCTCACACTATTTTCAACACTAGTTTTTTATATACATTTCAAGTATGTCTGCAATCAAAAAGGTCTTCAAAGAATGCAAGGTCAAAAGGAAACTGAAACCTCATTCTATTTTTAGAATGTGAAGCAGAATAATAAAAATTTGCAAATGATGGAAAATTAAGAGTAACACCTATCCAATAGGCTGCAAATAATTTGACAAGAATAAATCAAAGATCCTTTTCAAATTTGCAAAAGCATTTTCAATACCTAGATCTTTAATAAAACAAAATAGCCATATGAAACTATTTTTAGAATACCCATATGTAAAAACCATCATATTTGAAACGAATGAGAACATTTCACAATGAAACTGCCAGATTTTTAAAAAACACAACTACCCACCAGCTGAAAACCATAACCTTCAATGCATGAATAACAATACTTTGTCAGGGCATCATTTTCCTCATTAGTAACCGAGATGCAGAGAGAAGTTCTAAAAATGGTGATAATAAAACTTCATAGCAAAGACAAAAACCTTATCTCCACTGAATTCCAACAATAAACAACATTTTCCAAATACCCATAATGCAATCAGGAATATATTTATGACAAAGTTAATTAAGAGTGTTTTTTTTTTTCATGATTCATGCAAAATCAGTGACTATCATATCAAATGATGAAAGTGTTACCAGTTTGTGCATCATGAAACACATAAATACCAGTCAAATCTACAACTCCCATGACTCCATTCGCAACCACACTCTTTGTAACAAAAGAACACTTGTTGATTTCTTCCCGACAGAGATGTTACAACTAGTTGGAAAAAGATTAACAACAAAGAATTAACAACAAAGAATTCAATGAAAGACACAACAGATAGACTTTCTCCAGGGCGGCGCTGGTTAGGGTTCCATACCCTTGCAAAGAGATGGCATAATGAAAATGTGTTTTTCCCTATTCTTTTTACAAACCATTCGATGACTTTGTTGGATTGAATGATCATTTGAAATCCACTCAAAGTCAAAATAGAAACATAATAATAATCAAATCAAATGTGATAAGTTCGATGTCCAAAGAGAGGCTGACCAAAACATTTTTAATGATGCTATCAACACATGGTAAATATTAACCAAGCTGAGCCAAGGTGAAATGCCATAGTTATATGCAAAGAATTCAACCAAGACCTTGCTGACTTGAAGTCATTCCAAAATGTTGACCATTATGTAACCACCAAGTGGATCTTCCAACAAAATTCACATCATGACAAAGCCATGTCATTTTTAAAATGACCTTTAAAGAATGCATATAAAATATGACTTTAAATAAAATCATTTACCAATGGTATATCGACCAAATTATGCCCAAAACTGATCATTCGTATAATTTCCATAAATATGACTTTTTCCAAGTCATGTAAAGTAGAGTGAATCTTCAGAAAATTAATCAAAACCAAGTGAAAGCTGAGAATGGTGAATTCTCCATGAAGAGAATAATAAACTTAAGACAAGTTTAACGAAATAAGAAGGCATTGATGTAATTAACAATCTGTCTGAACTGAAGCAGAGTATTGAAGTATTGAACCACATATTCCATGATCATCATTGAAATAGCAATTCAAATGCTATAGAGCAAACCATGAAATCTTATACCTGAACAAGTGAAGACCAAGATCATCATCCTAAAACTGACAAGAGGGCCTGAAGTAGAAGACCAATACCATGAACCAAGTACAAGTACAAATAAGATAACCTAAGTCTGCACAAAGCTCAAATTGATCAGTACCATAAGATATTAAAATTTTGAATGTAAACTGTCCACTAAATGTCAAGACAAGTAAACCATATAAACAAAACTGTACGAAGATAAAGCATGAGAAACCAATCTAAAACTGTCAACAAGTAGAATCAACTGAAAGAGATTTTGTCATCAAGGACAAACCATATGATCACAACTGAGAACCAACACTAATGTGCTTCAACTTGTATGTATACTCGTAGGTTGTACGAGCACATTCAAGTTGCATAGTGCAATCAATTGTTGAATTTAAAAAAGGTAAAAAACAAAAAATAAACTCTTTGTACTATAGGTAGCATAAAGAGGAAATATCCATGAAGCGCCACAAAAAATACTTGTAGCTCAAAGGATAACTATAGTCATCACACCTGCATGTCAAATTGCTAACATTCCTCCTTTGCAGCAACCAACTCCAATGGTAGATGCCACCCCTTTTATACAATCTCAGAGCAACTCCCCTGTTGCACCAACATAGGAACAACATCTCAAAGAAACATTCAATGAAAGATACCTTGTTGTGGTAAAGTGATTTTGACATCGTATAGATGCAATTTCTAGCCTTTCTGTTTTCCAAATATTTAGGGAAAGGTACATAGGGATGCACACTTGAATGTCAGGGTTAGGAGCCACATGTGTAAGGTGTTATTCTAAAAAAGGTGTCCATCACTTCAGCTTTGCAAATGGCATGGACCCAGGCCTACAACCATTGTTACTCAAAAAGTTAACATAGGTTGACAAAATACTTATTGCTAGGGTTGCTCTGGTTCTATAGGTCTCCCACACTAGAGGAGGCCAATTTAAATATAATGGTCACACGATAAGCTTCCCTCAGGATATCTCAAACATAGAATTTTTTTTGTCGTGCTGGCTACAAGACCTTGAGGTCGTGATCATTTGCATGACCACCATTGAAGGCATGAATTACGATTGCTATGTTAATAAACATCATGTCACAGATGCATGCATTGAAATACAAAATTTAATATGACAAATACTACAATGATGTTGAGATTGATGTTGAGGCTCTTAAAATGTTACCTGATGTTGCTGTTGATGTGTCCAATTTCTTGCATACAATAGACCAAGTTTTAGATGAAGAGCTAATGCCATCAACTAGCTCAACAAATGTTGGTCAAGAAGAAAATGACTCTTCAAACTTTTCATCAAACTTTTCATCATTTATATCTTATCTTGGCCTGAAATTAGCTCTTCTCTTGTTATTGAATACAACACTCAAGGTTTATTTTCAATGGCCTTTCCAACATTGTTCCCCATTGGAGAAGCACTTCCCCTTCAACCGAGAAATGTTAAAATTCACTTATATGAATATGCCCTCCACCTAATGAGATATTTTGACCACATATTTGGATAACATGGTAGGTTTAGATATTTTCTCTACAATTTGATTATGAGACATCACAACCAACAAACTGTCTCTATTTGTGTTCAGGAAAACCTGGAGGACAGAATCCCCAAGTCATATGTTTTGCGGTAATAGCTCCAGACTGCTCCCGACTGCCAAACAGCCAAGCAGTTGATGCGTTTTGGCATATCATTGTGCGAGACCCGCTCTTTTTGGAATTCTTGTTGGGCCTAGATAACTACCATGATTGAACAGGTTGGCATACCCACCCTTTTTTCACTTTGAGTTGTGCAGACACAAAATGGGTTGACCTAGAAAATGTTTTCTCTTTTGCAACTTGTTTAGCAATGGAGCCTTCAACAAAAATGATAATAGATAGTGTTTTTCAAAATCCACATATAATATCTTTATATTTGCATCATAGATTCTCAATTTTTTGTGAGGAGGCGATTGAAAAGCTTTTTCATGCAAAAGATTATTGGTATAGATATGAATGGCAGCATCATGGCTATGCACATGTGCATGGTTTTTTATGGCTTCTAGAAGCTCCTACTATGGACGCTCTTGATTGGTCCAATGACCATGATGTTACCATGGCAAGGTAATTTTTTGATAGGTATGTTTCAACTTGGAATCAATGTTGGCCTACACAAAGAGTGCTTAGAATGTATCATTCTTCTGAAGAAAACTTGTGATTGCTTACCACGAGTAGATCTTTACCAATGATCCAATCATAGATTATGAAGATTTGCTAAACATAGTTCAAAGAGACACAAAATGCTCTGAATATACTTGTTTAAGGAGAAAAGGAGAGCAATTGCAATGTCTGTATAAAGCACCTTGACAGTAGCAACTTACATCTACATTGACATCTGATGCTGAGTCTAACAAATTCTATAAACCCACAAGAAATGATGATCGCCTAAATATTCATAGCCCAACCATGCTTGCAATTTGGTGTTCCAATGTTGATTTCCAGCCAATTATTTCTAGGAAAATTGTTTTGAATTATATTTCTAAATATGTAGCTAAATCTAAGAAAAAATAAAAAAATTATCTTGATATGTTGAAAAGACTTGCAAATACCAATATAGTTGAGGATAGAGCATTGGTTGCATATAAAAAATTCATGATGAATATTCTTGTGGAATGTGACATCTCTGCACAGGAGACGTGCCATATGTTGCAGAAATTGCCTCTTCTTACTTCAAGCTGACAATACATTCACTTGAATGTTGGCAAAAAGACATGGTTTCGTATAAACAAAGATGATATTGATGAAGAGTTTCCAATGAGCTATATTCACTGCTATATGCAAAGGCCTCCAGAGCTAGGAGTTGTATCCCTAATTGACTCAGTCTGCTTATATACACACTCAAAAAAGCAGAAAAAGACTAAATGGAAACTAAGGAACCAACCTGCAGTTGACCTTGTCTACCCATTATTCAAGACTGCTCCTGTTGAAGATACCAAGATATTTGAGACATTTTTTTGGAATGAACTTATGCTATACAAACCTTTTTGGAACATACAAACAGATATAGGTCATCTCAAACAAGAGATAATAGAAAATTAGAAAGTTTTAAAAATGGATGGTTATCAGCCTTGGCATGTTAATAGACTTCCAGTTACACCCACAATTGAAGAACAACATGATAGTGATATTGGTGATTTGAACCATCGACCTTCTATGGATAAATATGAATGGGAAGTTTTATCTTGGCTTAGTGCTACTACGAACTTTAGTATAAATCAGCTTCAACTATTGGGTAGGAGGGATTTTGATATGAACCATCCATAGAATACAAACCATGTACCTGAACAACTCCATAATATTGCTTTACAGTTCATCCCATCAGTGAAGGCACAACGTGAGGAAGCTATGGTACAATTTATACCTATAGATATTTCGGCCCATCAACTTTCACCAAAATAGCAATTGGCCCTTCAAATAATCTAGTCCCATCACATGCGGCCTTCACCCAAAGCCCCTCTCTGGATGATCATTCAAGGGACAGCTGGCACTAGAAAATCCTTTTGGATAAATTATATTCGACAACAAATAAAAACCTCTTTTGTTGAATCCAATAGCTACTTACTCACATTGGCTCCTACAGGTGTTGTTGCATACAACATATGTGCATCTACAATCCATACTGCACTTTGAATTCCCATAAAGGATATGAATCCTTTGCAAGGGAAAAAAATGATAATATTCCAAGAATAATTTAAATATATTGAATACATTTTGATCGATGAAATGAGTTTTCTAGGCCCAAAGTTGCTACTGAAAATAGATAGCCAGTTGCGCCAAGCATTCCCAGATAACCAGAGGGAGCCATTGGTGGTGTTTCTATGATCCTTGTTAGTGATCTTTCCCAGTTGCCACCTATCATGGATACACCTATTTATGCTTCATGCTTGTTGACAGTAGCCTTGTGGCACACTTTCACGGTCTCAATAACATTGGACACTATTTTCTACCAAAAAGGAGACAACCATTCGCAACAAAAGTTCTAGGAAATCCTTCTCCATATAAGAAATGGTGAGGCTCTCCATGATGACTGGGAAGAGATTATGAAACAAACAAATAAAATGCTCTCAGCCACAGAATGAGAATAATTTGATGTTTCTACACATTTGTTTGCTACAAATGACTTGGTCACATTCCACAACAAAAAAATGATCAAGCAGTTAAATTTTCCCATAGCCATTAGCATTTCTCGAGTGGCACAGCAACATGCATCTGATCTTGGAGATGATGATAAAATTATTCCAGAATTGCTACTTTGCATTGGTGAATAGGTGATGCTAACAAAAAAATTGTGGATTCAAGCTGACCTAGTGAATGGATCCCTTGGTGTTGTTACAACTATTGTGTACAATCCACATTCTAAATTGCCAAACCCACTTGACTATGTTGTTGTCCACTTCCAAAATTACATTGGTCCACCATGGGACCCAAAACATCTGAAAGACATCCCCATCCCACCTATAAGTTGTGGGAGTCGAATACAAATTCCACTCACTATGGCATGAGGAATCACAATACATAAAGCAAAAGGCTTAACATTGAATAGAGAAACAATAAACATAGGCAACAAAGACAGGAAAGGGTTGACTTTTATAGATATTTCTCATGTTAAATCAATTGAAAGACTCTCTATTGATCCAACTTTCTCATTTGAGAGATAATCTAGGCTTGGTACCAACAAATACAATGCTTTCCATTGCAGCGAAGAGACGCATCTCAAACATTTGCACCCCTCACTAGATGCTTCTACTCCCACCCCCTAGCCTAAATTATAAAAAAGGCTCCAAGATAGTTGTTCTTGCATTTTCCTTTGTTTGTGTGTCATCATATTCTCAAGCATTTTATAAGTTCAATTTTGAAAAAAACATACCAAGTAATATTTTTTGCAAAATGGGTATAATGCCAAAGATGCACAAATATACTATGCAACAATAACTAGAGGGTACAACTTGTCCAGGTCAATCACATGTTTTGATGATTCTATTATATTAATCTTCCAACTTCTTGTTCTAAGATTTCATTGTGTGATGCTTTCAGTATTTGGCATTCAAAACAATACACTCTTTTTTATATTCCATTTCCCCATCTTTGTTTAAGTTCTTTAAAATTTCATGATGTCAATTGTTTATTAGCATACCTACAATTATTTTCCAACCAATTCTAACATACAGTGGTGTAAACATATAGTTATAGTTGTTACACATTAATACATTTGTAGATACAAGCAACTTCAGCTGTCAAAGATGCACAAAGATTGGAACCAACAATAACTAGAAGCCAAAAGTTATATAATTCAATAACGTGTTTAGAACATTCTAGTATATTAAACTATATATGCACATACTATAGATGCATTCTTAAAAAAAAAATTCCTATTCCCATAGCATATAGTTGTTGAGTTCTCACATTTGTCCTTCATGGTTTTCTCCCACAGATTTTAATGTCTTCCTATTACCTTTTCTATTGGCTTTATTTTATTCAAATAGCTACAAATATTTGTCTACAAAATTCTTTTTTCGTCATTTCACTATTTCACTGTTCCTATATATTACATTCACAAATATATACTCTTGTCTACATTTCTTTTCTTTTCTATGATACATGATAAAATTCCATGCTATTTGTCATGGCTTGCTCGAGCATGTTCACAACAATGATGGAGTTTATTCGGCACATGGCTTTGTGATCGTGCCTCGCTCAACGGACCCAAAATGGTATGTTTTGTTGATGTGTTTTATGCACTTTCATTGTTGCACAATTGCAGGTGCACTACCTCTCTTGAAGACAATATTGTTCTCATGAACACTATCCCAAGGTTTCTCGGATGTCAGTCATGACAAGATACCTCAGTAGTTTGATGTGATTTGCTGGAATCACAAGGCATCCCTTATGAAATACAAATGGGACACAAAGCTGGATCTTGAAATGGAGTTCTTAGGATAGAAGTTATTAACTGTAGGTTCAAACAACAATCTTGGACTCCATCTAGTTATTGGATTTGGCTTTACAATGTGCAATGAACCTTATCAGTTACAGGATAGGAAAAGTTCCTAATCTGAAGCTTGCTATGAATAGTGACAATGGAGGCAATGGACAATTCCTCAAAACAATATCCAATTGGATTTCCGGTATCATGGAAATTGTGCTATCTTCTAAGGACTAGATATTTCATCCTTCATCCACCACATACATGCATGAATCAAGATAAATGTTTGGGCTTTAAAATTAAAGTATACCATCAACAAACAACAAAAAATATGGACTAAGGAATCATCAACAAGGTAGGAATTTTCACAATCACCCAACAACATTCCTAAGATTTATCCAAAGAAATAAGATAGCTAACTAAACAGCAATAAGATCTAAGTCAAACATCTAACATTGGAGAATGAATCAAATAACATGAGAGAAATCAAGAAAATACACCAAGTCAATGCCTTTTCTTATAAATTTAGCAGCATGCCTTTACAACAACTCAAGTCTCTCTTTTAAAATAAGAGGAGAGCCCTATTTATAGTTTTCCAAAAGTTAAATGAATGGAAAAGATTCATTCTCATTGTGTGGCCACGATTCATTACAAAATAGGGTTTCACCTACCCCCAAATAGAAATGGCACATTTAGCAAATTGTTGTTTCTTTTAGCTATTATTCCTTTAATGTCCTTCTGCTCCTGGAAGCCAGGTGCTCTATATATTTGAGGATGAAGCTTGTCTATCTCGAGGATTTCACATCGCAGTCTGATAGCTCCATTCCTTAGCATTTCTTCAGCCTTTTCAATCTTCATCATACTTCGAGCCTTGGTCCCTGAACAGCTCTGATTGGTCGAAGGCGGGCAGCAAAACTCAGAACTCGTTGTATTTCTCTAGCTACCATCCTTCATCTTCTCACAGGAATTATGGTTTGATCTTCTCTGGATCCATTTGCACAGTGGGCATATCATAGCCCGTCATACTTAAAAATTGGGTGCATTCTACTAAGATTTCTTGATCCACTCAATGTCTAGATCCACCCTGCTCAGAGTTGCTCCAACCTCTCCTTCGGTTGTCGAAGTTCTACGCCACACATCCACTAGCCAGTGATCTTCTTTCTTAAGCTCTAGCTTTTCTTCCCACGTGGCCTCAGGCATTTGAAGGATATCTTAATCCTTGGGAAGGTGGATCGTATATAGGGGGAAATTATGCAGAGCCTCTTGTGCTTCTAGGACGATCAAGTCAAGAACTTTTACAAGAACAAACGAATAATGATTATATGTATCCTTGCCCATGACTTGTGGAAAAATGCTCGGTTTATTCTAAAGTTCTTCCCCTTTCCAAGAATCGATCAAGCTTTGGAGACAACTGTGAATGTCAAATTACTTGGTAGGTTTTCGACACAAGACCAAACTGTATTAATCAGTTTTCTTGGTGGAGCGGTTTGCGATCCTTGGATCTTTATCCTGCTGTATTTCTCACACCATGAATGTGTGACTCCTCATATTTTTAAACCTTCTGCTATCTGGTTGTTGTCCCGTTCAATGTTGAATATTATATGTCACCCCACCTGGCCAATTCTAGGGGTATGCATTTGCGTTGTTCGAGAGCCGGGGCATAATATTTATCTTGATACACGTTATATTATCTATTTCTTAAGTTGTATCTTGATGAGCCAAGATGACCTATATCTTAGCTTATATTTTTAGCACAGGGTCGTGTTATAAGTTGTTCTCCTCCATTCTCTACACATTGTCCCCTTGGGTGAGTCACGGCTACATCGATTTCTATTCAAAGGTCCTTTTCTCTTCCTTTCCTTTTATAAAAACCTTTCTCTTTGGTAGCAACTTGATTCATCCAACAATGAATGAAAATGAACAATAAATAGGAAGTCGGCTAAACTTGTGGCAGGACTTTCTTCATTATATGACACTTATATCTCCAAATAGCCTGGGAAAAGGCTTTTGATAGCATAAGTCTCAGCCTCAGTCAATCATAATAGCTTGACTTTATTCGGTGCCCTTCTTACCATGTGTGACTCTCTTGTTCTCCCCAAACATTTTTAGCTACAATGCCACCTAGATATTCATAATTGCATCGAATGTATGGATGATTTTGCTTAGCACCTATGTTGTCCTCCCAATCTTTCTCTTGAAATCCTGTAGAATTTAATCATGTAGACCACCCTAATCGTATGGTTAATGCCTCGTATTAGGGTGCTGTGATGCAATGAGCCTCATAATCGATAGAACATTCGAGGCTTCTAACTGAATCAAAATATTTTCTTGCATATTCTAGTGTATACTTTCCCACAGTGCAACATTTTATACTTTGTGCATCTTTGGTGTTATACACATTCTGTACAATTGGTCCCTTGGTATCCTTCTAATTGATTTAAGTGGAAATCCTTACAAAGAGGATGTTGTAGATTTGCAATGGCTACATAATTTATTCTTGTGTTTGCACATATACATTTGCACATTCATTGAGCTACCATCCTTTTGATTTTACTTTGGTGCCCAAGGCTTAATGCATTTTGTGGTTGTTGTACTATGGCGGTGGACAAAGTAAATGTTGTCAGACATAGTAAATGGAATATTGAATGTAGCAGTGTGGGAAAATATATTTTGATTAAGTTGCATTGTCCAAACAACCATTATATATATACATAAGTACATTAAATGACTTACACATTCTGGAGAACAACAATTTTCAATCTAGCACAAAACAGTTTCCAAACACTTTGCTATCACACCAATGACCTTGCATAAATACACTTGAGCAGTTCATCGTAACGACTTTCAAGTAGGTCAAGAAAAAAAGAATATCATGAAACATATTGATACAATGTTCAAGGTATGTTCTTTCTTATTATATATTGAATACATGTAGAAAAACTATATAAGAGGTGCTATTTGCAAATGCAATGAGTGAACTATATTCTCTTTTTTCAAGACAAGTCTATGATTCTTTTGCCACAAAAAAATTGGTTTCCTATTTTGGTTCTTGGTTATTATATGTGGACATGATTCACATACACATATCTACATATACATCCTACTAATGCAATGCAAATATAACAACTTACAAGATAAAATTTATACTGATATATATCTTTGTTAAATCTATATGATTGTTTTAATAATCTTGCATAGATACAATACACATCCAACAAACTTATTGTATTCTAAATTTCCCATTTCAAATTGCTTGACGGTCCAACAACTCAACCCAATGCTTCTTGCGTTTGTCAAACATCGCCAACAGTACATGTATGTGCAAAAATTTTCCATTGTCAATAAATAGATTAAGTGGCCCGTTTGTAAATATTATTCATTGTTTCTACTTTCTGATTATGTTTGTTGATTTTAGCTAGATGTATTTACTAATTTTGGATGCTTCCTTTCTCATCTTGTTTCTCCATGCACTGACATACCTCTCTCTTATATTTGCAGGTGCTAGGCTAAAGCATAGATGACAATTCCAAAATCATGATGCTTGTTTTTCCCAACTTTGATATTTTGCAATGTATAATGGAACTCCACAAAATTTCCAGTGGATGTTCCATGTTGCTTTTGCTCGGGGGTTTGGCTAGGGTCCACAAGACTCTATGATGCCAATATGGTAGGGTGGATAATGAGCATGGGTTTACTGTTTTGGCTTTTCATCCCATATATCTTTTCCTGCATAGATACATGTGTAGAAAACATGGTTTATAAGAACATGTTTCTTATGTAGTACCAACTGGTAGCAATGCACTAGAGACTTTCATTGGTTATTCATCTAATTGACTCTTCAATTGCACTATGAAATCATTCATTAAAAAAACAATTTTTTATTGTAAATTTCCTTGTAATTCATTAATTTTAAACTTTCTATACTTGTGTCGCCAAAAAACACATGCATACTAAAACTTTAATTCCCAAAACTATGGACTAGTACTAATTATAAAAAAGTATTCAATCTTGAATGTTTTTCTTTGTTGAAAAAAATGAGTACTTTTTTTATCCAATATTAGTAATTGCACACATGGGTGTGACCCTTAGAAAAATCTTCCATGTATTTCAAAATTAAATAATAAATTGATTGAATAACCTACACAAAAACGACAATATACATGTGCATCTGTTGCTAATAAATATAAAACTAAAATATTATTGCTAGAAAAAATAATTATTTTAAATTTTATTTTTTATTTAATTTCTTAGTTTCCATTTTTAAAGAAATTTAAAACATAAAATTAATAGTTAATAGCTATTGTAACTAAAATGATTAAATATTACATGGTAATAAAAAAAATTTACTCGTAATTACTTGTTTCATACATTGTAACTTCAATGCATTTCATATCAATTTCTATTCACTTGTCACCACACTTTATGTTTCTCCAACCAAACAAACATTTATAGCTATTACTGATCATTAGGATTTCACATTCCATCCCAAAAAAAAAGGTTCCACCCTCCTAACCGTCTACATAGCCCATCACAAAAGACCCCTATTGGCTGATTGTTATGCATGCGACTGCTAGTTATTAATATTATATCATTATATCATTATATTAATTATATCAAAATTAATTTATAATTAACATAAAATTCTAAATTAATTTTTACAATATTGATTAATTATATATTCAAATTAAAATATAATTAACTCAAAATTAATATTAATTAGATAATCTCTTATATTGCACGTAGAAAGAGGAGATATTTTATAGAAATCAATATATAATCAGAAATCTAAGAAGACATGTTTATTTAGTCCAGTATTCCAACACAAATATTCACAAAAATATTTAAAACAAATCTAATAATTAACTCCTACATAGTCTCATTCACATTTTTTCTAATCTAATAATTAGCATGAAGTGACTTCTCTCCATAATCTTATAAAAACAATACTTTATAAAAAACTATGCAACACTAGAAATGACCATTAAAATAGAAATGGCATTTCATCCTTTTTAGTGGGAAATGGTGTCCTCCTATTGCATTCCTGATAGTAAATCTTGGAAGGGTTTTCTTAGAGTTTGTTTACAATAACCTAAAAAAGGTTTTCTATTTCAAGCATGGGATAGAATAAATGTAAAAAAGGGAGTGAAATAAAATAAAAGGTGCATAAGTAATTTTAAGATGAAATCAAATCAATTTTACATATGTAAATAAAAAGTAAATTCAAGTTTTTAAATCAAGTGAATTAATTACAACTATTCATTTCTTCATCCAAAAAATCATAAATCTACCTCTCCTCTCACAAATTCAATCATCTTTGAATACTTTTCGAATATCTCTTATTCTTTTAAATTTCACATTGTATTGACATATTATGTTGCAAAGATATTACACAATCATTTGAACAACCACATTCATAATCACATGTAAATCTTATATAAAGAGAATACACTTAATCAAAGGTTTGCATTGTTTTTAGTATAA
Source organism: Sequoia sempervirens (assembly GCA_007258455.2). Lineage (NCBI taxonomy): Eukaryota > Viridiplantae > Streptophyta > Pinopsida > Cupressales > Cupressaceae > Sequoia > Sequoia sempervirens. Next base: position 156,674,769 of record VDFB02168118.1, read on the forward strand.
TATTTTAAATTCATTATTTCTTTCCTTTGTTATTCTAAATTCTCATTTTTACACATGTATTGAAAGTTATGACCATATATATATGGAGGATCTATAAGGAGGCCCACATAGATTAGATTAATATATTAGAGATCTATAAAGAGATCCCAATATTGCAACTTGAACCGAAGGAAATAGGGTTCCACCTTTTAGGAGATGGAACCAAGGGACCTATTTCACTCTCAGTTCATTATGAAAGCAAGATCCCTCAACCAAGTGACATAATTGAGGGAAAGGACACACACAAGGCAAGGTGGTGTGTGGGTTTCCTTAGGTGTAATTAAAATAGGGAGATTCAAGATTTAAAAGAAGCTTCAAAGGAGAAATGCAAACTCTAATGCACTAAACCCTAGAAACTTAGAGCATTAAATCAGATGAACAAACAAAACTTAGATAGAAAGGAACTTGGTAAGCTAGTGGATTCCAAGCAAGGTTTGCAACTCTAAAATTCTACTTATTGAAGTGCATTGGGACTCATACGTCAGACTAGCCGATTTAGTCTTGCTACTGGAATCTAGGGAGAATTTAGAATCTTCTACTGGAAAATTAGGATCTACAGAAAATTGTTGAAAAGAGGTATACTAGGACTCATACGTCCAAGGTGGAAATTTAGTCCCAGTATTAGGGTTTGACTAAAAATTTTGTATCCTCAAGTGATCTTCTATAGCTTTTTTCTTGTCTGATCTCCAAGTCTAAAAAGTTTGAATTCTGATCTATAGGTGAGTTTCCGTGAAGATGACAACTTCTTGACAACTTTGTCTTCAAAGGATCTTCAAGCTCCAAATCACCTAGATCTACAATCACACATGAAGAGGGGAAAATGTTGTGTTAGGGAATAGGGGTTTACCTTGGTCAAACCCCATTTTGGTAATCAAACCTTGAAATGAAATGAAATAGAATGAAGGAATGATGAATAAACAATATGTAATGTTGCAACTCACCAAACCCTTGAAATAAATGCTGCAAACTTGTGTGAGATGGATCCAATGGATGTGGATCTTGACTCTTTAACTTGATATTATATAATGTCTATGAATGCTTGCTTGAATCATGAAAACCTACATCACAAATGTTAGCTCAAAAGCACACATGATGAATGAAGACTTTGACATGATGCTTGAATCTTGAATGCTGCTCCAAATGCTTGATGATTTTCTCTTGAATGCTATTGAATACTTGAGTTGATAGAATGCTTGAATACTTGAAAGCTTAGATCTCGTTAGGAGAAATTATGTGAAATAACCTTGTATTTATACTTGTTTATGCTAAATATCTTGAAATTACAACACCATAAGCGACATCAGATCTAGGATAATAAAATCCCACCAAGAATTTGATTTGAAATAGGTCCTAGTTAAAGTGGGACTCATATGCCAGTTGGGGTGTATGAGTCCTAGTGTCTTAAACACTAGACATAAGCTCCAAAAAGTGTTATGTTTAATGTAATGTTCAAAATCAGGTCCCGAGTCCTAGGTAGAACCTATACATCCAAGGTGGTGTATGAGTCAGGTAGATCACTAGATTTGGAACATATAACCAAAAAACATGAATTATGATTAGTCATTTGATAAAGTTTGAGATTATCCTGATAAAAATGCATTAAATAACGCTTGTGGATGAAAAATAGCACCAAATAAGGCATAAAGAAGCCCAATTTTAGCAGGGAGGGCCCAAACAAGTGTGAAAATGTAAAGGGATACATTTTTTTACATTACATTTAGCCCCAACTTTAGTGAGAGGAGGAACTTGCTTCAAAATCACACTAAAGTAGACAAATACACATCAAGAGGGGTCCAAGTATACCAATGCTAGTAAGATAGGACAAAAATGATCAAGAGGGATGATTAAACCCCCAGGATCAAGATCCTATGGCAAACCAACATAGGCACAAAAGAACACACATGAGAATTATGTATGAAGCAACAAAAAGACACAAGAATACACTGCCAAAGACATAAAGAAGAAAGAAAAAGAAAGAGGGGTGGATCAAGCCTTGACTTTTTTTCCAACACGATGTGGATCAGATCTAAGTTTTTTTTCCAAATTTTTTTTACAAGTGGAACACAATGTCCGCTATGTAAACTGTAGTGTAGAAAAAAGTAACCCTTTTTTACACTTAATTTGGGAATAATTGATATAAAATTAATCTAATAATGACTTGATGGGTAAGTGCAAAAAGATGGGAGCCAAAAAGGGGGCTTAAGTGGCCACTTTCTTTTTGAAATCTGGAGATATTGACCTTGGACGTGAAATTGAGGATAGTTACACTCAAATTTTTGAGATGCAAAAAAAACAAGGATCAAAGTTCTTCAAGTCTACTTTCTAAAATACTAATTTATTTTGAAAATGGTTGAGATTAAGGGGTTCAAAAGAGGGACATATAGAAATTGTTGTTGTTTTTGTCAGAAAAACATAACATAGCAACTTTTGTATGTCCCTAGCACAACGAACATTATTTTAGTATTTTTAAAATTGCTCTAGTGAGAAATTAGTTAACAGTGTGTAGTTGATTCATGATTTTTCTGATAATTTTTTAATGAATATTTGATTTTTTACTAATTTTATAAGTGGACACTTCCTGAAAAAATAGAATTTTGGCCATGCTACCCCTACAAATTTTGGAAACTAATTGATTTTGTTTTTCAAAATTTGTAGAATGGAGTCTACTTTCTAAAAATGTAATTTATTTGAAATTTTGATGAATGGTTAATTTATAACGAAAAAAACACCAAACACTGTTTTTTTCTAAAAAAGAGACACACAAACAAAAAAAATTATAGATGAAAGGTTTAACATTGTCAAAAAGTGAAAAAAATTACATCTTTGGATAGCTAAGAGGGAACCTAACATTACCCAAGTGTTTGATTTGTTCGACATTGAAACACATGCAATCCTAACGGTGAGCACGAACCCAATTATGTGAAATGTTGTAGAATTTGCAAAAACATGTCTCTAGTTGGTGGGAAGGCCCTCCAAGCCTTTGGGTTGTATTGCAAGGAAAATACCAAGCCTAAGGCTTTCGGATTCCCAAAGCAAGATGTAAAGCACACGTGTTATAATGTGCACATGTTATATCTTAGTTTTGACATAGCTTTTGTGTTTTTTGAATGCATTGATAAAACACGAGCTCATTATAATGTGCTCACATTCTAATCTACATTGAATTTATTTTTCTTCTCTTTTTTTTTCTTTCTTCTCGTTATCTTTGATGGAAACTATATACATGAAATAAACATTTAATTTGACATTTACATATGGACGTTTACATTCTTATACTTTAAGTTATATTTCTTGTATATAGTTTTAGGATGTTTGAAAGTGGTTTCGAATCTCTAGGAGTTATAATGCAAATTCTAGTTTTTGGAAGATCTCACAAATTTTAGACTTAGTCAAATTTCAATAATCAACAAGTTGTATTATTTCTCTCTCTATCCCACTCATTTTTTATTTCTTACACTCTAGACCTCTCTCTCACTTTCTCCATCCCTTTATCTGACTCTCCCTCCCTTGATCTCAAAAACTTCTCTCTCCTTTGCTCTCTAATTCTCTCTATCTCGCTTCCCTCTCCCTCTCTCCATCCTTCTCTCTTTCTCTCTACCTACCTCTCCCTCCATCACTCCCTACCACTCTCTATTTCTCTCTACCTCACCTCTCTCTCACCTGCCTCTCTCCCTTCATATTTATCTCTCCCTCTCTTCTCCTCTATCTACTCTCTATCTCCTAATCCCTCTCTCTACCTACCTCCCCATCCATCACACCTTATCACTATCTATCTACACCTCTCTATCTCACCTTTCTCTCACTCCCTACCTCATTCCCTCTCTACTTCTCTATCTCTCCTCTCTCTCTACCTCTCCTTCCCTCTCTACTTATCTTTATCTCCTCTCTCCCTCTCTCTACCTACTTCTCCTTCCACAACTCTCTATTTCTTCCTATCTCACCTCTCTCCCTCACTACATCTCCCTCCCTCTCTACTTATCTATATCTCCCCTCTCCCTCTCTACCTAGCTCTCCATCCATCACAACCTACCACTCTCTCTCTATTACTCTCTCTCTCTCACCTCCCACTCTCTCCATCCATACCTCTCCCTCTCCTTCCCTCTCTAATCTCTATCTCCCTAATCCTTCTCTACCTACCTCTCCATCCATCACTCCCTAACACTCTCTCTACACCTCTCTATATCACTTATCTCCCTCCCTCCCTCATTCCCTCTCTAATTCTCTTTCTCTACCTCTCCTTCCCTCTCTAATTTTCTTTATCTCCCCTAGCCCTCTCTCTCTCTCACTAGATGTCTCCCTCCTTACCTTTTCCCCTATCTACTCTCTAGATCTCTCCTCCCCCTCCCTCTACCTCTCTCTCACTCATCCCTCACCCTCTTTCTCTCTCTCTCTCTCTCTCTATCTCACCATTCTCTCTTTCCCTCTTTGTAACTCTCTCCTTGCTTCTTACATCCCCAAAAAATATGATTTGAACCTAAGAAGAAAGAAAATCTAGATGTGGATTTTTTATCATCAACAAATCTTGCATAATTTTCATTTATGTGCTTTATTAAAAAGAATTGATCATTCTTTTTATATTTCAAACCATGATTCATTGTACCATGGATATACCTCAATGTCTATCTTGTTGCTTTCCAATGACACATCTTTGGTTCTTGCATGAATTGTGAAAGATATTTAAAAACAAAGCTAATATTTGGTCTAGTGTAGGTCAAGTAAATCAAACCTCCAACCATTTGTTGATAGAGAGTTGCATTTACCTAAGGAGATGGACCAGAAAAAAATAATTGTAATCCTAATGCCATGAGTGTAGACATGGGTTTGAAATCCATCATTTTAAACTTCTCGAGAAATATCTTGGTATTTTTTTTTTGATATAAAGATATGGCAATTACCATACCTCTTAAGTTGAGACAATAGTGCAATAGATTGAGATTTGTCATATCTAGTGCCTTTTTGAGATCATATGTGGTTTTCTCAACCATCATTTTTGAGTTGTCTATGATAACTAGGCTGTCAACATATACATTGATAACTAATTTATGATGTAGCAAATGTTCACTAATTTGAGGTAGAGATTTGGATCACATGGATGCTTACTTAATTTATGTTGTAGAAAATGTTCATTAACTTTGATATCTTAGGCTTTAGGAGTTGTAATGTCATAAAATTGCACCCCTTACAATTTCACATACATTTTTTGTATGCACTTTAGTTTCCACTCCCTTAGCATTTGTGTAGGTTCATTTTAGCCCCTGCATCAGCCTTTTCCCCTCTCAAGATGCTCATGACCCCTTTTCAGCAACTACCTTTGCACATCAGTTTTGTGTTAAACCTTATGCTTTTCTCATTGTTGTCATTTTGTAGTGTGATGTGTTTGGACACTAGTGCATTGTGCATACATTTGCGCGTCACGCTAGAATCCCATGACATTCTGATGTTCAAACATCCATTTTCTGGTGCCTTGCCACTTGTCAGCTACTTTTGTCAATGGTAACAGCCTTGGATGCCTTGTAACGGCTCGAGAACCTTCTTTTCCCTCCCATTCTCTCTTTAAATTGTATATTTTCAATTCATTTGGTCCTCTTGGTCTTTCTCTCTTGGAGACATTCTCTTTTCTCTCTTTCACTCTCTCAAGCTTGCACAACTCTCTTGCTTGTTACAACACTCACGTTCTCACAACATTGTTTACAACTCTCTAAAGCTCTCCCTTGGCTCACACAACTCTCTCTGTGTGTGGCTTCCTCAAGCCTTGTAGGTGATATCTATCTTTTATCTTGTGTCTTTTAGCATCTTGGGATTTCTCACATCCCTTATCTATGCATTTATCTATCTCGTCTATCTATCTAATTTACTTTCTATCATTTTCTCTATCTATTTGGTTGTCCATGGAGGTGGGAACACTAAAACGGGGGTTTGAGTGAGGCAAGCCCCTAAACAACCCCAACAATTTTCCTTGATCTTATGTGTGCAAGTGTTCAAGATATCTTTTTGTTGGAGGATTCATTTCTTGGGTTGTCATAAGCATTCTCTTCCTCTCATTCTCTCACTTTATCATCTACGTTTTACTTAGTTTACTTCACTTTATTTCAATTCTATTATTCTTTGTTATTGTCTCGCATTCGAAGTTCTTATCAATTAGGGTAGAAGTACTCACTTTGTTTTTTATGTGACATTCTTGATTTTTAATCCATACGAGATGCTAGTGTGCATCAGAGACTCTAGTGCACCGCACTAATGTCCATATGCCACACTACATTCCTTGGCCAAAAACTTGCTAGTGTGTCCAAAAGATGCATGTGACCTACTCATTTTGATTCTGAAACTCTCACTTTGTTCCTTGAGGTAGTATGAGGTAGTTTAGGGTAGTTTGTTCACTAGGACTCTCTTGAGAATAAAGGCTTGTGAGCAGAGAATCCCCCTTCTCTACATTTTTGTGAATCCAACATAAAACCCATTCCATAAAAAAAAGGACAAATCAAAGATTTATTTTTCAAGAATTTTTTTTTTTGGGGCGTAGCCCCAAACCCCATTCCATGTCATCAATAGGGGTATAAACCAGCCTTTGGTCGGCTTGTCTATATCTCTATTTCAAAATGAACTTTCTATTTTTATTCCTACTATCCCTTTCCTATTTTGTGGAGAAAATTCATGAAGTTATCTTCCATGTGTGTGAGTGTGTGTTCTTTTTTCTCTTATTATTCTTTGTTGAACCCTCTCCTGAAATTCCTTCTAATTGTAAGGATATTTTGGTGCAAGAGGATGAAATCATTGATTCTTTTCTTAACATTGCTCTACCTTCTCTTCATTTCAATGCACTCTCTTCTAGAGACATTGCATTTGTTAATGATGAATCTCGTCTACATTCCAATGCACTCTCTTTTAGAGACTTTGCATTCATGAATGATTAATCTCATCTTCATTCTGATGCACTCTCTTCTAGAGACATTTGCATTCATGAATGAGGAATCTTATCTTCATTTGAATGCACTTCCTTCTAGAGATGTTGCATTAGTGAATATTGAAGCTCCTTTCATATTGGATCCTCAAAGGATAAATGTTGAACATATTTCTTTGAATGATTCCTCTATAAGTTGTAAGGAATCCGTAAATGTCATCTATGTCTTTTCCACCCTCCAAAGGCCTAAGAGACAAGTCATTTATCTGACTTTGGCTAGTCCTTCTCCTAAAAGGATTTGTTCTATTAATGGTGTTCCATTTAACAATGATTCTCCATATCCTTATACAAGGTCTATGCAGTTTGAATCTTCTTCTAATATTACAATAGCTCACATTTACAATACTAGAAAGAATAAACTAAATTTTGATTAACCTAGTTCTATACCACCTTCTCAACCAAGCCTTCCTCAATCACCTAGACCTATAGCTAAGCGACCAAGTGAGTATGATCTTCTCGAGAAACTTTGTGTTACTCCGACCAAGATCTCACTTTGGGATTTGCTTCAAATTGCTTCAGTTTACTAGGGTATGATTTAGGAAGCCTTGCAAAAGATCCTATAACCATCTTTTGTTAGGACGGTAAATGTTAGTGCATTGATAGCTCATATTTGTGCAGATTCGCCGAATATTAGATTCTATCAGCAAGAACTCCTGCCCCTGAAAGTGCATAAGCAAGCAGATCCTTTGATGATTATAGTTAACATTAATTAGCCAATAGACTATATATAACTGTGTGAGATTTAGGCTGAAACCTGTCTCACGCCATCAAACTGCGTTGGGTTTTCGTCATTGAACTAGGATGGTTTTCAGTCAGAAATCAAATTAGACTAAATCAGGACCTGAATCAAATCCAATCTCAAAATTAAATCAAATCGACATGTGCCCTTCTCCTGCAGTTTCACAGTAGTATCGTGTTTGGCACTGTGATGGAAGCCCTCATTGCAAGTCATTGCGGAGAACAATGCACCCATTTACCACTCTGTCAATAAATAAAACAACATTTTCATCAAGCTGGTTCCTGTAAAATCTCAATACAGGTAAATCAGAGCGCATGGTAAGCTTTTCATACAATGATTTCAGTATTGTATTCACGTAGATACAAACTTCTTCTGATTCTCTAAATCATCATCATTAGTGGAGGGGGGAAGCGGAGATAGCAAGCGCGTCGGCGACAGAGAGCATGGGAGGAGTAGAGCGGCGGGTAAAATGGGACTACAGAGGGCAGAGGAAGGTAGTTCTGTTGGGGCCATGGGTGCCTGACATTGTAGTGGATGCATACGTAGTGCCCAATGCAATGGTGTGTGGAAGTGGAGGTGCAAGACTCCTCCTCCCTCTAATATGGCTCTGTTCTCCGCGATGACCTTAACAAATTTTTTGTGGGCTTCTGCTCCAATGTTCAAGAAAAGTGTGTTCTTCACACTTCTCCTTCTTCGCCAACAGGTGCTCTCTTTTTTCCCCTCTCACCTTTTGGTTTGGCCTTGTACTTATCTAAATGTTGTTTCAACTTTTTCTACATCTTTTGTTTGATAATTTTAGTCCCTTGCAAGGGTAACAACCCTAAACCATAACTACAATCCATGGACATCGAGGATCCACCACTCTACAATTCCACCACATGCGTAACAATAATACGACAAAGATTGATCCATTAAGCCATTTCCGATAATTACATCCCTCTCTTAATGAAATGAAAAATGCAAGATTTATTTATTTTATGTTTTTTTTTTAAATTTTGCAAACAACCAATTGCTAGGATGCACAATCCACTCTTCCAAATTGCTAGGGATGATGACTCATTCTTTATGGTATTAGGACTATACATTCAATAAGATTCGACCCCTTGTAGGCTCTTTATAAGCCACGTGACTTTACCACAATTAAAATGCCACTAATGTCGGAACAATGTGTTTAAAAAACAAAACCTATTGAATTGGTGTAGAAATTAAAATGCAGTTCTTGGTGTAGCTACTTCAAAAAACCATATAAAGTTTTGACTTTGTAAGTTAGTAGATATTGAAGAAATAGATCTTGGAAAAAAATGTAAAGATACAATGTCTATCAATTTTAGTAAAAATACTTATTAACAGAGAAAAATAAATTTAACTTGTCTCCTGCAACATTTGGGTCCTCTTTTGCAGGAAAATTTGTTTTTATTAAATTTCTATTTTCAAAACACTGCAACTATTGAATGATAATAATGTCAGTTGATATCTTTACAGTACAAAGCAGTAAGCTTTGATGCATTTCATCTCGCATGATTCCACCAATCTTTAACACCTTAGCAGTTTTACTAATGATATGATTAGTATGTTCAGCCATCTTTCCAGTGTGCGCTTCATGAAGAAAAAGCCACAGTATAATTGGAGAATGGTTCTCCCAAAGAAAAGCTCTTATAGCACTAGCTTCTCATGGTCAAATATATCCCCAGCTTACGTTTCCTCCCTGAATTGCAGTATGATTTAAGTCATTTATCATATATTCATCACAACATTGGATCTACAGTGAGGATATTACATCCACTATCTTTGAATGGATGTATAGCATACCAAATATCACTGGAGAGGACAAATTCAGTAATGATTCCTTCAATTGCAATCTTACAAACAACTAAAACCTATCTATGAAACTGAACATAAAATTTTGAAAGCATTCAATAGATGTTTGGCCATATAAAAGAGAATTTGTTCCACTCGAATGGACATATAGTACCACTAGAATGACTCTATCTATTTTTGTAATAACTGTCCATTTTCAGCAGGCCAGTCAATGTGAAATAATGACATCCAGTTCATTGAATAGTAGACATTAAAACAAATTCCTTGCAAGTTGATGATTTCTTGATATTAATCCCATGTAGCTTTGAAGGACTATAAGACTATAAAGTGCTATTACAATGACATTTCACTTGATCAATGTTATCTTCAATTTTTATATGCTTCATGTAGCACATTTGAAAAAAAAGCTGGGTGTGTGGGCTACAGCCCAGTCACTCTCAAGTCGAGTCCTTGTTGTAGAAATGAATGATGATGATTCAACACTTAAATCATATATGTGGTGATTAATCCATTGTATATCCTCGAAGTTGCAAAGATAAAGGGAGGAAATGGGTTTCTAATTTTGTAATATTTAATTCCTGGGATTGGCTATGATGACCCTCTTAAGGCTAGGCTTAGAATCCACTACATACATACCTCTCCTCTTAAATTTAGTCGGAAGGTTTAGCTGTGTAGAAGTATGCATAAGGCGGGTGAATTGTTTGATAGAATTCCTGGAGTAAAAGGGATGTTTTGGATTGCAATGATGGTAGGATATGCACAAAATAGATTTGTTGAAAAGGCTCTAGAAACTTCCAACCAAATGCAATTGGCAGGGGTAAAGACAAATTCCACAACCTTCGCCAACATGCATGCTGACTGCATCAATATGGGAGCTTTGGAACAGGGCATGGACATTTCTTTTTGAATATTTCAAATAAGCAGGGGCGTATGGAGCCTAAAAATGGCAAATAGTTTTATGGGTCGTCTCAAGAGGAAAGGGACAGTTGATATTGAAGCATACTATGGTAATGGCGATGTCTTAGCATCTTGACAAATATTCTGGTCAGTAAGTTGTTTTACTTCAAAAAAAAATATTTGTTTCTTTTTGATTATTTTTCAGGGTGACTTTCATGGCGGGTTGGTTGATGGTTTCAGTGTATATATTTCAAAATTATGTTATTACAAATTTTCTCATTTTTTTAATACATCACAGGGGCTTAAAAAAATTTCAAGAAAGTCATAATGCAATTTCTTATCCTTCACTTTTCTATTGTTTGTAACATGTTAGATCTTCGAGCTAATGAGTTATGCCTATCAGTCAAGTGTCAGCAGTAGTAGAAGCCATAACCAAAATACTGCACAGAGTAAAGAATGATGTTGGATATGATAATGATACTGGCAGTATTGGAGGAAGTGAGAATGCAAGTAACGGTTTGGATATCAGAGAAGACAGTCATAATGGAAGTGGCACACAAGTGAGTCTTTTCATTTGAAGTTTTCCTGGAGAAATTATGATTCTAGAAAGGCATTGACAACAAAAGTGGCATGCAAGTGAAGATCTAATTTTTTCTTTTCTTAGGGAGGTTACATTTTGCGTGATGTTCTTTCCTATCATTGAGTTGCTAGTTATTTATGTTTCAACAATTTAGAAACATGTAATGCAAATTATCCTTTGGTTATGCATATTTTTACTTCAAGGGTTTCATTTTTCTTTACATCTTGCACATAATTTCAAAACAGTTAGAAGCTGAAGCTGGTTTTGTGAAGGGATTTGGTCTTTTCTTTATTGTTTGTAGGTCATCTTTGGATATCAAGAAATAAAATATTCAAAATGCAGACTAATCAAATTGTTGATTACATGGAATATAGAGTTGGTGACAATGCTTCTTTTGGATCTATTCATAAACTAATCAAAAGTATTCTCAAAACAGTGTAGTGAACAATTCATATATCAACAATATTTAATGAATGATTTTAGACTATAAAACATTCTGTCAAAACATTCCCAACAAAATCTCTTTGCAATGAATGTTTGATCTTTAAACTTTTAAACATGTCATTTAAAATTAAAAATTAGTGAAGGTTACATTAAAGGATGGATGGATATTTAAATCTAGTTGTATGTAGTAAGTGCTTTTGGCAATGATGAAGTGCCCTGTAAGGTCAATATGAAGCAAATTAATTTGGGAATAAAAAATATGTGAAAGGTCTTTGTCTTTGATTTTAGATAATAAGGTAATAATTGATCAACATCTAGATGCGAAAATTGTAAGTATGTAATCCTCTTTTTCCCATAAAGTGTCTTATCCTCAATTTTCTCATTTGTTGCTTTTTTGACCAACTTACAATTCAATTCCACATTTGTGAATATTTTCTACATCCATCCAAACTTATAGGACATCCTATTAAAGTGAAGGAATTTTTCAATTTGAATTTGGGTCATTAAGATCAATTATTTTCATAAAATTCAATTTCCTGTATGTTTGTTCATGGGTTTTATGTTTATTCAACATATTTTATTATGTTTGCATGGAAAAAAATTGGCCAATTTCAATTTGTGGAGAACCTTGGGTTAAGTCACTTGAATCTATATCCAAATCATTTTTATTTTATGTTTTATTTCATTCTAAAAGACTTTTGTCTAAATTTTCATGGTGAGATTTTTGTAAGCACAAAGAAAACATTGGAGTATGTTCATGTCAATTATCATAGTACAATTATTTAAGGGCTCACACGAGCAATTTCCCCTCTTCTTTGATTTTCTACATGAATAGTACTATTTCATAGTCGAGTTTTGTTTAATTATGAAATAATAGAATTTTCCTATGTGATATCATTTCTCTTACATAATATTTTAAATTTTGTTTTGGGGTGATTGTTTATATCTTGTTGATATATCTGTTTAGTTGAGAAACATTTCATGACAGTTGTAAATTTCTTTCAACAAAGGTTTTCAATAATTTTTGGTCCTTAAGTATGTTTACATTCATAATGAAGAATATATGCATGGATTTATTGTTTGTGTGTAATATGATAAATCTTTTGCACAACTAGACTGCCCCATTGTCCATACCTACTAGACTCTAAGGTTTAGTCTTATCTCAAATTCATTAATCAGGTAGTGTGCTTGGTTGTTTATATTGGTATTGCACTCAATTTTTACTAATTTCCTCTATTCTTTTGCAGGTACAACTCAACTTAGGATCACTTTGGGTCATCTAGTGTCCTCTTTATACATTTCATTTGGTTTAGAGAAACAACCATAGCCACCATAGGTTGGAACATATAAAAAATTAAGAGCTAAAGTGAGGTTGCTCTGGTCTTTGTCATTTGTCAAAACAAAATTCATAGACTATGCTATACATTCACAAACCTTATGTGGGCAATATAAAATTTGTCTCTAAACTATAGATTTTTGGCTCAGTAGGACTTTCTAGCACTTTTAGGGTTTTTCACCTAAAAGGAGAAAGAAGGGCCAAAGTATCTAACTAGTTCACTCAAAGAAAGATATGTATGATGGAATTTAGACTAAATGGAATGATATGAATGAAACTAAGCTAAATAATTGATTGATTATGCATGCAAAACCAAAGAAGCAAGTGATGTTTGAAAACACATTGTGTATTACAAAATCACCTACAAAAGAATGGAAGAATGTAACAAAAATGAATTAGATTAAAAGTGTGCACCTGAGATATGGATGAGGACTGGAAATGACTTCTAGAATGTTGTTGAAGCTAAAATTTAGGCCTGGAGGGACACATTTTCCATTCTAGGTGAATCAGTCATAGTTCTAGCAAACTATACCAAAACCTGTTTCTGACAAAAGGGTACTAAAAAATGCAGAAAAGTCAAAATTGATGCTGGAGTGGGACTCATTCACCACCCATGGTGAATGATTCCACTTTTAAAATTATGAATTTTCAAAAGTGGATTTCAAAGATTTCGGTCTGCACTTTGGCTTTCTACAGGTGTTTGCTTCTGAAACTCTGATTTCTGAACCTGTAAGTGGATTTTTGTTGATATTTTGACTTGAACAAAGAGGAGAAGACTTGAACAACCTTAAAACTTGATCTTTAATGATTTCAAAGCTTCCAAGTATCCTAAATTTGCAAACACACAAGAAGGGGAGAAGAAATGTTGAATGTTAGGGTATGGGGGTTTGCCTTGGTCAAACCCCTTTTAGGTAATTAAACCAAAATGATGAAAGAAAGGAATGAAACATGCAATAATGGATTAGATTACCTTTCCATGATGATTTATCTTGAAAGTGTGCAACATAACATGTAGAATCTTCCCTTGAAAGTCTAAAAATTGAGCTTGAATGACTTGTAATGATAAAATCCTAGCATCTTTGAGAAGAAAAATGATGAATGAGTTGTAAAATGAGTTGAGAGATGAATGAGAGAGATAGATGTAAAACGAGGAGAAAAACACATATTTACACACTCTTGTGCCTTAGTTACCAGTTCATACCTCATCACAGGCTGGCATCAAGTGATTTTAAATAAAAAGCTGAATTTTTTTTAAAAATAATTTGAAATTAGAGCCAAGAAGGACCTATTCACCACCCATGGTGAATGGGTCCCACCTTGGACTTGAAATTTTGTTTCAATAATTAACTTGCATTTAATGTTGTTTTTCAGATTTACATTAAAAAATATAGTTACTTAAGACATATGAGGGCATAAAGGGGTCAAATAAAACACAAGAAAGTGATAAATAGTCAAGAGGTGCCTAGAAAAGGGTGAAAGTTGGTTACAAGACTTTACAACACTTCAAAATAAGACTTGATTATGAATAAAAAGGGATATTTAAATGGATTATAATAAAAGGAGTCTGGAAGAGTGTAGAAATGTTTTACAAAACTTCACAACACCTTCACAAGATGTTAATAAATGCATTGTATTTAATTTACAAGGGTCCAAGACCTAGTGTGGATGTATAAAATTCCTCACAACACTAGATTAAGGCCTCATTAAGTCCATTTTATTATGAAATATTCCCATGTCAAGCAAAGGGTCCTTTTTTCTATGGCACATTTAGCCCCCACTTTAGTGAGAGGCTGAAATTGCTTTAAAATCATACTAAAGTAGACATTCAAGAGAGTTCCACATGTAGGCAAAGCCCCCAACATACAAAATCATGCAAAGGAAAGATAGAGAAAGATGAAAATGAAAAGATGGATCAAGCTTCAACTGTTTGTCCAACTTGTTGTGGATTAGATCTAGGCTTGTTGAGATGAAATGTGTACTCACTCTGGGGTGATAGAACTCAGGGAGGTATGCCTGGTGAGAAGGAAAAAATTTACTCACTCTAGGGCCACAAAACTTCTAATTGTCTGCAGGGTGAGAAAGCACAAAAGGTGAGAAACATACACTAGTTGGTATGCACTCACAAACACAAAGGTGGCTATGGGGAAAATTCATGCTACTAGGAGAGCTTCCCACTCAACCATATTAAAGTTATACCTACTAATAAATTTAACAAGGCACCACAAGAAAAATTCCATGAACAAAAAGGAAGGTGCCACAGTCATGCAAGTTGCGTTATGCAAGGTGGAAAAAATGAAAAAATTTAAAAATGTAAAGGATGTTCAAAGGAGTCTTGTTCAGTTCATCCAAGGTCAATCACTTAGGGAACATTGTGTCTAATGTCTCCAAGAGAGGATCAATCAAAAGATAGTATATTCACAACTTATGGGATGTAGTGCATCACATCAAGCCACCAAGAGGAATGTAATGTGCTAAGATAGATTGCACTTATGAAGGACATCACACCCAATGTCATCCATAAAGTGATGAATACATCACATAAACGAAAAAGCTACACTAGGAACCAAGAATGAAAATGAATTATGGTATTGTATGCACACCACTTTAAAGTGGTTGATCTACACACTTGCCTATGAGCAATTTCTTTAAAGTAGAAGGAGAACATGCAAGCTTACTCGTAAAGCCCTATGCCAAGTCATATGTTTTCGAGAAGTTGCATCATGATGAAAGATAGTATGTCACATGCAAGTCAATCTTAAGACATTTCATCCACATCCCAATCTTTCTCTTATATGTTCCTGAAAGGATAATGATTATACAAAAGAGACAACAACAAGTGACATGAGGGGACAAGGTTGTCGAACCCCTTTCCCCCACTCAGTGCAAGAAAAAGGTGAGCCTAGAATAGATGAAAGGAACTATCAAGTATAGGAATTAGGTGCTCCCACACAAGAGCACCACACTCCTTGAGAGGTTGAATGTTACTGCTGTACAAAGTATTTGATCAAAGTGGAGATAAGGGAGATACCCCTAGATCTTTCTTGAAAGAGTATGATATGTAAGTTTTGTTCATGTGTTCATTGCATCCATGTGTAGGAGGAAGATTGTAACCAATACCATAACAATCTTCCAAGTTAGATGAATGGGTTGTGTGTTTGTGAGAAGGACTGGTTTCTTTACAAGAACACAAATCCTTTTTAATGTGATGTGTCTTTTCTTTATGAGGGATGGGAGTTATATTTGCCCCATCACCACCATGGGGTGATTTCATATAGCTAACTTGAGCGAATGGAACACAAGGTTGTTTGGATTGAGATTGGGGTATTGCACACTCTCCCTTAAAGGTAGGTTTGAACTTCCAATACCTACTAGAATTTGTGTCTGAATCATTTGTATATGACTCTTTGGACCATGAGGGTGAGATTTTTGAAATTTTATGGAAAGGAGGTGTAGAATCTAGTGACCCCAAATTATCATGAAAGAGTTTTGTTGTAGGTGTACAATTAACATCAACTTGTATAGGTGCAAGTTTTGATTTAGGAATGAAAGGATTAGTGGAATTGGAAGTGTTGTGATCAGTTGACACATAGCTTTGCTCATCTACATCAATCATATATGTCTTGTTGTTGTATTCAAAATTCATGACACAGTGAAGGGTATATGGGACTCCTTTCATAGCATGAATCCGTGGTCTCCCCAAGATAAGATTTTATGGAAGAGGTTCTTGCATGATATGAATAGCAGTAGGCAACACTCTATGTCTGATCTCAATAGGTAATGTGATCATCCCAAGTGGTTTCCTATGAATATTTTCAAAGCCATGAATATGAACATCATTAGGGTATGTGTAGGATCATGATGGGCCAAAAAGTGGTGATATGATGGTTATGTGTAGGGTATGTGGCTAACGACTTTTTTTAACCCAAAATTGATGAAACAAAAAGGGTTTTTAAAGGAGATTCTCAACTTTCCACCAATATAAATTATGATTTACCTTGAATTTAATAAATAATTATTATTCATTTTCTATTTGAATTATGACTAAAGTCCTAATTGATAGGATGATTGAAAAACATCTATAGCTTTCAAATGGTATCACATTTTTTGAATCCAAAACATTCGTCACATTCTATGCTTCACATATTGTAGGATTTAAAAAAAGGTTTGAATTTCATGAAGTTTTCATAAAGTTAAGGTGGTTAGACATACAAGTTTTTATATTTTTTAAAGTTGGCACAAAAAATTCACAATTAATTATTTACTTGGACAAAAATTATAAAAAAATATGCATCACATTTGGACATGAGACCTCTACTTATATCTAAGATATTATAAAAAATAATTATCATTTTATTGTGGTTAGTGTGGTCAGACAGATGCCTACTTCTTATTTTTTCCTGAAAATTTAAGTACTACTGCTTAGAAATTTCAAATTTTCATCAAATAGATTTAAAAATAAAAAATAAACCTAGTAGTTTAGAAAATACATTGAATTTTCTACAAATTCTATTCTTACATTATTTTAAAATAATATAGATAACTTATTCAAATTTTTACATCAAATTTCCTAACTCTGTTTTTTCTATGATGGTCCTGCACATACCCATTAAGTTGAATTAGATTTTTTTCCATGCCAGGTTTGTGTAAGAGGTCCATGCTACAAACATTAATTTCTAATCCATTATCGATGAGAGTGCACCTAACTAGAGTTTCATTAATGATCACCTTTATCATCAAGGGATCATTGTTTTGTTGAATCTCAAGAGAAGGTTATTCATGTTTAGGGAATGTGATTTCTGAGTGGGTGGCTTGCATTGGATGAGAGGAGGATGTTACATGATTGGATTTATTGTAAGATTGTATCTCTTCCTTCTGTATTTCCAACATTTCATGAAAGAGAAGTTTCACAGTGGGTGAGAGTTGAATGAGTTCCCATACATATATATTAGCATGAGTCTTCTTAAGATCTGCAACACTAGGTACTTTGTGAGGAAAAGGTAATGGTGGAGGAATTTTTTGTGGTCCCCTAGATGTTTGAGTCACTACATTACAACTTAGTGGCTGGAAAACATTGTTATGAGTAGATTGCATCATGGATTTCAACATAGCTTTGCATTGTTTGTCTTTTTCACTAATGGAAGGTGACTTAGGAATCTCACTAATTAAAGGAGATCCCACTTGTGTCATCATAACCTCATTTTTTTTTTCTTGATTAGTATGATATGTTGGTGAAGAGGATTCTAATGCCACTTGAGTACCCTCATATAGGGAAGGTTTAGTGGTTTAAGGATATGTATCAATGTTCATATCTTTGTGCACCATGAAAGTCTCCCTAGGAGGAGAGTTTTTAGGAGAACAACAAGCCAAATGTTTTTGACAGTCATAGGTTGGTTCTTCTAAATGGAATTCATCGCAAGTAGGGGAATGATCAATGGTTGATTTTTTTTTCCAAAAGGGGTTGCCCTAGGTGAAGGGGGATAAGTAATATATTCATGACCTTCATTGATTGTGTTTTCTAACATCAAAGTATCTACTTCACAACTAGGAGAAATACTAGAGGAAGAAAAAATGTTGTTGTCATGATCATCTAAGGTTGTGTTATGTTGGTTGTGAATTTGTTTTCCACTAAGAGAGGTAAAAAGAGAGAAACAACTAGGATTCTCAAAACTCATTAATTGATTCTTCTACTAAAATATCTTCATCACCGAGAGGAGAGCTATTATGAGAAGAACAAATATGATCATTAGGAATGGCTCAAGTTGTAGTCCCTTTCACAAAAACACTCTCATAGGGAGGGGATAGGAAATTTTTCTTAACACATGTCTAACTATGTAAGGTACTAGAATTGTTTGAATAAGAATGAAAATCATATGTAACCATTTCATGCAAAATTTCAACAAGATGAACAATGGATATGTAAAGGTACAAAACATTCTTATCCAATATATGCAAGTTTTGAAGAACATTTGCAAACAATGTACATGCAAGAATAAAAAGTAATTTTACCAAACTAATGCAAAGCTTCATGAATAGAAATATTGTGTATGAAAAAGTGAAAATTACTTTTATCAAAGTTCTACAAAATTGCATAAATGGAAGCTTTTTCATATGTAAGGATGTGTGCAAATGAAGTGATTTGAAGAATGAGTAATCTAAAATGATGTTTTTGAGCTAGATGCCAAAGAATCTAACTAGTTCACTCAAAGAAAGATATGTATGATGGAATTATATGAATGCAACTAAGGTTAATAATTGATTGATTATGCATGCAAAACCTAAGAAGCAAGTGATGTTTTGAAACACATTATGTATTACAAAATCACCTACAAAATAATGGAAGAATGCAACATAAATGAATTAGAATAAAAGTGTGCCCCTGAGATATGGATAAGGATTGGAAATTACTTATGGAATGTTATTGATCCTAAAATTAAGGCTTGGAGGGACTCATTCACCATTCTAGGTGAATCAGTCCCAATTCTACCAAACTATACCAGAACCCGCTTATGACAAAAGGGTACTAAAAAATGCATAAAACTAAAAAGTGACCCTGGAGTGGGACTCATTCACCACCCATGGTGAATGATTCCACTTTTGTATTTCTATATTTTAAAAAGTGGATTCCAAAGCTTTCGGTTTGCACTTTGGCTTTCTATAGGTGTCTACTTCCGAAACTCTAATTTCCAAACCTGTAAGTGGATTTTCTTATATTTTTCCTTGAAAAAAGATGAGAAGACTTGAATAACCTTAAAAATTTATCTTCAATGATTTCAAATCTTCCAAGAGTCCTAAATCTACAAACACACAAGAAGAAGAGAAGAAATGTTGAATGTTAGGGCATGATGGTTTTCCTTGGTCAAACCCCTTTTAGGTAATTAAACCAAAATGATAAAAGAAAGGAATAGAAAATGCAATAATGGAGTAGATTACCTTACCATGATGATTGATCTTTAAATTTTGTAGCATAACATGTAAAATTTCCCCTTGAAAGTCTGAAAATTGAGCTTGAATTACTTGTAATGATAAAACCCTAGCTTGTTTGAGAAGAAGAATGATGAATGAGTTGTAAAATGAGTTGAGAGATGAATGAGAGAGATAGATGTAAAATGAGGAGAAAAAAAACATATTTATATAGGCTTGTGCCTTGATTAACCATTCATACTTTATCACAAGATGACATCAAGTGATTTTAAATAAAAACCCAAAAGAAATTTAAAAATAAATTGAAATTAGAGCCAAGAAGGACCTATTCACCACCCATGGTGAATGGGTCCCATCTTGGACTTGAAAGTTGGTGTCAGGAATTAACTTGCATTTAATGTTGCTTTTTGGGTTCACATTAAAAATACACTTAATTAAGACATATGAGGGCATAAATGGGTCATATAAAACATAAGAAAGGGATAAATAGTGAAGATGTGCCCAGAACAATGTGAAAGTTGGTTACAAGACTTTACAATAGTTCAAAATAGGACTTGATTATGAATAAAAAGGAGTATTTAAATGGATTATAGTAAAAAGAGTCTAGAAGAGTGTTGAAATGTTTTACAATACTTCACAACACCCTCACAAGACATTAATAAATGCATTTCATTTAATTTAAAAGGGTCCAAGACCTAGTGTGGATGCATAAAATGCCTCACAACACTAGAGTAAGGCCTCATTAAGTCCATTTTATTATGAAATATTCCCATGTCAAGCAAAGGGTCCTTCTTTCTATGACATAATATCAATAGTAAAACAAACACTTGGTATAGAAAGAGGGTTGTGGATGCTATTTTTAAAATCCTAGATTAGTTACGGTGAGTGAAAAATATAAATATGAATAATAATATTTAATTATAAATAACATTTAGGCTTAGTATTTGCAAATCAAGGCATCTAGATTTTTTTAATCTATACTAATTCATGGATGCATCATTGTCTTTTTCTTTTGTATTTCAAAATATGTAATGCCACGAATAATGAAGTTACATGTAAATGTGCATACTTATTTATACAGAATATGCCTCCTTAATATGTTAACTTACATATACTTTTCTATCGGCGTAATCCTTTCACCCCCTTCTAGTGAAATTCTTAGTAATATTGGCATTAGATGTACTCTTGTTGACATTGGTTTGACACTCAATGTATATTGCATTGATTTATTGCCTAAAATAAAAATTGATTCAGCTTCACTTCCAACTTCTTCTCTTGTTATTCATGGTTTCATTAATGTTGGTGAGAAAGCTTTGGACATGATAGTATTTCCTTTAAGGTTGAGAACCATTACCGTACCCACCCTAGTACGTGTTATGTCCAAAAAATACCATATAATCTACTTCTCAATAGACCATGGATTCACACTATGAGCGTAGTCATGTCTAACTTGAATAAATCTATTGAATTCATTCATAATAATCAAGTGGTGACAATTAGGGCTGACCTTAATGCTATACACTTGTGAGATGGAAGTTGTTGGTCAGTCTTCGGTTGCACCTACTCTTAAAAATCTTATCCCTTTAGTGTCTTCTAATGTGTTGATGTCTACTCCAGTAGTACTTGTTATAAAGGATACTCTTGAGGTTGATATCCTTGAAGAAGATCCTCTTGAAGCAAGAAATCTCCAGTCTACTCCTTTTCAAGAGAATGCATGTCTTAGTGATGATTGGGGTTCCTCATAATTACACCATCCTTCATTGGGGAATATAAAGTTAACCTGATAAACTTAGACCTCCCAACAATATCACTCACATCTACTATCAAAGATGATTATTCTTCTAAATCACAAGATAATGTGAACAATAATTGTAATTCCCTCAATGTTGACCCTCCCACTTTAGAGGAGATGCAATCACATTATGGATTTGGATTTAATATTATTTCTAAGCATGGATACAAGGGAAATGGTCTTAGGTGCATGGAACAAGGAGTTAAGGTCCCTTTGGAACCGACACCTTGATCTTTTGCGAGGGGTTTAAGATTCAAGCCTTTTCATTTGTCTCCATCCCCTCCTCCATTGCCTATTGTCTTCATGGCCTCTTCTTTTGAGCATTCAAAATTTTCTTCACAAGAGAAAGGGTTGCTTCCTACTCCTCATTCTTTATCTAAGGGTGATACCACAATAGTGGTTTACACTTTTTGGGACATCTTGATTTTTGAATTGTACTCCAAAACCAATATAATGTGTTAAATCTAACTACTAGATCTAGGAATAAGGTAAGAAAAATCACAACCATATTTTACCAATATTAAAACTTTATAATTTTTTCCTTACAACAATGCCATTTTTCATATATTTGGGGTATTTTCTAGGGATTTTATGAAAACCACTTCTTAGATCTAAACAATGTTGTTTATCCTTAGAATTTCATTCAAGTTATTTTATTAAACCTAAATAATTAAGTTAGTTGCGAGTGTTAAAATTTGATTGAATTACAAATGCCTATAAAAATGGATCTAGGTATTTCCAAGTAAGATTGGATAACTGAAAAATAACATTTACAATTATACAAGAATAACTTGTGATAGAAGTAAATGTGTTACATGAGGGATCTAGTTCTCTA
Organism: Sequoia sempervirens; assembly: GCA_007258455.2. Classification (NCBI taxonomy): domain Eukaryota; kingdom Viridiplantae; phylum Streptophyta; class Pinopsida; order Cupressales; family Cupressaceae; genus Sequoia; species Sequoia sempervirens. The sequence continues at coordinate 156,697,128 of VDFB02168118.1, forward strand.
ATACAAGATTCTAGTTGGAATGATACCCCTTCTAACAAGTTGTGAGGCTTACCTATTTCCATCCTATTCACATTATATTTTTATATAATCATTGAATTATGATACTTTTTATTTTATATATGATTATATACCATGATACATTTATGCTATATTAGAGTAGTAGTGGATCGAGGATGACTTGGTTAATCAATGTTATGGACTATTCATAATTATTTGATTCATATTTTACTATTTATAATGGATATCATTATAGATGAATTCTATTATGAAATTATCATGAAAGGATGAAACATTATGGATATATTTAAGATTTTATGCATCATGTGAATTATTGAAAACACATTTTAGACGATTAATTTATATGTCATGAATATATTTTATGTATCTCTAGATATTGATATTGAATATGAAATTGCTATGTTGCACATATGGGGTAATCATAAATGTTTTGGATTAGAAAAAAGGATTTAGGGCCTTGATCCCAAACAAAGCATCAAAAAATAGGCATTAATCCAAAACCTCCAACCACATCACAACAAAAAAAATATAAATGTTTCTTCGACTATCTTCTTTTGATATATTATCACTTGTGCATAAGTGTGTAGGTTAAGATTCCATGACCAATGAAATAGTTGGAGGTCTTAAGAAAACATTGTTGTGTTTTCCCTAGCATACTTAAGCTTACCTAACGAATCTTAGATTATGTAATTATATATTGTGATTTTATGTTGATCATTTTACCCACATATTTTTTATTTTTATAAAGTGGGTGTTGGTTAGATTTCTCATGTGTCAAATTTTGGATGTGAAATTGAAAGGAAAATTTAGAGGAATTTTAAAGTTTATACCATTCTTTTTTGTGTAATTTTAAACACCTAATGTGTTTACCCATGTGTTTGGGTCATTTCACGGATATTTTTTAATGTTTTAGAGTTTTATAGACCCTTAAAAGGTGACCTAGAAGATAAATTATGAGATTGGAGAAAGAAAAAAATTATTTGGGAAGCAAAGTATTCACCTTTCCTAAGATTCATTGTATCTAGATAATGAACGTTTACCCAAGCTCTCTTGGAATATTTGGTTAGGGTTGGAACTTTTAGAGTCATTCTTGTATTTTTGTCCTTCAAGGGTTTCTAGGAAAGGAGAAGTGGAGAGATTGGGAGCTTGGAGAGGATAAGGATTCAATGAGCTAGGTTCAAGGATATTCATAAGTTTTCTAAAGTAAAGAGGTAGTTCTTCATATCCATATTATGTATAAATGTCATAAAATTAAAATAAAATATTAGGAAATGTATATTTCTATTTTTTATTTTATATATTTATATTTGTATTGGAGTCCCTCTTTTTGAGTGTGTTTAAGTCAAATTTTCTATTTGTCTTGGTTTGTTATGTGTTGGGTGTGGATCTTTCCCATTAGCAGTTAAAATTCATCCATGTGATGGGGTTGAGGGAGAGGTGTGGAACCTCTCTTGGATTGTAAATATGAATTACAAAGTATTTAGGATATGAATACCTATTTTGGAGATGGGTATAAGTGGAAATGAGGAATATGCATGTATTTAAACTTGTATTATTTTATGAATATTTGGTTGAGTGATGAAGTGTTTTATTATGGTGTGAGATTTTCTTGTAAATGTTGTATTATGAATAGTTTGATGTCATGCTATTTTTATTTTCCAAGAGGTAGAGATACCCCTTGACTCCTTTAATATATGTTTTGAGGAAAGCCATTTGTATTTTGTATGTTTCCATTGGGTTATATGCATATTTGTATGATTTTTAGTGTGTAATATGGTGATAAAATAGGTTTCTTGATTCCTCTTAGCTTGAGGGTAAAAATTTATACAAGTCCTATGATTGGGAGGTGAGCTAACTTGGTCATGGGAGTTTTGAATATTTTATGATGTAGAGTTGAATGTTGTTTTGAAGACATTGCTTCATGGAGAACATTTTCTATGAAGTTTAATCTATACCTTTCAAACCTATTATGAATGGGTCATGATATATAAAATTTGAGTTATAAACTTCTATTTTTTTTTGTCATAATCATGTAAGTGGGAGTTTCATTCCAAATATCATTGTAAGGAAATTAGTTCTATGGAAAATTTCTAAGTGAATGAAAGTTGAAAAGAGATTCATTATGATTGATTGGGTGTTTTAGTTTTATTTCATGGTTGGATATGATGAATAGTATTAAATATGTTGTTTATATTTGTGTATTAAAACTATGAAGATCATAGTTTTTCTATGTGTTGATCATCAAAGCTTGTGCCTCTCTAACAGTCTTATCAAAAATTCAATGAGTGGGCTAGAAAAATTGCATCTCACTGAATATCTTCAGGTTTGTTATAAAAAGTTGACTCTTCTTTTGGGGTTTTGAGATAAGGGAGAAAAAAAAAATGTAAATGTAAAACATGAAAGGTGATACGCCAAAGCTTTTACAACATTTCAAACTCAAATTATTCCTATGATTGATATAGAGGACACAAAATTCCACAACCCCTCATTGTTGGAAAGAGAACGAATAGCAAAGGCTAACTTCAAGCATAATGCATACTTTCAAATCTTTCCACAAGCAGTGTTCATTGAGGTCTGATCGAACATAAAAGTCCTTAGTGTAAAAGAATAATATTTTAGAACTTATAAGAACCATGTCTCCCTATACAACATAGCACAGAAAAGTAACAACTTCAAAGACAACAAAAAAGTCCAATGACATAGTTTAATTTTTCCCAAAATGTTATTTCATAGTACAAACATAAAGCATAGAAAATTTCTATTTAAACTATTAGAATATAGCTTACAAGACATAGTGTTTCATTCAAAATGATAGTATAAAGAAACAAGACTTGAAAAAGGCCATACATGCACAGTCTCAAAAATTCCCCTTAATAGTTTGTGCTTTAATTAAAACTGAAGTTTTAAACAAAGGTCGAATGCCAATCAGACAATAGTTTAAACCTTAATAGATATAATTTTCTAGAATTATAAAATAGTTCTATAACTTTCTTTCTGAAATATAGTTCATAAACTCTAAGAAAATTTAAAAGGAAAGCAATTCCTCTTTTTGGAGAAAACAACTTCCTCTTGAAAAATTCCTCATCTAAAAAATCTTTTTTTTTTGGTAACATTGCCCTCCTTTTATAGCCACTAAAGAAAGAAAAAATTGGCTTAATCTAGAAGTGATGGCTATCAGGTGTTGATAGTTGATATCACACAATTTGTTTCCTAGAATCTTAGTTAGGCTGCAAAAGATCTCTACATTAATGTTCTCTAGATATTTAAGCAAAGAGATAATATCTAAATACAATCGGATCTAAAGGTAACTACTTGACAAAAAACACAATTCAATTGATCTCATCACAGGTGCTCAAAGGAAGCTTCTTCCAAAAATAGGAAAAAAAGAAAAAATGACCAAACCAGACAAATGACCCCAAATTGAATATACATCATGCTGCCAGATAACACAGCGACCAAAAGAGGATGATGTGTGAGTAAGGGTGGGAAACTCTGAACATAAGAAAATATAATCCAGAGGAAAAGTAGGCTGCAACACAACACCTAAAATTCCTCACAAAGGAAAAACAAACGTTCTCAAACACTACTGGCACATTACTGCCACTAATGTTTTGGCCCAGAGCCAGTGCTCTCACGACACGAAGATTTTATGCAAAGTAAAAAAGAATGAGAATTAAAAAGAAACTGTCTGAGGTGCCATGCATGATTTAATTATGAGCCTCTGTACTCACAGGTTTGAGTGAAAGGCAGCTCTTGGGACTCTAATCTACATGGTTCCATTGCTTAGAGGGTCTAGATATATATATATTAAACTTAGAATCCAAAAATCTCCTTGAGAAAGTGATAAAGCCCCATCAAAGGAAGAGAATTTTGGTGTGGAATAGAGAAAAGAAAGAGGATGGATTTCATTCTCAAAATCATCCACCATGAGTGTAGCACTCAAGCCTAGAAGTTCAACAGTAGCCTGAATCTTACATCATATTACCTCATTGATTTTCTCCATTGTTAGTGCATCTTTGTCTAGGGAGAGAAGGGGAGGCAACCCGAAACCAACTAGGACGGCGAAATATTTTTTGATCTGATACATTCCACTGATTTCAATATCAGAACAGGTGATCCTACATTTTTTGCAGCAGGGGTGGCAATTTGATAATCTGTTGAAACTTTGATGGAGGTGACCCTAGAACCCCTCTACAATGACTTTGATCGGTGGCATGCTTTGGAAATTGTGAGCATCCATTAAAATCTACAAATACTAAACTTCAAGCATGGGTTAGTATTCTACAAATCCATCAAAATGATCCTATGAAATAACATGTGAATGCTTTAAAATGCAACAAATGACAAGAGAAAACTAAAATCATTATGAAAACAATAATAAGTACCTATTCCACAGTGGATTGGTGTCAAATGCGTCAATGACCCTTTCCCAATCCTTGCTAAAAAACTGAAATGATGAGATGCAATGGAGATGAAGAGAAAAATTAGTTCTCAAATGAAGAGAGTGACTTTGCATAAGTTGTAGATGCATTTAATGAAGAATGAGGTCTTTATTTATAGATTTTCTTGATGAGAGATTGGCCAAATGGGTGAATGTGGGACTAAATGTAAACCAATGAAAGGAGGCCACTTGTTAGGTTGTGATAGGCTGAGGGTTGTGCAAGATTTGGGAAATGTGCCCAAGAGAGGGAGTTTCAAATTCAAATTTGTGCAATAAAATTTGAGAGGGGGACAAGAAAATGAGAAATTAATGCAATGTTGGAGGGACAAGTCAACTTGTCATCATTTTCAAACTTGAGGGAATAGTTTGTTTTTTATGCCAAGTTGATGGAAAATAAGGATTTTAATAAATTAATAAATTGATTTATTTTTGCAAGTGGAAAAATCTAGAGAATCCAAGTGATTAGGATTAGCATTTAATCATTGTTAGATTAGCTTAATGATGATTAGGTGAGTTTGAACTTTATGACTTAAATATTTGATTTATTTAAATCAGAAAAGGATGGAAAATGCATTTGGATTTAATTAAATGAATGTTTGATTTATTTGATTAAAAGGTTGATGATAAAGTTTATTTAATTTTAAATTAATGACCTTAGGAGATGGAAATTAATGAGATTACTTGATGAATGGATGAAGGTGGACTTGATTAATTGATGAATGGACCTAATGCATGATGCTAATTTTGTATGTCTATAGAAATAAAACTTTGGGAGTCTGCCACCCAGGGCGAACATGTTTACATAAAATGGTCAACCATCAGACCAACTTTGGCATTTAGCTCCCGTACGTCCCTTAAGAACTATAAGGTAGGGCCCAATACACACACACTAGCTACTATTTGCTCCCAATGCATAGCCACTAATCTTCTCATCACGGATAAAGATCCAGACCTTCTTGCAATAGTTAACTCCTTGTTCCAATAAAACTCTCTTACTCTGGTATCTTCTTCTATTTGACCTTTTTCTCAGAGATCATTTTCCAATTTAGAGCTTAGTCTTCTAACTTCTTGTCTTAATTCCTCTACCTCAATCTAGACTCTTCGTAGATCATCAATATTTCAGGATCCGACATCAGCCAAATCTTTCTTTAGTTTTTCATTTTCAGCAAGAAGCTGAACTTGTTCATTTTGGGTATCCACAAGCAACATGGACATGTCTCCTTGTTGGCCTTGAATTTGTTTCACGTGGATCTTTTTAGCATCTTTGGCTTGAGCCTCATTTTATAGCTTGCTCAATATCCCTTTCTCATTTTGCAACTCAGCCTCACGCTTCCTTGATTGCATGTCTAGTCATTCATAATCAACATATACTACCTTTTGAGTTGCTTTGGCTAGGACCATTTAATCGCGCAGGCGAGTTTTAGTCAAATCTAGACCCACGACATGAATTTCATATTCCTCCATTTTTATTTGTCCTTCGAGCTTGGAAAATAGAGGCCTCATTGTGGTGATAAGTAGGGAGTTCCGCTCTTCATTAAAACAAGCTTCAATTCTCTTGGCGGTAGGCCTTTTGGCACTCTTTGACAACATTTCAAACTTTCTGGTCTTTCAAGACTGTTTGGTGGCATCAAAATGACCTTGAAGAGTTTGAGGGACATCAACACTCTGAGCTACAATAGGAGCACTAGGGGGTAGTCTAAACAAGGTGATAGTAGGGGGAACTTTAGATGCATGTGCATGAGGAGACACAAATGGAAGTGTGATTATAGAAAAAGGGGGAACACCAAAAGGAGTAGGGGAAGAAACAATAGGGGAAAAAACAAAAAAAGGCTGATGGAGGGGTGCCTTCTTGAAAGTAGACGGGCTAGGGGTAATGGGAAAATTTGTAGTTTTGGCAATTTTAATGGGGGTTGTAGACAAAGAAACCAATGACACAACATTAGTCGTAGAGGGTAACACCTTCTTGATGTGTGGAAGAGTTTTAGTAGGTTCATTTTCAATGGCAAGGGTTGCATTTATCACTATTTGTTCAAGAACCAAAAATGGGGAATTACTTTCAATAGGAAGGGATTGGGGTTGTAATAGAGACAAATAGCAAGAAGAGGGGGAGCAAAACTAACCTTAGTTGGAGTCGATGAAACATTTTGCAAGACAAACTCCACTTCTTCCTCTCGATGTATCAATATACCAGGGATACTTGAGTCGTGGATCTTCCTTTGCTTCACCCGATTAGAGTCACCATGTTCTGATCTCCTTTTGGGGAAGTCCTTCGATAGGTAGACATCAGTGGATGCCAAGGATCCTTTTGGAGATTGTCAGAGCCCTTTTCCTTTGCTTTGGGCTTGGGATGTGGATGGAGCCTGTGGACCTCCTGGTCCCAAATTTCTTCAATTGTCAGGTTTCCTAGGTCTAGGAATTAGGAGTGTAACTTGTTCCTCTTCAATTTTGTGGCTTGTCTTAAGATTTTTATTGTCAGAATCAACCTCCCTATCATATGTGTCCTCAAACTCTTCATTGAGTTGGAAGTTTTTGAACAAAGCACCCAGATTCCTCCTCTCCTATCGGAACCTCTAAAAATATACCTTCTTTCTTTTTGACCATCCCTTATGCCTCAACTACGCACTAAGAGATTTTCGCATTGGGAGATTCCTTTGGTATTATTCCTGGGGCTCATAAAAAATTAGCCATCTTGGCCATCCCTCTAGTATTTAGACCAGGTCGATGTATATTTCTACACTCTCTTGGGTAGGATTCCTCCTTTTGAAATACTCCTTGAACTCGTGTGTCATGTTGAAACACCCATCTAGGCTATAATTCCACTTGTCACAAATGAGGACCAAACCTAGAGCAACCAAATGATTTTGGATATAATCCTTAGCCTTTCTCTTGCTTAATAGCACTTGGCTCTTTGCAATCATCAGGGGAAGATCAATTTTTTTTTCTTTATTCCTTCCTGTATAGTAAATTCTATCGACTGTGGATACTTGTTGACAAGCCTCTAGTGCAAATGTTATGTCTATCCCAAATATAGTGAGTTGAAAACTTCCCCCAGGAAGCCATGAAACTTGACAAAGGAAAAATATTCATCGTGGAAGTAATCCATTGGGATAGGTGAATGTTTTATCCATTATATAACTTCTTGAGAAAAATGGCCTGGGGGTTGAGGAAGTAAGTCTTGCAGCACTGGTCTCAAAAAAAAAATCTACAAATTGATAGTAATCTCATTCTTGAGAACATGGGGGTCCACATATAGATTGGTTGGATATAACCTCTCTCATTTGTCCTAGATACTGACACATTTCTCCCTATCCACTCAAAATTTTGATGTAATAACAAATGGACCAAGATGAAAGAATACTTGAACTTGGACTCCATACTGTAGTTTCTCGACTGTAGCTTCATATTTTTGGCCATCACTTCAGGAAAATCGTAGCATCTTTGCACTCTTTCTCTTTTGACCACAAGGCCTAGAGAAAACTAGAAAGGGTTAACCTCTTCATCATTGTTGAGACCAAAAACCTAGGCCAACATCGAGAATACAGACTGCATATCCTTCTTGAATTTTCTTCATGATAGAGGCTAGCGAATCTATCCTCTCTGTAGTCATTCCTTTGTTTCATCTTCATAAAAACTCATTCACCCGAACATATCTTCCTCTAGGACATCCATCTGTTCTTCATTAAAAAGGTCTACACCCTAGCCCACAGGGATACACAACATGTCCCATATAGCTTGGGCTGAAATGGTGATCTTGACCCCATGACCTTCAACAATTTCTATATTTTTGTTAAACCCTTTTGCACATGTGTCAACCAGCTCTGGGCATGGATGAACATCAGGTAGCACAAACTATGGTAGGCCACTATTCTAAAGCTGAAATACAAAACCCTCAGTAGACTTATGGCCTAACATCCTCTGAAAGGAACCTTCCCTTATATTTTTAGGGTTGGTGGATAACCGAGGGTCATAAAGATTATGAGTTGTATCTTGAACTACCTCCTTTAGAAGGCATTTTTCAAGTTGAAGCTTCCACTAGCGTTAAAATGGTCGTTCTTCTAGGGTTGGGGCATTAGAAAATGAGTAATGCCCAAGGATATCTGCATAACCAAGTCTTTTGTTTATTGCTTCAGCCTGCTTGCCAGAGTTAGATACTTCTGCCATGATTGCTTGAAAGCAATACAAAAACTCTCTAGTTACAAAAAAAAGTGTTTCTTTTCCTTGCTAAAATTAACTTTCTTTTGAGTGTAATTAATTTTAGAAATTTGTATGCAGTTATGAAATTCCTACTATTGATAGCTCATTAAATGTTGCCATTGGGACAATACATGTGGATGGGAGATCTGTATCGCTTAGGAAAGCCAAAAAAACCATGGGAATGGAAATAGTACATTCCTTCCACCGCCTCTTATTTCTTTTAATTCATTACATTAGAAGGCATCCTTTTCATCATATGGAGCATGTTGAGATGACACAAGGTACTCTTGAAAAGACATGCTCATTAATTTTTCAGAGCCTTAACATGTTAATCCATGTCCCTTCTCATTAGTGAACATGTTGGCTTTGATGATAGAAAGGACATGCATCAACTATCAGTGTATGAGGGCATTTACTCCTCAATTCCCAAATTTATTTCTCAAGGTGTTCCATCAAATTCTTCGTACGATTTTCCAACCTTGCCCAGTTCTAACTCAAAAAAATTCATAAATCGACATCTCGTTAGTGAAGTTTCTCTGTTAGCCTTTTCTATATATAGCCACACCACCTTTGGCTATATTCATTCAAACATATAGTTCTATAACTTGGTTGGTCTTTTGCCTACTCTTTCTCCACCATTTTTCACTACTATCACGATGTCCACTGTTCTGGGTACCCCTATTTGGCTCCTTCCATGGAGACTATAGAACCGCTTTGCAGGAGTGATTACTAACAGCCACATCAAGTTCTTAGTGAAGAATTGTGACCCCTTGTTCATGACTGCATTTAAGTTGGTCATCGGCGTGGACTACCTTACCAATGAGAACCATCTGCAAAGCAATTGTAACATGCTTTCATGCTTTGTGGCCTCGTTGCTAGACCTGGGTGTGGCCAAGCCCATGATAATTGCACTATGTCAGAAGATCTTTGACACCTCTCTAATGGAAGGGCTAGGTGAGATAGTGCAAGTGGCCATCCCGAGCATTAGTATTCCAAGCACCATGGACCTTCAGAAGCATGTGGATTTTGGCGTGGACATGCCCTAGTTGCCTTTCTTGACTGACTTTCACACTATGGGCATGGAGGTACACTGTTGCTCTTCCCAGTCGGTAGTCATTTTCCTTCTGTTCGAGTACGACATGGAGGAATTTACTAGAAAAAATATTTTAGTTACTTGGTGCAATTTCATAGCGAGTAGACCCTAGGTCTGAACTACGTCGCCCATGTGCGTTGTGTTTTTTTCCTTGCCTACAACCTGTCTGACAGAGGAAGAAGAAGAAGAAAAAGAAAGGAGAAGAAAAAGCTGAGTACGAATCCCTTTTGCTTTGTCATTGGAGGCAAAAAGAAGAAGAAAATCTGACTATCCGATCGTTGCCTCCATTTTGACAACTTTTGCTTTGCTTCACTTTTTGGGTTTTGGCTCGAGAGGGCTCTGGATGATATTTCCAAGTCCTCTGCTATATACTGTATTATAATTTTTTTTCAATAAACATAATATAGTATAGCTCTTATTTTCTCCCTTGTGTTATTTTGGGCCTTATTCTAAAAAAAACTCGAAATAATTACAAAAAATTTACATTTGGTACATAGTTGCTAAAATTTTAAAGAAGTTATGTGTTTTTACTAGAAAGTTCTTAGATAAATATCATTCACTGGTACACCTAAAAACATCTCTTTTAATCTGTAAACCTTTACCTTTTCGCATGTGTTTTTTTTAAATGTCTTTTCTACAACACTTTGGAATTAATCAGTCGCCCTGGCTCTACAACATTTTTGTGATACTCTTGCATTGAATCTTCTTTTGGGGAAGAATCAAAACATTGTCTAATTACTTGATGATTGTAAATTGTAGCTCCATGGGCTATTTCCCTATCTCTTTTCAGCTTTAGGGTATTTTCTGGATCTTCATACATCAATTTTTACTTTAAAAACTTTGGGGCCAATTTGTTGGTAATTTGATCCATCAATGGGAAAAATTGTCTATGACTATGCTCATCTCTTTAAGGGGCCAATCCAACACATTGAATTGCCACAGTTAGGTTTTTAAAAGTTGATTTAGTTGAACCATCCCCTTTCACATCATAATATGGTGAAGTCTTCAGATAAACCTTATATAAATGATAACAAGATTTGACCCTTGTGATTCTTCTGGCTCTTGGGTACTGAAAAGTGTGATGTTTTTGGATAGACCTAGTATGGCTTTTATTTTCCTCAAAAACTTTATCATTTTTTTCTCTTCCCCTCTCTAGCTAACTGATGACCATTGTTCCCTTGGGAATTTTCTAGAAATATTCCTTTTCTCTTATCATCAGAACAAACAAGGTTGAAATGCTCACAAAATCTAGTACAAATCCTCGGGAAAAGCTAGATTACCCCAAAAAAAACTTTTGTTTAATTCCGGGCTTCAGATGGTCTCAAAAAATTTTGTTCTTGAGAGCATGAATGTTTCCCAATTGGTGGTAGACGTCACCCTTGGTTGATCAGATCCCATCATAAAGACTTCATTTTCCCTTGAGTATTTGTGTATTAACAATGAGATTTTTGCCCTGGTTGAAGCTTGGGAGGACTGTGACATCAATGTTGGGGAATAATGATTGTCCAACAAAATTCTTCCATGTTTGATGGAAACCTGTATTGCCAAGAAGCTTTCTTTTGAGCAGACTATCCTTTGTCTCTACTCGGTTGACCTGGGCCCTTCACCTATGGAAAAAATTAGCTGGATTATACCCGGGTCATACCCTTTGTGATCATATCTGCAACATAATTTTCTCATTTTTCTTTTACTCTTGTGAGAGGTCCTTATACTATCTACTAATTTTTTTCCTTTTCCAACACCAAGCTTACTACAATCCCTTGAAACAATATAGAATTTTTGCTTTGTTAGGTTGGAAATTGATTCTAAATATGTTCCAATAAGAAATGTCTGACAGATGATGCCATCTTGAAATTGGGGATTCCCTTGCGTACCAAAAACTTCAAAAATTTCGATGAGGTTCCATATATCTTGTTCTCAACATCTTAGCCTTGCATTTTTTGTGGTTGCTTGCCTAAAGATTTGGATTTCTATAAATTCTAAATTTCTAATAGCTTGCTTCACACCAACACCTATTTGTTCCACTAGCTCCAATCCATGGACCAATACTTCATATTCAAATTTGCTAGCAGAGCATGGAGATGGAAAACAATAAACCTCTAGATATCTCGAACCTATTGGAAATACTGCTTGGGCACCTATTTTGAGGCCAACACTACACTTGAAACCATCGAGGGGTATGATCCATACATGATTATAAGGTAGATCTTTGAGCTTCTTTGGATTCTTCATTGATTTCGGGCAGGCCTGATCTCCATGAAAAATCACATAGGCACTTAGCCTAGTTGCACAGAAGTTTCCAAATGGATGAGAATTAGTGAATTTATTTAGCAACATCTCTTCCTCAGAATTTTGCTCATCTGTACACTCTTCTCTTGTAGGAATTTTCACACAGTACCTCTCCTAGTGAAAAGTTGGGGTATCATCAGATTTGAAGCATTGATTTGCGTCATCTACAATATTTTTAGAATGCAAAGATTCAAACAAAATCTTCATCTTTGCTCCATGTTTGGTTCACAGTATCTCATCAAGTGAGACCAGTCAAGTGCTAGGTATCCACCAAGTTTGGTGGTGAAATCACTCGATAAGCACATTCCAAAAATTGGTGGAATGTTAATTTTTACTACTTCCTGAGTGACTATCTAGCTTGGATAGGAGAAGAGGGTTAGGAACATATCCCTTATCTGACCAACAGTAGGGACTTTCTTTTCGTCAAGTTGCATAATTCCCTTTTCAAGGGACTTAGACTGGAGTTTTAGAGCATTTTCCACTTGCTTTGGCATAATGATCATGCTAGCTCTCGAATCAATCATATTGTTGTGCAATAATGTATTTCCTATTATAAGCATAAAAAAGAAAGGTGTGGGTTTTATCTTTCTTACCTCTTTTTCTTCAACATTTTCTATCCGCATTATTTGTATAAGCTATTGATTTCAGGGCTTGATGGGAAAAAGCAGATCTATCATTTCCACTCTGATTGCTTAACTGAGTCACACCCTATTACATGATTTATCCTTCCACATTCAATACTTCCTGAAGCAGAGTTTGTTGCTAGGGAATTGATATAATGTCACATAATGAAACATTGGCAGGTGCCTTCTTCAATTGTTCCACCATGTTAAGCACCCCAACAGTTTGGGTTTTTGGCTTAAACGACGGTATCTCTTTTATCTTCAAGGGAAAATGTTATGTCGGGGCCAGGCCCTATACTCTATTCTCCTCCTTTGCTTTTGGAGGCTAATTGTGTGGCTATGAAATAGGTTCTAAGACAATAGGTGGCAATACCTACTTCTCTAGGGAGACAATTGACATGTTTGTAGATGTGGTAAAGCTTGTTGTATGTATTCCCAGGTGAGCCTTCTTTTTGATCTTGTATTGTAATCTGATTGTACCTATAGAATTTTGGTCATCAAGGCTTCATTTGTGAATACCACTTCATCTTCCTCTAGCCATGAGAAAAGAGCCTATTCAGGCACAACTTCCACCTCTTTTTCAAGGGATGTCCCTTGCATTTGTGCCCTAAGAGGAGCATTCTCCATTTTAGGTGACTCATATTCGCCCACATTTGGGAATATACCCTTAATCCTCTGTTCAACTACCTTTTGCTGCATATTTCCCCTTATAAAATCTTAGGGCATATGACTATCATTGCACAGAAAGCACTAGACATTTTTGTCATCCATGAAATTATTTTGGTCTGGGACTATCTCCTTATTCAGACTACCCTTGATTGACTACAATGGTGTAGCAACTAGGACTATCTGATTTGTCGACAACACCTGTTGACCTCCCCCTCTATAAGATCTTCGTTATGAATTATGTTGGTAAGGGGGTTTTCCTTCGCTATAGACCTGAGTGGTCATTTTCACAGGTGTCACTTGTTTCCGTTTGATAATGAACAATTCATTAGTAAAAGTATACATCAAATCTTTTATATCAACAATATCCACCGCCATTGATGAAAGACCTAATGTGCTAGCCTGAGTGGTAGGGTATTCATTCGTAGGCTGTGGGGTGACCAACTTTAATTGCACAGTGGGGGGGCCTAGACTTGTTTCCTCTTGGTGGCTATTAGATATTTTCATGAATACTGGCATTGGTAGCCAAGGTGGAAGTTTCCCAGCATCGATCAGGTTGTTCTTTACGTACACCACCATCTCGTATGTGTTAGGCAGGGTGTTCCCTCTGATGGAGGTTACCATAAGTGTTATATCCATATTGATGGACTTTAGGTAGAACATGAACGCCATGGTGGCATGAGGTCGAGCGATCATGTGAATTCTTTGCCAGGTCTTATGGAACTTGGTATTGAAATCACTTGTGGCTTCCTTGGGGGCCCTCTTGATGGTTAGTGAAGAATGGTCTCCCTTTTTAGAGTATATGTTGGGTGAATAAGTCTTGTACCTAGTTTATTCCTTTACTAGGGACTTGGGGACTTAATTCACATGTTAAGTTTACTTAGGATATTAGTTGTCATATCTAGATAAATGTAGTTGTCTTATCTAGAATTTCCACTTTCCTAGGTAGTTATGAGTTAGTTGTCTCATGTGATAGGATTAAGACACTTGTCATGATCTTGTCTTATCCTATCTCTCATCCTTGCCTTTATAAGCAAGGCATCTCTAGCATATTTGTTAATTTGGCATATAGCATTGTATAGTATTGCATTGATCATATTGTATCATATTGCAATCCTTGTTTGGTGGAATAGCATCTTCCATTGTTGCTTCTCTCTATCTCTTGTGGAGGTTCTTTGGCGTTGCAGATTGAAGATCTTGGGTTGCTAACTCCAACATGGTATCAGAGCTTTGAATCTGGCAAGCCCCTTCCATTTCTTTATTAGAGAGTTTCCATCAATTTCTATTGTCATTTTTTGAGTTCTTGTATCCTATATTGCATGCTTGCATTTTTGGTGAGATCTGGTGATTGCAGCGCTTTTGGCTATAGTGGCAGCATTTTAGGCTGTCCCATTGCGTCCAGGAGGCTCGAAAAAGTCAGATCTGGCTTTTGTTTCACCTAATTTCGTCACCATTTGCAGCTTTGGCAAAGAAGGGTTTCGAGCTCAGATCTGGTGAACAACTTTTTACAGGAGCACTTTGAGCCAAAAATAAGTCTTCCATTGCGTCCGGGTGGCCGTTTCCGATTTTTTTGATATATAATTTGCCTATATTCGGCAAAAAGTTGTCTTCGGGCAAAATTTTTTAGCATAAGACACGTCATTTCGATGCGTGTCGTCAATTTTTAAAAAAATATATTCAAAAAAAAATTCTTTATTCTCTGTCGGCATTTTTATTTTTTGAAAAAATTTCAAAAAAATTAAAATATTTTTCAAGCGCTTCAAAAAGCGCATCGCTTTGTTTTTGGTTGGTCGGTTTTTTAACAGTCTGCGGACTGTTATTGAGCGGAGTCCGCAGCGGCTTAAAACCCGCCAGCGGTTTTCACCGCCACCGGCCACCGCGGGAACTGTGAACCGCCAGCGGGCGGTTAGCAAACCGCCGTCTCCACCGCCACCGCTTCGCCGGAAGCCGCCAACGGGCTGTCTACAAGCCGCAGCCGCCAACCGCCACGGTAACCGCCGCCGACCGCTCCGCGAACCGCCAGCCAGAGCCCGAGACCGCCAGCGGTTAACCTTAAACCGCCGATTTTTTTTAGCGCCCAGCTCGTGGTCACATTGCCGACAGTCGGCCAGCCCCCGAGGGCTAATTTTTTGCTCCCAGTTAGCCTTCAGAGTGCCTATTATAGGCATTTTTTTCATTTTTGCATAACTTTTCGCCACGAAGTCGGATTTCAGCAAACAAGATATCGTCGGAAAGGTGGTTCGACGAACTTCGCAGTGGTGCAGGTTATTTTTCCAGATTTTGTCATTTTTTGCCAGTTTTTTCAGCTTGAAGGTACAAGTGCATTTATTGCTTGTTCTTGATGTAACTTTTGCCAACGAAGTCGAAATTTGGCAAACTTTTTTTTTGAAATTGATCAGAAAATCGCAAGGAATCTGTTTGTAACCTCTGTTTTCAGCTTTGCAAGCTCCTTTTTCTGAAAAATTGTAAAAATCACCGTGTGTTATAAACGGTTGATTTGAGCTTGTCACTTGTAAAATTGCAAAAAATTGTTCATTGTAATTTGCTGGGGGGGTTGCAAAATCAGTTTTTAATACATTCTGGGGGGGTGAAAGGCACAATTTAAGTGCCACATTGTCCTTTTCTTTTGGTGAATCATGGCGGATCTAAGGCAAATTGAACCACTCACTCCACATAATTATCATACATGGAAGCTAAAAATGACTCAGTTGTTACAATCTAAGGGTCTATGGCCAATGTTAGATGCAGAACAACCTGAATTTACAAGGGATTATGAAAAGTTTGTCCATAGATGTAAAATGGATGAAGCAAAAGGGCTCATTGGCTTACATGTATCTGATAATCTGTTGTTTCATATTTCGGAGTGCAAAACACCTAAGAATGTTTGGGACAAACTTGAAGAATTGTATGGTAAAGTAAATCATTTCAGAACCTTGCAACTTCAAGCAGAACTTCAATCCCTCTCTCCAGATACGTTTCCTTCAATGCAAGATTTTCTTGCTCAATTCAAGATGATTTTGTCACAGTTGAAAGGATGTGGACGTGATGTATCTAGTGATGAATGTATCTTCTTGATTCTGTCTAAGTTAAAGGGGCCTTATCAAGTGTTTTCTTCTACTTTCTATTCAACTATGGATGCAATAGGGAAAGATTACAAAATGCCTACATTTGAGTTGTTTTGTGAGCGTCTTACTAGGGAGGAGGCCAAGTTAATTCAGTTGGATGCCTTACCTAATTCTAAGAATCATGCTCTAATGGCTCAAACATCCAAGGGTAAAGGAAAGAACAAGAAGAAGCCCAAAGCAGAATCATCTTCTAGTAGTGAGAATCCCTCCAAACCGAAGCCGAAGAACAATCAGAAGTCCACTCAATCTCCTTCTTCTTCTACCTCTGGAGATTCTTCCTCCAAGTCCAAGAAAAAGAACGGAGATCCTTGTTCATTTTGTGGCAAAACTGGACATGATGCATCTCATTGCTTTAAGAGATTAGAGGCCTTAGAGGAAGCTATGAAGAAGCACAATATTTCAGTGGCTAAGCCTTCTTCCATGGGCAAAGGGCAAGCTCTTTCTGCACGAGCTATGCATTCACCTTCAGATAGTTGGATTCTTGATTCAGGTGCCTCACATCACATGACAAATTCACGAGATCTACTTGATTCCATAGTTCATACTTCTACTTCTCAGATTGCAGTTGGGAACTCTTCACAGATTCCAGTTTTGGGGACAGGCTCCGTTCAAATGCTAGATGGGTGCATTGAGGATGTTTTACTTGTTCCTGATATTTCAGCGAATCTTCTTTCCATATATCAGATTTGTCATTCTGGAGATGGGAAGTTAGTTGAGTTTTCTCCACAAAATGTGACTATTAGACAGTTACAAGATCCTGAGAAGGTTGTCGCAACAGGAGTAGTTGATCATGAGAATCATTTGTATCGATTTGATGGATTTGAGTCTTCATCAGGTTCATGTTTTGTTGCTCATGCTGATTCAATGAGCAAGCTTTGGCATGAGAGATTTGGACACTTGAATTATAGATATCTTCAGCAAATGAAAGCACATAACTTAGTGGTTGGTCTTCCAAAGATCACTTGCACAGATGGTGTTTGTCAAGGATGTGTTCTTGGCAAGCAACATCAAGATCCTTTTCCTAAGGGTCACGCTACACGTGCAACCACACCCCTTGAGTTGGTTCATAGTGATCTTATGTCATTCCCAACTCCTTCTTTTTCAGGGGCCAAGTATGTGCTAACATTCATTGATGATTTTTCCCGCCGGACTTGGGTATATTTTTTGAAGCTCAAGAGTGAAGTCCTCACCAATTTCAAGACCTTCAAACTATTTGTGGAGAAGCAGTCAGGTTTTTCTCTTCGACAGATACGCACAGATAATGGGGGGGAGTATGTCAACCAGGCATTTCAGGATTTTTGCAGTGCGAATGGTATTCTTCATCAGCACACAGTTCCTTACACTCCTCAGCAGAATTGTGGCGAGGAGAAAAGCAGGACTCTCAGGGAAATGGCCAATTGTATGATTCAGTCTAGGTCCATGGCTCCCGCCTTTTGGGCCGAAGCTGTCAATTGTGCCAACTATATTCAGAATCGTATGCCCCACAAGGCAGTGCGAAATATGACCCCTGAGGAGGCTTGGTCTCATCGCAAGCCAAATGTTTCCTTCTTCAGAGTATTTGGTAGTGAGGCTTGGGCATTCATTCCGAATGGTCGGCGTAAATCCATGGAGAAGAAGAGTCAGCGTTACATTTTTGTTGGCTATTGTGAGGATGTGAAGGCATACAAATTATTTGATCCTAACACACGAGAGGTTCATTTCTGACGTGATGTTCAGTTTTTTGAGACCTTCACCCAGCTAGATCCTCCTTTGACTTCTTCTTCATCACAACCTACTCAGTCTTCTTTAGTTGATTCTACTTTGCTACTTGAGGAAGATTTTGATGATGGTCTTGATGAACCTCCTCCTCACTCACCCACTAGGCCATGATGGGCTCGAGTTACTCTTGAGGAGGCTAGTCCTCTTGTTGGTGATCCCACAGACACTCAGCATAATCGTTCTCATACTTTTGGAATCGAGTCTTTTGAGTCATGCGGTTTGAGATGATCCTCAGAAGTTTTCAGATGCTTCAGGTATTCCATAGTGGGATAGTGCTATGGATGATGAGTATTCTTCTTTGATGAAGAATCATACTTGGGATCTTGTGCCTCTTCCTAAGGGAAGAAAGTTGGTTCGATGCAAGTGGGTGTATCGTACCAAGTATGCAGCAGATGGTTCCATTGACAAGTACAAGGCTCGTCTTGTTGCAAAGGGGTTTTCTTAGGTTGAAGGGATTGACTATTCGAGACCTTTGCTCCTGTTGCCAAGATGGATTCTATTCGCCTTGTCCTTGCTATAGCTGCATCCAGGGATGGTCAGTATATCAGATGGATGTGAAGAGTGCTTTCTTGCATGGGGATCTTCATGAGGAGATCTATATGGGCAGCCACCAGGTTTTGTGCAGGACTCTTCACTTGTTTGCAGGCTTCGACGTTCATTGTATGGTCTCAAACAAGCCCCTAGGGCTTGGTATGAGAAGATGGATAGTTTCTTGCTTGCTTCTGGCTACACTCGCTGCCATTTGATCCCACAGTTTATACACAGAGACATGGAGAGGATCTACTTATCCTTGTGCTCTACGTGGATGATTTGATTCTCACAGGGAGTTCTACTTCCATGATTCAGAGTACACAGCGAGCATTGATGGAGCGATTTGATATGACCGACCTTGGTCTTTTGCATTACTTCCTTGGTCTTCAGATTCATCAGACTTCTGAGGGGATCTTCATTTTCCAACAGAAGTATGCTCTTGATTTGCTTCAGAGATTTGGCATGGCTGATTGCAAGCCTGCCCCTACTCCATTCCAGTCAGGTGTTGTATTGTCTTCCAGTTGCACTACTCCTACAGTTGATCCTACCTTGTATCGGCAGTTGGTTGGCAGTCTTTTGTACTTGACACATAGTTGTCCTGATATTTCCTTTGCGGTTGGACTTGTCTCTAAGCTTCTCACGGGAGCCTCATGAGGGAGTCATTGGAAAGCGCCAAGCTAACTACGATACATTGAACTCCTCATTTTGGCATTCACTACACTTCGGTATCTCCGGATTGTAGGCTTCATTATTTCAGTTAGGTGGTGATGTCAATGATCGAAAGTCTACTTCTAGCTTTGTCTTTTGCCTTGGTTCTAGTCCAATTGCATGGTCATGCAAGATGCAGACTGCTATTGCATTATCATCGACAGAGGCTGAGTATCGAGGTGCTGTGTTGGCTAGTCAGGAGGTTTTGTGGCTTCGACAGTTGATGACTGAGTTCAGATTCCCTTCCACTCAGCCCACTACTCTTTGGTGTGACAATCAGAGTGCCATTCATATTTCACGCAACCCAGTGGAGCATCAACGGACTAAGCATATTGAGATCCACATGCACTTCATCAGGCAGCTCATCGAGGGATGGTGTTCACCGACGGGTATTTGCCTCTGGTCGGTGAGGTTCTGGAGACATCTTCCGCTGACACTGGCTTCCGTTATCTTCGATTCTTGTCGATGCTTGGGGTGAAGAAGTTGTCCTTGGGGAGGTCTGGGGAGTCCTCCTTCCTTCATTATTTTCTTTGTTTCTTTTTCTCTCTTTTTGGAGAGGTTTTCTCCAGGGTTTTCTCCTTTTTCTCCGGCTTGCCTTGAGAGTTTTGTACATGGGTACCTCATCGGGCCCTAGTTGCGGGACCATCCTTTTTCTTCTATGCATTGGTTGTTTTTGGACACGCAAGGGGTGTTGGTGTGAATAAGTCTTGTACCCATTTTATTCCTTTACTAGGGACTTAGGTGACTTAATTCACATGTTAAGTTTACTTAGGATATTAGTTGTCTTATATAGACAAGTCATAGTTGTCTTATCTAGACTTCATATCATCCTAGGTAGTTATGAGTTAGTTGTCTCATGTGATAGGATTAAGACACTTGTCATGATCTTGTCTTATCCTATCTCTCATTCTTGCCTTTATAAGCAAGGCATCTCTGGTATTGCATTGTGTTGCATAACATTGTATTGTATTGCATTGATCATATTGTATCATATTGCAATCCTTGTTTGGTGGAATAGCATCTTCCATTGTTGCTTCTCTCTATCTCTTGTGGAGGTTCTTTGGCGTTGCAGATTGAAGATCTTGGGTTGTTAACTCCAACGGTTCTTCGTACACCACCATCTCATATGTGTTAGGCAGGGTGTTCCCTCTGATGGAGGTTACCATAAGTGTTATATCCATATTGATGGACTTTAGGTAGAACATGAACGCCATGGTGGCATGAGGTCGAGCAATCATGTGAATTCTTTGCCAGGTCTTATGGAACTTGGTATTGAAATCACTTGTGGCTTCCTTGGGGGCCCTCTTGATGGTTAGTGAAGAATGGTCTCCCTTTTTAGAGAGTCATTCAAATAGGTGTTGCCTAAGTTGGTCCTAAGAAAGAATGGAACCCGAGGCTAGAGATCCATACCAATCCTGAGCCTTTCCCTTAAAAGAGACAACTATCAATCTTGGGGTGATTTTCTCCTCCGATATGTTATGTACCCTGCATACCTCCACTATATCTTGAAGGTGTTCGGAAGGGGTTTTGAAATCCTCCCTGGAGAATCTTGGGATAGTGTTAAGGGCATTTTAAAGTATATCAGACCATACATATAGGGTTATGGGTGGTTGTAATGGAATGCAGTTGTCCCATGTTACAAAGTTTCTAGGAGCAGGAGGAGGTACTTGAGCCATGAGGAAAAGATTTCTATGAATCGGGTATACAACCAATCTTATCTAGAAATTTAAACCTCGGGGAGGAGTAGATAAGGCTCTTGATAAGGGGCTTTGAATTCTTTCTCCATTACTCCTTACAGGTGATACAAAAATTGTAGTTCCTCTCCTTCTAGGGTTTGAGTAGGGTAACTGGGAGTACTCGAAATGACCTCTCAAGGATGCTCTCATTTGGACTCTGGGCATGGAATTTCTAGTTTCTTTCCTTAGCTTGATTTAATAAATATTTTTGACTTCTAAATCAGGCATTTGGAAAAACTTTGGTCCCACTAGGTGTGCCAAAAAAAGAACTGTTGATCATCAAAGCTTGCACCTTTCCGACATCTTATGGGAAATTCAGCAAGTGGGAGACAAATTGAGTCTCACTAAATACCTCTAGGTTTTTTTATAGAAATTTAACTCTTCTTTCAGGGTTTTGAGATAAGGGAGAAAAAATAAATATAAATGCAAAACATGAAAGGTGATACGCTAAAGCTTCTACAACATTTCAAACTCAAATTATTCTTATGATTGATATAGAGGACATAGAATGTGTGAGACCCACCAGTGACACTTGACACTATTTATAGATAGTTTGATTTGCATTTTAACTATTAGACATTATGTTTTGATACATATTTATGCTTTATGATGATATTCATGTTATGATGTTTTGACATTAGACCTTATCTTAATTTCATATTATGGTGATGCGAACATTAGACCTCATATTGGTTATTATTGATTATTATGAATGCTCAAGTAGAATTAATAAAATTTATGAAATTTGAATCATTGTTATTGTATGCAAAATATCAATAAATGTTATTAGGAGGATTCAATGATGATGAATTTATGTGACTATTGTAACTATGAATTTATTTTCTAATGTGATTTAAATGTGATGGAAATTGTATGTTGTGAATATATATATATATATATATATGTTGTTTTGAATATATGATTTTATTGGATATATTAATGTGTGAAATTGAGTGTGCAGGTACAAATTCCATGGCCAATGGAATTGGAGGTCTTCAAGGAACCCTATGTGTTAAACCCTATGAATGCCGACAATAGTCCATGGGGACTATAGTCTTATTCTGATGTAAAAATTTGTAAAGTGGTTTGAGACTTGAGTGTTATTATTTTATTATATAGTTTTATGTTATGCTTGAAGTTGTATTGCATCTAAAAAGTTATATTTGAGGGTATTTTGGGACTTTTATTTTTAATTGAGTTAAAAGGGGTTATAAAAAATGTTAATGTATTTTTTTTTTGTTTTTTTTCAAACCCCTAGGGTGTTAACCCAAGGGTTGGACACTTAATTCAAGGTATATCTTGAACTAAAATCAAGATATGACCTCTCAAAAAGGCCTAGCTTTAAGGGTGACCAATTTGGATTTTGAATGGGTTGTAAATAGATAAATTTTGAGCACATTTTCATTTATCTTTAGTGTTTTAAAGCAAGAGTGGTTTGGGAAACAATTTTTGGGAACTTCTATTTATCTCTTTTTTTTTTATTGTTGGGGGGATTGGATTTCTTTTGGAAAAAAAATTGGTATTCTTTTCTGGTTCTGGTTTTTGGAAGAATTTTTGGGGGAAATAGAGTTTGAAGGAAAAGCTTGGGCTCTTCCTCAGTTTTCTCCTTGGAAAGCGTAAGAGGTTGGTTTCAATCCCTCTGTATTGTTTTTGAATGAATCTACTAATTTTTTTTTAAAGATTGAGTATTCATTTGAAGTATTATTGTGTTGTTTTGTGTTGTTTTTTTTTAATTATTATATTGGGTTGTATGGGGATGGCCCTCTCAGATTTTGAGAGCCTTCCCATGTATGGGGTTGAGAGAGGACGAACCTCCAATGGGGAAAACTCCAACCTTTGAGAAGGTGGAGATTTTGGGTATGAGTACCCACATTATTGGAGTATGGGGTTTTGGGTATGAGGGCCCAGGATTATTTTGTGGAGTTGGATGGATGGAGAAGTGGAGAGAAGTTGTGATACTGTATAGATCTTTATCTAAATATTCATGTTTCCCCATTGAGTAGTGATATCTCCTAAGTCTCCCCCTTTCTTGAATCTTTGAGAAGATTCGATGTGCATGTGAATCCCTGGGTTTTGGGAGTTATTGTATTTATTTTTTTGTTTGATGTTGATGCATATTTGAGAATGTGTGTAACCCGGTTCCTTTGATGGCCTCCAAGCTCAGGGGTGACTGGTTTTCCAGTCTAAGGTTGGGTGGTGAGAAGCCCATTGGATTTAGAAATAAAAATAAAAATTATGTTATGTGTAGGTCTACATATCTAAAGGAAGCTTACAACTTTAAGGAGTTGCAAGTTCAAGACTACCAGTGTTCTGTTGTAGATGTCCAATATATGATCTCTGATTTATTGTTGCAAGGGATTAATTATTGAAAATAGATACTTATTTTAATATTCTAGTTCATCCAAAATTTGTAATTGTTATTCTATAAATTCATTCCTATAAGAAAACAAAAGTTACTTCTTTGTGATTCAAGAGGGGAAATTACCTTTTAGCTAAAAATTGTTGTGCCCAATAGAAAAATGTTTACTATTTGTTTTGATTTTAAAAATTGAGATAGTAGGCTTGAGAAAACTTTAGATCTCAAAAAAATGGACTGGTTGTGGTATATGTAGCACCTTCAGATTTGTCTTATTTCAAAAATAAAACTGCTTTGAAAAGTTTATGTGATCTAGTGTACAACGTAAAGGATTAATCTGTGTTGTATAAAGAAATGAGTTTTCTAAAAAAAAAAAAATGATAATCAGATGGACTTTATGCTATTGTTTTCTATATGTGGAGAAAATATTTTATATATTCATTCACGGTATTTCTTTTCCTCTTTCTTATATGTTTATTTTTCAAAACATTTCAGATTTAAATATAAATTAAAATATATGCATGTGTGAGAACGAAGGAAAAAAAATAAAAAAATCAGTTCATGGAATTTGTGTATTCCTGTTACCATCACAAGAGCACCGTAATGGAGTAGATTTATTGGAATTATTGTATCCTCTCTTCCATGATACCACTGCAGTTAATAATATAAAGAAAATAAACCAATATAAACTGAAGTAATTTCTTTAACTCTGCACATTCATTCATGATGTCCTCTTGAAAAGGAGTTAAATGTTGTCTCTGTCATCCTTAATGTAGATTGTCTCCAATGAAATAAATTACACAGTTAGAATGCATTCATAGCAGAAGAGAAAAGCGTTACAAAAAATTATAGTAGTTTTCTATTTGACTCAAACCTGCATAAAGGAAAACAGATAATCAACTGTCTTGACCTGAAACCCACAACAAATCTCTCTTTCCTTGGTAAAAATCCCCATCGCTGAATCAAATACTCAACAAACTATTTGTAAGTAGCATCCCTTTTGAAAAAAAAAACAGAGGTTTCTAGTGTTACTGTTTCCAAATAAAAATTTAAGTTTGATGCTTCTGACACGGGCGTACTTTAAAACCAATCCGTGGCAGATTTTAGGGCTTCCGTTTTGAAAGTGTTAGTGAAAGTGGTTTTCTTAAAATCCGCTTCATTTAACCCATCCTTTATTTTTATTTTTTTAAAAGCATCGATCAAAACTCACGTTATAGCTGTAGGGATAGTTAGACAATTATATCATGTGATATACATACAATTGTTTAAGGTCTTTCCTTTCATAAAGGAAAAAAATTATTGACATTAAAATATAATATTATAGGGAGCGAAGGAAAATCTATTATAAGCCTCATCAAGACTTTTGTAAAAAAAATTATGACCTGGACAAGACTAATATCATGCGTTTCTTTTTATGGGAAAATATGATATAAGTATCAAGTTTTTTTTAATTTAGAAAGATAATCTTTAACTTATTTTATACCTTGAAACTATTCTGCCACGTATTCTTTTCTCCTTTAATTAGAAGTTTTTATATTCTTATAAAGATAATTTAGTATACTCTTTTTATTTTAATTTCATTATAAATATTTTTCTTTTAGAAGTATGCATAATTTTAAGGGTAAAATTAATTTAGATATTAAAGATTAAATTAAATAAATAAAATAATCATTGTTTTTTTTTTTATGCATTTAAATAATAGATAACAAATTAAGTAAATATTTGTTAAACATGAATATAATTTTATATAATATCAAGTATATGGACAATAATGAACAAATTTGAGAATTTAGGACCGTGTTAATGAATACAAAATTAATTATATTGGTTATTGGAATTAGATTATATATATATATATATATATATATATATATATATATATATATATATATATATATATATATATATATATATATATATATAATTAGAAGTATTCTAAGCAACAATGAGTTGATATAAATTTGAGTTTTTTTTTTTTTTTGTAAATAAAAAGATTATTAGTTGTGTTTTGTCCTATGTAATTTTAGGGCATTACAGAATGCCACAACCCCTTATTGTTGGAAAGAGAATGAACAACAAAGGATAACTTCAAGCACAATATAGACTTTCAAATCTTTACATAGGTAGTGTTCATTGAGGTCCGACCAAACATAAAAAATCCTTAGAGTAAAAGAATAATATTTCAGAAATTACAAGAGCCATGTCTCCCAATACAACATAGCATAGAAAAATAACAACTTCAAAGACAACAGAAAATTCTAATGACATAGTCTAATTTTTCCCAAAATGCTATTTCACATTACAAGCATAAAGAATAGAAATCCACTATTTAAACTATTAGAATATAGCTTACAATACATAGTGTCTCATTCAAAACGATAGTATAAAGAACCAAGACTTGAAAAAGGCCATACATGCACAGTCTCAAAAATTCCCCTCAATAGTTCATTCTTTAATTAAAATTGAACTTTGAAACAAAGGTCAGATGCCAATCCAACAATATTTTAAGCCTTAATATATATAATTTGCTAGAATAAAGTAGTTCTATAACTTGCTTTCTAAAATATAGTTCATAAACTCCAAGAAAGTTTAGAAGGAAAGCAATTCCTCTTTTAAGAGAAAACAACTTCCTCTTGGAAAATTCCTCTTCTAAAAAATCATTTTTTTTTGTAACATTTCGCTCCTTTTATAGTTGCTGAAGAAAGAAAACACTACCTCAATCTAGAAGTAATGACTATCAAGTGTTGGCGATTGATAGCACACAGTCTAATCCCAAAATCTTAGTTAGGGTGCAAAAGATTTCTTCATTGACTCCTCAACTACTGTATTAATGTTCTCTAGATATTTAAGCAAAGATAAGACCTAAATACGATTAGATCCTAAGAGTAATTGCCTAGCAATAGACACAATTGATTGATCTCATTACTACGAGGTGCTGACTCAAAGACTTCCATCCTAGAAACCAAGAGAAGAAAAGAAAAACTAGTCAGCACATACAAATGACCCAACTAGATATCTTTATAGGTGGTGCAGATAACCTGTGACAAGAGGATGACATGTCAATAGGGAAAAAACTCCCAAACTTACAAATATAGCCCCTAGGGAAATGTCTAACCGGCAAACACGTGCCCTAAAATTCCTCTTGAAAGGAAAACAAAAGGGAAAATTTGTGCAACCACCACATGGCACATTGCACACATTTTTTATTTGAGTGTGGGTGCACCCTACACCAAAGATATTTATGCAAACCCCAAAAAAAGAAAAGCAACCAAGGTAAAAAGAAAACCTTTACATTATGTATATCATATTTTACTTGTAAAAAAGATTGTTGTGTGCTATTATAATATGCATTGCCAACCTTAGAAAATTTAGAAAATAAATATAGTTGAATTCATATGTAAGGATAGGAAACAATGTATTTATATTTGGTAACTGGTGTTGATTTTTATATGTTTTTGATTTTAAAGTCTTATCATATTTTTACAACAAGAAATCGATTAATAATGATACATATAAAACCTAGATCTAGGAAAGATATAATTTGATTAATAAGAATGAAAAAATTGTATATATATAAAATTCAAAAACATAAATCCTTTGGTTTAAAAAATAACAATAAAAAAATCTAAACAAAAAATGGCTATAAGTATGAGGAGGGACAACCATACTAATTGTGACCCTCCTCATAAGGGCTTGGGGAGGGGTTGTGGGGCTTGAAAAGATGACAGACCAAAAAGTGTCCATCACCACTTTTTGGTCCATCTAGGACATAAGGGAAGCATATTATTAAGTGGACATGTTATAACATGCTCACATTTTGTTTGAGATAAAAAAAAATAGACCATGAAGCAACCAATCTCATTTGAATTCAATGTTTCAATAACTTATAATATATCACAAGGTAGGGAAAAATTACATTTTTTTTGGATTCAATCAAGTCACTACATCAATGTCACCACAATGTTCACAAGTTTGAAGAGGTAGGTTTTTTTAGGTTTTTAGTGAAAAATTAATTAAATAGTAAGAGATATTGTTTTGATCCAATTTTGTTTAATTTTTAGGAATTGAAAACTCCCAAGAATTCATGAAAAACCTAATGAATAATAACCACAACAAAATTTTCCAACAATTCCTTGATATCCCCTTGGGATGCAATAAAACTTCCTAGGGAAAATAGAAAAAAATAAGAAAGAACTTCAAATATTAATTGAAAAATTAAGAAATTTGAGTGGAATAATCTCTCATTGGTTTACTCTATCCATTTCATTAGAGTCACTTTTTTGTCATATAGATTATGTGAGTGGTCAAATTAACACATGGCTAAACAAGAGGGATGAAACACAATGTTTATTCCAAAAAATCATCCTTTAACCAAGTAGAGGAAAAAAATTGAAATTTAACTTGTGTGCATTGTTTATTGAACCACAAACCAATGCACTTCTACATGATAGTTGTAAAATGTTCCTCATAAATTGGTGCCAACACCAAGGGATAAAGAATAATTTTTGGGATAGGCAGTGGACCATTTTTTACCATCCTCCATGCAAAAATAATGAGGTAGCAAATTATTTTTTGAGAAAACTCTGTTGTGAGTTTTTCCTCAATGAGATCTTAAGCTAATTTTACATGCAAAAGTTCTAGGGTAGAGGTGGAGAATCTACATAAGATAGAGAGGGGAATATCATGCCCAAGGATAGGCACAAATACCCCTTTCTAGGCTAAACATTGAGCATTTCACAGTCCCTTCCATTGTGAAGGAGAGTGATGAAGTGGCAACCCTAGAGTCTATCATCTCCCTCACTCATACCTTGTTACAACACATTAGGCCTTTAGCATAGGGTGATAAGGGTGAGGTTTTCAAGTCTTGAATTTCACCTCACATTAATTGAAATTGTTGGTCTCTTTGTGAGTATGGCTTAGAGGATGGTTGGGATGCATGTGGCCAATAGTAGGGAAAATCCATTTTAGATGATTTGTGTTCACATATGACATGCTAAATGAGACATTTGACATTGATAGACATGTAAATTTGAATAATGTTAGATTCAATTTACTATAATTAATTTTTAAATGTAAGATTAACTAAATTACAAAATTGATTGTAATAAAATTTTAGAGTCATAGTGCTCACCCTATGTTTGGCATCCCTTCAACTCCCAATTACATGACCATGTTGAGTCAATATGTATGTAATTATTCTATGCATGTAAAATACATAAATGAAATAACATCAAAATAATAATAATTTAACACAAAAATTTCACATGTAAACCTTTAATTGAGCACGTGTAAAGTTTTTCTCTTTGTGATGTGGGTGCTTAGGTCGCTAGCATAACATTAACATTCTCTAGGTATGAAATTGATAAGAATTTGACATGAAATGAATACTTGATTGTTTATGTGAGATGGATTTGTAGATTTGTAAAATGATTTGATGAAGGGCTAGGATTGAATCTACAAGTTGAGATCTAATCCTTGATTTGGGGGATTGATGAGGAGATATGACATTCATAGAGGAGTTTCACATTAATTTTTTTATTAAAATATAATTATAATGACTAAATATTTAAAAAAATTGACTGGTTAGTCAACTTCTTGCATGGAGTTAACAAAGTGCATGAGAGGATTAAGGGGATTTGACTATTGCATGGATGAGTGAAGTGGATTTTATTGATGAGTGGGATTGAGAGTGACTCTGAGTGAATTGATTAGATTAGATAGTCAACTTTAATGTAGAATTAATCAATGTAATAATTAGTTAATTGAATTATTGGTGCACATGAGGTGGAAATTAATATTTAATTATTTTATTAATTGATAATGTGTGGATAAATAATTGATTAAATAGATAAATATGTGGATAATTAATGGATAATTAGTTTATTAAATGGATGAATAATATTAGCCAAATTTAATTAAATAAATTAATAATTTAATTAAATAAATTAATAATTTAATTAAATAAATTAATAATTTAATTAAATTAAATTATTAAGCATTAGGAATCCTAGGTAACAAGGTGGTGAATGAATGATTAAATGAAGACATATCAAATAGATGATTATTGAAGGTGAATTTTTTAGGTGTATATATTTTTCCCCTCTTTGAGATAATGTTCGAAGTAACATTGTTTCAAAAAATATAAAAGTATCTATGATGAGGTGGATGAGATATCAAGAAAGGGGTAATATGACCCAATCATGTGGAGGGAATGATGTGAGAAGAGGAAAGTGATGATATGACCCAATGGGTATGTGCAAGATCATGATGAGCCAAATAGGACCATTAAGTGGAAATGAAAATACAAAAAAGTAGACTTAAAAAAATCCGCATAAGAATTTGAATAGGTTATTAAAATAATCTTGAAAATATGTAGGAATAGAATTTGTAGAAAATTGAATGTTGTTTGTACGCTACTAGGAATTTTTGGGAAAAAGTAATTTTGATTTGGTAAAAATTTAAAATTTCACTATAGTACTACTTTAAATTTTGGAAAAAACATAAAAAGCGGGTGTTTATCCAGCCACCCTAAGTATGAGAAAAAATAAATATATTTTTTCAAATATTTCAATATAAGTAGATGAAACATGCACAAATGTGACATATTTTTTGTAATTATTTTTGCAAGTAACTTTTGATTAGTTATGAATTTTCTATTAGGAATTTTTTTAAATATTAAAAACCTTTTGTTCAACCACCCAAACTTGGTAAAAAATTTATGAAATTTTATTTTTAAACTATAGTTTGTGAAGAATAGTGTGTGACACATCTTTCAGATTCAAAAAATCTATAATTGCTTGAAATTTATAGGTGTTTTTCAATCAACCTATCAATCAGGACTTTTCACATAGTACATGTAGAAAATCAACAATAATTATCTATGAAATTCAAGATAAAGCATATCTTATATTGGTCGAATTTTAACAATCTACTAAATAAACCCTCTTTATTTCATCAAATTCAGATGCAAAAAAGTCAACATGAAGGGTGAAGTTAGAAAAACCATTGCAATCCTTGTAAACATGTTGGGGCAATGGAATTTTTAGGTTGGACACCTTAAAGCTAGACCCCAAAGCAATCCCAAAGAAAAATGGATATCTATTATTGATGGATATCCAATAGAAACGAGTATCCATTTTTTAAAGTAAAAAGTTGATATATGATTTTTAAAGTAAAGAACAAATATCTATTTCTACCTTTATGAAATGGATATCCATTTCTCAAAGTTAAGTACATATTTGTTTCTTTTAATTAGAAATATTTATATATATAATTTATAATATATGATAAATTAATATATATTAAGAAATATTAATATAATGTACATTATTTAATATATATATTATATGTTAAATTATATTATATAATATTATATATAATAATATAATATATTATAAAAATTATTTGATGGAATGGATATTTGTTTCTTTTAATTAAAAATATTAATATATATATATATATAATATAATATATGATAAATTAATATATTCTAGAGGAATTATTAATATTAATATAATATATATTATATTTAATATAAATATTATATGTTATATTATATAAATATATTATTAAATATACAATTATATAGTATATTATAAAAAAAATATTTGATGGATTATTGTAAGGGAGTTTTAAATATCATATTTATATCATAAACTAAAAGGAGCTAAGAGGAATATATACATCTCTCTCTCACCTTCCCTCTATACTTTTGTCTATCTCCACTCAACCTCTCCCTCTCTACCTACATTTCTATCAATTTTTCTCACCCTCACTCTCCCTCCCTCCCACCCATCCCCCCTCTCTCTACCTCTCT
>VDFB02168118.1:156728581-156742937 GCA_007258455.2 Sequoia sempervirens
GACCCGGAGAGGAGGATCGTCGTTGGCAGGTGATCAAAATTTGAACCTGACACATATGGGTCCTGTGCCCAAGGCCGATCACTGGGTATGGGCACGAATACACTAAGAAAAAGTCTCAATTAGCTACGAGGGCACTGGAGCAGGGTTTGTCAATTTTTTAACATATGGGTTATGAGCGCAATTTAGTGTTCTTCCATTTTATGCCATCCTAACTAATTGTTCATCCATTTAGATCTTTCAAAATCATGAAAAAAACACACGGGAGGGCAAATGGGTCACCTACCTCAAACACGCCAAATGGTGAGATGTGGGATCCACCTACATTGGTCAGAATGATGCTACGATGAGGATCGTGATTGTCAAGGGCGGTGCTGGGCCTGCAATGATAGCTTTTCCAATTTACCCAATCCGCTTATGAAAATGACTTTATGATCAGTATTTGAGGCCCCGGGCCTACTAATATGAATGCAGATTAAATGCTCGTATGTACCGTGAAAAGGTTAAAGAATTTGAAAACAGGTCGCGGTATGCGGGAATCAGACCCGGGAAGACATGGACGGCCGGCCAGAAGATTTCTTTGTTAGTTTTGAATGGTGACGGCGAGAGCTACTCTCCTGCATGTGGATTCTACAAGGGATTCACAAGAATGCGGACGGGTCATCAATTCGTGACAAATTCGCAATACCCAAAGTTTGAAGACTCCTGATTTACGTATAAAGGGCAAGAGCACATCGCGGCTAAGACGATGGCGACTGAAGTACGCTGTGTTTATCAGTCATGGGATGGTGAAACGCAAACAAACTGAAGATGTAACCCCGGGTCAGGCCCGAGGCCACCAAAAGATTTTAGCTGTTTTGCAAACGGCGAGGTGGATCGACCGTGGTCCGGCACGCCGTGCTGGATGCCGCAGGAAATGACACCAGTGGGAAATCAAGTTAGGGAAATTGGACGCCTGTGCCCGGGCTGCTGGGGCTAAATTGCCAAAGAGATTCATGTAGGGCCCCTGAATGCGGTAAAACCACAAGCTGAGGCATGATCATTTATGATGGAACTTGAGCAACATCACCATCTCAAATATAAAAAAGAGGGGAAACGCAAAACGAGGCAGCCCCAAATGATTTACAAGGCAGTAGCAGAGGTCGCTGCTCGAATCTGGCAGCAAAGTAGGCAAGACTTTCCCATGTGATAGTTGATACATCCTGGCATTGTTGCACAATTGCATGCAAATGAGTGCATGTACTATTCATTGTTCTAATATAAGGATGTCAATTGTTTTGCTTCCCTTGTGAAATGACACACTGTGGTGTTTGTTTCATAACAAATACTCAAAAATTGTGATCCACATCCCTTATGTCCTAGTTTCAATAGCTCCATAGCTGCCCTATTCCGTAGCCTATGATGCCTTTGCTCTTGTTCTTTTAGTAATCCATTCTACAATGCGTATGCCCCATTCCATACTTATCTAATTTCAGACATGTATTTTGGTATAACAATATAAAATGTTGGTTTGCAGTAGTATTATGTTTGGCTCAATGCAAAGATAGATCAACAAGAAGAAATGTGGCCCATGTGTTCAGCAATTTCTCCCAGAAAGACGACCATAGCTATAAGTGTAAACAAGGTTTATTTTACATATTTATATTTTCCTGAATTATACATTCAATTTTTCCCTCCCTCCATGGCTAGATACCTTCTATATATTTGTTACTATATATAAACATTCATACATGGATTCTTACATGCACTTGACTACAATAAATATAGTCTGTTGTTCAGATTAGATTTTCCCATGCTTCTATACTTTCCTTTTATGGAAACCCCAATGGAAATTTCAAACAAATAGCTGATAGGTGAATGCCAGCTATTGCATCGATTGATTTTTTTTATTAACATGTTTCATGATACTCTCTTTCCCTTATCTCTTTGAAGCTACCCGTATTTTGTATTAATATGTTTCATGATATTCTCTTTCTCTTATGTCTTAAAACCCACATTAAACATATTAATACAAGATAATCAATTTTTGTAAGAGTTGAGGTATGAATTCAAAATTTGAGTGATGCTCTTTTGTAGTCAACCCAGGCAAATAGAGAAATTGTAAAAGAGCTATCACAATAATACTTCACAGCCAGAAAACTACTCTTATCTCCAAAATGTTATTGCTTTCATGTTAACCCTCTGCATATATAAATATATATATATATATATATATATGCAATTTCTCCTATGCTAATGGCTATAACGCCAAAACTGCATAGAGATACCTACAAACAATAAACGAATAGTGGAAAAAATAGTATCCTTGCCCATATTTTTTTGACAAAAGCAAGAACATTTAATCGTAATTTCTCCAGCCATACATAGGGATAATCTGTTTCAACCCTCCAAAATGGGTATAATGTCAAAGATACAACCATATAACAAGGACTAATAAGCATCAAACATCTCTTATACAATTTTTCTACTTGTCTTCAATATTTGTTACCAAAGAACATAGCTTGAATCTTGTATTGATATATTCCATGATATTCCTTTCTCCTCATATTTTTAAACTAGAGAGCTATCTACAAAGCTTCATTCTACTTTTGCATTAATGATTAATTAATGGTTCATGTCTTCCATTCTCTACTTATTGCTTCTTTTCATGGTAGCGCATAGGGTTTTAACATTGATGTGTTGCAAAACGTGCTAAAAAGTATATTGATTAAGTTGCATTGTTGAAAGAGCCATTCTGCTGTTTGTTTCATAGCAGACTATTTTATTACTCATGTCTTTTGTTATTTTGTTATTGTTCCTCATGTTCTCTAGTTTTATTGTCGAGAGAGCCAAGTCGAAAAGAACATCATGAAACATATTAATAGAAGACATATAACATATTCCACCCATGGTATAAAAACCACGACAAAGATTCTAGAATTTTAAAACTTAAAAACAATCCTTGTTACAAGAACAATAGAATAATCTATTATAGGCAACTTCAAACAGATGAGTGGAAAACAATATCATGACACTTATTGATACTCAAATACATGAGGGGAAAAGAATATCATCAAGCATATTAACACAAGGCAACCAATGATAATTACTTGACGGGGTTTTCTTGTGCCAATGTGGGCCTTGGTAATTACATGGGTTGGTCATGGTGGAGTTGGTGTCCTCGATGCAAGGAATCTGAATGGTAAGTGTTTTCTCACACAAATTGAATGTGTGTGTGTGTATATATATATTATAGACAAATAGCGAAAGTATAAAAGCGTTATTAAAAAGACATTTACTATGTAACAACCACCAAACTAATTTCACATATATACAGGTGTGTATACTTGTGTGTGTATATATATATATATGTATATGTATACATGTATATATGTATGTATATGTTTACATGTATATATGTATGCATATGTATACATGTATATCTACATGTCTATATATGCATATATGTATACATGCATATATATGTCTATATGTTTACATGAATATATACGTGTGTATGTTTTACATGGGTATTTTGCATAAATGATTAATTTATTGCTCATTCCTTTTGGTCTCTACTTATTGTTCCTTTCAATAGTAGGTTGGAGGGTTTTAACATTGATGTGCTCCAAAGTGCAAAGAAGTATATTGATTAAATTGCATTGTCGAAAGAGCCACTTTGAGCAGTATTTTCTCCATGTTATGGAAACAATTATATCATGAAAAAATCTCTGCAAAATGTGTTTGGTGGCTTTTAAGTGTTATTGTAATAGTTCTTTGATCTATTCAACTTTATATCTTTAGCTGATACACTATTTGTTTGAAATTTCTATTTGTTAAGAACAAAGCATTTAATTGTACAATATGTGTTAGATATTCATAATTGCAAAATGGCTATTCTGACAATGCAACTATGATATGTTGTTTGTTTGAAATTTCTATTTGTTAAGAACATAGAATTTAATCATGTAGTATGTGTAAGATATTCATAATGCCAAAATTTGGCTATTCTGACAATGCAACTGAATCAATATATTATCTTGCATATTTTGGAGTGAATATATTCATAATGGCAGAATGGCTATTCTAACAATGCAACTGAATCAAAATATTTTCTTGCATATTCTAGTGTATACTTTCCCACAGTGCAACATTTTATACTTTGTGCATCTTTGGTGTTATACACATTCTGTACAATTGGTCCCTTGGTATCCTTCTAATTGATTTAAGTGGAAATCCTTACAAAGAGGATGTTGTAGATTTGCAATGGCTACATAATTTATTCTTGTGTTTGCACATATACATTTGCACATTCATTGAGCTACCATCCTTTTGATTTTACTTTGGTGCCCAAGGCTTAATGCATTTTGTGGTTGTTGTACTATGGCGGTGGACAAAGTAAATGTTGTCAGACATAGTAAATGGAATATTGAATGTAGCAGTGTGGGAAAATATATTTTGATTAAGTTGCATTGTCCAAACAACCATTATATATATACATAAGTACATTAAATGACTTACACATTCTGGAGAACAACAATTTTCAATCTAGCACAAAACAGTTTCCAAACACTTTGCTATCACACCAATGACCTTGCATAAATACACTTGAGCAGTTCATCGTAACGACTTTCAAGTAGGTCAAGAAAAAAAGAATATCATGAAACATATTGATACAATGTTCAAGGTATGTTCTTTCTTATTATATATTGAATACATGTAGAAAAACTATATAAGAGGTGCTATTTGCAAATGCAATGAGTGAACTATATTCTCTTTTTTCAAGACAAGTCTATGATTCTTTTGCCACAAAAAAATTGGTTTCCTATTTTGGTTCTTGGTTATTATATGTGGACATGATTCACATACACATATCTACATATACATCCTACTAATGCAATGCAAATATAACAACTTACAAGATAAAATTTATACTGATATATATCTTTGTTAAATCTATATGATTGTTTTAATAATCTTGCATAGATACAATACACATCCAACAAACTTATTGTATTCTAAATTTCCCATTTCAAATTGCTTGACGGTCCAACAACTCAACCCAATGCTTCTTGCGTTTGTCAAACATCGCCAACAGTACATGTATGTGCAAAAATTTTCCATTGTCAATAAATAGATTAAGTGGCCCGTTTGTAAATATTATTCATTGTTTCTACTTTCTGATTATGTTTGTTGATTTTAGCTAGATGTATTTACTAATTTTGGATGCTTCCTTTCTCATCTTGTTTCTCCATGCACTGACATACCTCTCTCTTATATTTGCAGGTGCTAGGCTAAAGCATAGATGACAATTCCAAAATCATGATGCTTGTTTTTCCCAACTTTGATATTTTGCAATGTATAATGGAACTCCACAAAATTTCCAGTGGATGTTCCATGTTGCTTTTGCTCGGGGGTTTGGCTAGGGTCCACAAGACTCTATGATGCCAATATGGTAGGGTGGATAATGAGCATGGGTTTACTGTTTTGGCTTTTCATCCCATATATCTTTTCCTGCATAGATACATGTGTAGAAAACATGGTTTATAAGAACATGTTTCTTATGTAGTACCAACTGGTAGCAATGCACTAGAGACTTTCATTGGTTATTCATCTAATTGACTCTTCAATTGCACTATGAAATCATTCATTAAAAAAACAATTTTTTATTGTAAATTTCCTTGTAATTCATTAATTTTAAACTTTCTATACTTGTGTCGCCAAAAAACACATGCATACTAAAACTTTAATTCCCAAAACTATGGACTAGTACTAATTATAAAAAAGTATTCAATCTTGAATGTTTTTCTTTGTTGAAAAAAATGAGTACTTTTTTTATCCAATATTAGTAATTGCACACATGGGTGTGACCCTTAGAAAAATCTTCCATGTATTTCAAAATTAAATAATAAATTGATTGAATAACCTACACAAAAACGACAATATACATGTGCATCTGTTGCTAATAAATATAAAACTAAAATATTATTGCTAGAAAAAATAATTATTTTAAATTTTATTTTTTATTTAATTTCTTAGTTTCCATTTTTAAAGAAATTTAAAACATAAAATTAATAGTTAATAGCTATTGTAACTAAAATGATTAAATATTACATGGTAATAAAAAAAATTTACTCGTAATTACTTGTTTCATACATTGTAACTTCAATGCATTTCATATCAATTTCTATTCACTTGTCACCACACTTTATGTTTCTCCAACCAAACAAACATTTATAGCTATTACTGATCATTAGGATTTCACATTCCATCCCAAAAAAAAAGGTTCCACCCTCCTAACCGTCTACATAGCCCATCACAAAAGACCCCTATTGGCTGATTGTTATGCATGCGACTGCTAGTTATTAATATTATATCATTATATCATTATATTAATTATATCAAAATTAATTTATAATTAACATAAAATTCTAAATTAATTTTTACAATATTGATTAATTATATATTCAAATTAAAATATAATTAACTCAAAATTAATATTAATTAGATAATCTCTTATATTGCACGTAGAAAGAGGAGATATTTTATAGAAATCAATATATAATCAGAAATCTAAGAAGACATGTTTATTTAGTCCAGTATTCCAACACAAATATTCACAAAAATATTTAAAACAAATCTAATAATTAACTCCTACATAGTCTCATTCACATTTTTTCTAATCTAATAATTAGCATGAAGTGACTTCTCTCCATAATCTTATAAAAACAATACTTTATAAAAAACTATGCAACACTAGAAATGACCATTAAAATAGAAATGGCATTTCATCCTTTTTAGTGGGAAATGGTGTCCTCCTATTGCATTCCTGATAGTAAATCTTGGAAGGGTTTTCTTAGAGTTTGTTTACAATAACCTAAAAAAGGTTTTCTATTTCAAGCATGGGATAGAATAAATGTAAAAAAGGGAGTGAAATAAAATAAAAGGTGCATAAGTAATTTTAAGATGAAATCAAATCAATTTTACATATGTAAATAAAAAGTAAATTCAAGTTTTTAAATCAAGTGAATTAATTACAACTATTCATTTCTTCATCCAAAAAATCATAAATCTACCTCTCCTCTCACAAATTCAATCATCTTTGAATACTTTTCGAATATCTCTTATTCTTTTAAATTTCACATTGTATTGACATATTATGTTGCAAAGATATTACACAATCATTTGAACAACCACATTCATAATCACATGTAAATCTTATATAAAGAGAATACACTTAATCAAAGGTTTGCATTGTTTTTAGTATAATATTTTAAATTCATTATTTCTTTCCTTTGTTATTCTAAATTCTCATTTTTACACATGTATTGAAAGTTATGACCATATATATATGGAGGATCTATAAGGAGGCCCACATAGATTAGATTAATATATTAGAGATCTATAAAGAGATCCCAATATTGCAACTTGAACCGAAGGAAATAGGGTTCCACCTTTTAGGAGATGGAACCAAGGGACCTATTTCACTCTCAGTTCATTATGAAAGCAAGATCCCTCAACCAAGTGACATAATTGAGGGAAAGGACACACACAAGGCAAGGTGGTGTGTGGGTTTCCTTAGGTGTAATTAAAATAGGGAGATTCAAGATTTAAAAGAAGCTTCAAAGGAGAAATGCAAACTCTAATGCACTAAACCCTAGAAACTTAGAGCATTAAATCAGATGAACAAACAAAACTTAGATAGAAAGGAACTTGGTAAGCTAGTGGATTCCAAGCAAGGTTTGCAACTCTAAAATTCTACTTATTGAAGTGCATTGGGACTCATACGTCAGACTAGCCGATTTAGTCTTGCTACTGGAATCTAGGGAGAATTTAGAATCTTCTACTGGAAAATTAGGATCTACAGAAAATTGTTGAAAAGAGGTATACTAGGACTCATACGTCCAAGGTGGAAATTTAGTCCCAGTATTAGGGTTTGACTAAAAATTTTGTATCCTCAAGTGATCTTCTATAGCTTTTTTCTTGTCTGATCTCCAAGTCTAAAAAGTTTGAATTCTGATCTATAGGTGAGTTTCCGTGAAGATGACAACTTCTTGACAACTTTGTCTTCAAAGGATCTTCAAGCTCCAAATCACCTAGATCTACAATCACACATGAAGAGGGGAAAATGTTGTGTTAGGGAATAGGGGTTTACCTTGGTCAAACCCCATTTTGGTAATCAAACCTTGAAATGAAATGAAATAGAATGAAGGAATGATGAATAAACAATATGTAATGTTGCAACTCACCAAACCCTTGAAATAAATGCTGCAAACTTGTGTGAGATGGATCCAATGGATGTGGATCTTGACTCTTTAACTTGATATTATATAATGTCTATGAATGCTTGCTTGAATCATGAAAACCTACATCACAAATGTTAGCTCAAAAGCACACATGATGAATGAAGACTTTGACATGATGCTTGAATCTTGAATGCTGCTCCAAATGCTTGATGATTTTCTCTTGAATGCTATTGAATACTTGAGTTGATAGAATGCTTGAATACTTGAAAGCTTAGATCTCGTTAGGAGAAATTATGTGAAATAACCTTGTATTTATACTTGTTTATGCTAAATATCTTGAAATTACAACACCATAAGCGACATCAGATCTAGGATAATAAAATCCCACCAAGAATTTGATTTGAAATAGGTCCTAGTTAAAGTGGGACTCATATGCCAGTTGGGGTGTATGAGTCCTAGTGTCTTAAACACTAGACATAAGCTCCAAAAAGTGTTATGTTTAATGTAATGTTCAAAATCAGGTCCCGAGTCCTAGGTAGAACCTATACATCCAAGGTGGTGTATGAGTCAGGTAGATCACTAGATTTGGAACATATAACCAAAAAACATGAATTATGATTAGTCATTTGATAAAGTTTGAGATTATCCTGATAAAAATGCATTAAATAACGCTTGTGGATGAAAAATAGCACCAAATAAGGCATAAAGAAGCCCAATTTTAGCAGGGAGGGCCCAAACAAGTGTGAAAATGTAAAGGGATACATTTTTTTACATTACATTTAGCCCCAACTTTAGTGAGAGGAGGAACTTGCTTCAAAATCACACTAAAGTAGACAAATACACATCAAGAGGGGTCCAAGTATACCAATGCTAGTAAGATAGGACAAAAATGATCAAGAGGGATGATTAAACCCCCAGGATCAAGATCCTATGGCAAACCAACATAGGCACAAAAGAACACACATGAGAATTATGTATGAAGCAACAAAAAGACACAAGAATACACTGCCAAAGACATAAAGAAGAAAGAAAAAGAAAGAGGGGTGGATCAAGCCTTGACTTTTTTTCCAACACGATGTGGATCAGATCTAAGTTTTTTTTCCAAATTTTTTTTACAAGTGGAACACAATGTCCGCTATGTAAACTGTAGTGTAGAAAAAAGTAACCCTTTTTTACACTTAATTTGGGAATAATTGATATAAAATTAATCTAATAATGACTTGATGGGTAAGTGCAAAAAGATGGGAGCCAAAAAGGGGGCTTAAGTGGCCACTTTCTTTTTGAAATCTGGAGATATTGACCTTGGACGTGAAATTGAGGATAGTTACACTCAAATTTTTGAGATGCAAAAAAAACAAGGATCAAAGTTCTTCAAGTCTACTTTCTAAAATACTAATTTATTTTGAAAATGGTTGAGATTAAGGGGTTCAAAAGAGGGACATATAGAAATTGTTGTTGTTTTTGTCAGAAAAACATAACATAGCAACTTTTGTATGTCCCTAGCACAACGAACATTATTTTAGTATTTTTAAAATTGCTCTAGTGAGAAATTAGTTAACAGTGTGTAGTTGATTCATGATTTTTCTGATAATTTTTTAATGAATATTTGATTTTTTACTAATTTTATAAGTGGACACTTCCTGAAAAAATAGAATTTTGGCCATGCTACCCCTACAAATTTTGGAAACTAATTGATTTTGTTTTTCAAAATTTGTAGAATGGAGTCTACTTTCTAAAAATGTAATTTATTTGAAATTTTGATGAATGGTTAATTTATAACGAAAAAAACACCAAACACTGTTTTTTTCTAAAAAAGAGACACACAAACAAAAAAAATTATAGATGAAAGGTTTAACATTGTCAAAAAGTGAAAAAAATTACATCTTTGGATAGCTAAGAGGGAACCTAACATTACCCAAGTGTTTGATTTGTTCGACATTGAAACACATGCAATCCTAACGGTGAGCACGAACCCAATTATGTGAAATGTTGTAGAATTTGCAAAAACATGTCTCTAGTTGGTGGGAAGGCCCTCCAAGCCTTTGGGTTGTATTGCAAGGAAAATACCAAGCCTAAGGCTTTCGGATTCCCAAAGCAAGATGTAAAGCACACGTGTTATAATGTGCACATGTTATATCTTAGTTTTGACATAGCTTTTGTGTTTTTTGAATGCATTGATAAAACACGAGCTCATTATAATGTGCTCACATTCTAATCTACATTGAATTTATTTTTCTTCTCTTTTTTTTTCTTTCTTCTCGTTATCTTTGATGGAAACTATATACATGAAATAAACATTTAATTTGACATTTACATATGGACGGATTGTTTGTTTGATATTCGAAAGAGGACAATTTCCGGAGCGGAGATCTCACAATGGACTGGTCAATTTCACACCGTCACTTTGACCATCACTGTTTCTATCTTAATTTGATGATGACTTCGACCTTTCATCTTCGATCTCTTGATAGACTTTGATCTTTTGATCCGCCGAGCTGATTTCGACGGTTTTTTCATTCGCGCGATTTATTTCTTCGATTTTATTTACTTTTGAGCGATTTTACTCAAAAGATCGATCCTGATTGATCCGATCTCGATGACGTGATCTGATCACGCGTGATTTTATCGGATTGATGATCCGGAAAAATGATCGATCGCCCTGATTTGATTTTATCGCCTGTTTGATAAAAAAAAAAGATCGAGTGTTTGATGCTGTCTCTGATCCGGCGGATTGATTGATCTCTGACTTTCCTGTCTTTCGCCGATTTTGATTTATTTCGATGCGCGGATGATTTTTCCTGATGCGAGGGGATGATCGCCTTTTGATGCCTCTCTCACTCATCCCTCACCCTCTTTCTCTCTCTCTCTCTCTCTCTATCTCACCATTCTCTCTTTCCCTCTTTGTAACTCTCTCCTTGCTTCTTACATCCCCAAAAAATATGATTTGAACCTAAGAAGAAAGAAAATCTAGATGTGGATTTTTTATCATCAACAAATCTTGCATAATTTTCATTTATGTGCTTTATTAAAAAGAATTGATCATTCTTTTTATATTTCAAACCATGATTCATTGTACCATGGATATACCTCAATGTCTATCTTGTTGCTTTCCAATGACACATCTTTGGTTCTTGCATGAATTGTGAAAGATATTTAAAAACAAAGCTAATATTTGGTCTAGTGTAGGTCAAGTAAATCAAACCTCCAACCATTTGTTGATAGAGAGTTGCATTTACCTAAGGAGATGGACCAGAAAAAAATAATTGTAATCCTAATGCCATGAGTGTAGACATGGGTTTGAAATCCATCATTTTAAACTTCTCGAGAAATATCTTGGTATTTTTTTTTTGATATAAAGATATGGCAATTACCATACCTCTTAAGTTGAGACAATAGTGCAATAGATTGAGATTTGTCATATCTAGTGCCTTTTTGAGATCATATGTGGTTTTCTCAACCATCATTTTTGAGTTGTCTATGATAACTAGGCTGTCAACATATACATTGATAACTAATTTATGATGTAGCAAATGTTCACTAATTTGAGGTAGAGATTTGGATCACATGGATGCTTACTTAATTTATGTTGTAGAAAATGTTCATTAACTTTGATATCTTAGGCTTTAGGAGTTGTAATGTCATAAAATTGCACCCCTTACAATTTCACATACATTTTTTGTATGCACTTTAGTTTCCACTCCCTTAGCATTTGTGTAGGTTCATTTTAGCCCCTGCATCAGCCTTTTCCCCTCTCAAGATGCTCATGACCCCTTTTCAGCAACTACCTTTGCACATCAGTTTTGTGTTAAACCTTATGCTTTTCTCATTGTTGTCATTTTGTAGTGTGATGTGTTTGGACACTAGTGCATTGTGCATACATTTGCGCGTCACGCTAGAATCCCATGACATTCTGATGTTCAAACATCCATTTTCTGGTGCCTTGCCACTTGTCAGCTACTTTTGTCAATGGTAACAGCCTTGGATGCCTTGTAACGGCTCGAGAACCTTCTTTTCCCTCCCATTCTCTCTTTAAATTGTATATTTTCAATTCATTTGGTCCTCTTGGTCTTTCTCTCTTGGAGACATTCTCTTTTCTCTCTTTCACTCTCTCAAGCTTGCACAACTCTCTTGCTTGTTACAACACTCACGTTCTCACAACATTGTTTACAACTCTCTAAAGCTCTCCCTTGGCTCACACAACTCTCTCTGTGTGTGGCTTCCTCAAGCCTTGTAGGTGATATCTATCTTTTATCTTGTGTCTTTTAGCATCTTGGGATTTCTCACATCCCTTATCTATGCATTTATCTATCTCGTCTATCTATCTAATTTACTTTCTATCATTTTCTCTATCTATTTGGTTGTCCATGGAGGTGGGAACACTAAAACGGGGGTTTGAGTGAGGCAAGCCCCTAAACAACCCCAACAATTTTCCTTGATCTTATGTGTGCAAGTGTTCAAGATATCTTTTTGTTGGAGGATTCATTTCTTGGGTTGTCATAAGCATTCTCTTCCTCTCATTCTCTCACTTTATCATCTACGTTTTACTTAGTTTACTTCACTTTATTTCAATTCTATTATTCTTTGTTATTGTCTCGCATTCGAAGTTCTTATCAATTAGGGTAGAAGTACTCACTTTGTTTTTTATGTGACATTCTTGATTTTTAATCCATACGAGATGCTAGTGTGCATCAGAGACTCTAGTGCACCGCACTAATGTCCATATGCCACACTACATTCCTTGGCCAAAAACTTGCTAGTGTGTCCAAAAGATGCATGTGACCTACTCATTTTGATTCTGAAACTCTCACTTTGTTCCTTGAGGTAGTATGAGGTAGTTTAGGGTAGTTTGTTCACTAGGACTCTCTTGAGAATAAAGGCTTGTGAGCAGAGAATCCCCCTTCTCTACATTTTTGTGAATCCAACATAAAACCCATTCCATAAAAAAAAGGACAAATCAAAGATTTATTTTTCAAGAATTTTTTTTTTTGGGGCGTAGCCCCAAACCCCATTCCATGTCATCAATAGGGGTATAAACCAGCCTTTGGTCGGCTTGTCTATATCTCTATTTCAAAATGAACTTTCTATTTTTATTCCTACTATCCCTTTCCTATTTTGTGGAGAAAATTCATGAAGTTATCTTCCATGTGTGTGAGTGTGTGTTCTTTTTTCTCTTATTATTCTTTGTTGAACCCTCTCCTGAAATT
Source organism: Sequoia sempervirens (assembly GCA_007258455.2). NCBI lineage: Eukaryota > Viridiplantae > Streptophyta > Pinopsida > Cupressales > Cupressaceae > Sequoia > Sequoia sempervirens. The sequence goes on from VDFB02168118.1 coordinate 156,742,008, forward strand.
CCTTCTAATTGTAAGGATATTTTGGTGCAAGAGGATGAAATCATTGATTCTTTTCTTAACATTGCTCTACCTTCTCTTCATTTCAATGCACTCTCTTCTAGAGACATTGCATTTGTTAATGATGAATCTCGTCTACATTCCAATGCACTCTCTTTTAGAGACTTTGCATTCATGAATGATTAATCTCATCTTCATTCTGATGCACTCTCTTCTAGAGACATTTGCATTCATGAATGAGGAATCTTATCTTCATTTGAATGCACTTCCTTCTAGAGATGTTGCATTAGTGAATATTGAAGCTCCTTTCATATTGGATCCTCAAAGGATAAATGTTGAACATATTTCTTTGAATGATTCCTCTATAAGTTGTAAGGAATCCGTAAATGTCATCTATGTCTTTTCCACCCTCCAAAGGCCTAAGAGACAAGTCATTTATCTGACTTTGGCTAGTCCTTCTCCTAAAAGGATTTGTTCTATTAATGGTGTTCCATTTAACAATGATTCTCCATATCCTTATACAAGGTCTATGCAGTTTGAATCTTCTTCTAATATTACAATAGCTCACATTTACAATACTAGAAAGAATAAACTAAATTTTGATTAACCTAGTTCTATACCACCTTCTCAACCAAGCCTTCCTCAATCACCTAGACCTATAGCTAAGCGACCAAGTGAGTATGATCTTCTCGAGAAACTTTGTGTTACTCCGACCAAGATCTCACTTTGGGATTTGCTTCAAATTGCTTCAGTTTACTAGGGTATGATTTAGGAAGCCTTGCAAAAGATCCTATAACCATCTTTTGTTAGGACGGTAAATGTTAGTGCATTGATAGCTCATATTTGTGCAGATTCGCCGAATATTAGATTCTATCAGCAAGAACTCCTGCCCCTGAAAGTGCATAAGCAAGCAGATCCTTTGATGATTATAGT
>VDFB02168118.1:156743037-156868880 GCA_007258455.2 Sequoia sempervirens
TTGTTTGTCTATCTTTCCCTCATTACCCTTTACTGATGCACATTCTCCTATGGGAAGGAGATTATGAGTGGAAAAGGAAATTAAATATAAAGATTAAGGACAGTGAAAATAAGGCTATCCTTGTTCAAATGTGGACATACATTTGGGATCAAGGTTGCACCAATTCTAATTACATCTTGTTTGAAAATGTTGTAAGACATGGTATCTTAGATTCATTGGGTATGGCACCTAGATTTAGACCTTCTCTAGAGATTAGAAGTCTTATGCACCCAAAGGATGTGCCCAGATCTACAACAACACATAATTGGGTTGATTGGTTTCTACATTATGAATATACTTTGATTAGGGTTTATGGAGCTAAGGTGGCACCACATTGCCTACCCTTGTTTGTATTAGATATATTTTCTTTCATGGGGCTTATATGGAAAGTTGTTGTTATGGATTATGAATTATTTAGAAAAGACAAAAAGGGCTCTATATTACATCCCCAATGTACTTTTTCTTATTTCAGGATGACTACCCTTGAGGGGTATTAAAAATTGGGCATTATGGTGAATAATCTCATAATGCCTATTGATGAGGTTAGATTTTTTGATCCAAAAGGATTTGTGGCAGGAAGAAGAAGAGAAAAGAACTTAGGAAACATATATCATCAATTTTTATATAGATATGATGTACTAAGAAATATGAAAATTGATGAGGTTATCATGATTAGGAAAAAGGAATGGACAACTATGAAAAACCTTGAGGAAAAGATTATGAAAAGGAATGCTTTCTACATCAGTCCATAAAGTGTAATTGCAAACCCCTTTGATAAGGCTTTCATTATGATCAGGGATTATGAATTTGGTGAGTTTAAGGTAAAGGTGAAGGAGGTTGTAGAAAAATCCTAGGCCCTCTTAGAGCAACAATGATGACAATAAGCTATGGATATGCTAGAACAACCTAAAGATGTTTAGGAGGTCAGAGAAGAACAAGTGGCAGAACATGTGCCATGAAATGAAGAGGTTGAATAGAAATTTCCCTTCCTCATATTGAAGAGACTCATAATTTAGATGTTCCTCCTGATAGGATTGCCAAGTGGCAATATGACAAAGAAGATGATGATGACCCCAGAATTAGGGAGTGTGATGAGTTTTTGGATAATGATAAATTTGTGCAAGCTAAAGAATTTCAAGATTTTATGATTCAATAGTGAAGGAAATAAGAGAGAGACTTGAATCTTCCTAAGTCAATTTTGAACCTTCTCATCAGGAAGAAGTTGAGAAATCAGAGTAAGAGAAGATTAAGGATGAAATTGCAACTATTACTCCCACTTAAGCTTGAAGAATTCTTAAAGATAGTGGAATCATGTTGTTACCAGGATGTACTATCATCAATGCCATCACATATGATGAAATTATTAGAGATCCTCAAGCTTTGATATATGAAGATCAATTTGAGAATAAAGTATTTGGTTCTAGATATAGTCCAAAGTTGCATACCCTCACAATTTAGTCTATGTCACCCAATACTAGTAAACATGAGGTTATTGGGCCTATTGAAGAATTTATTAGCTCACTAATGGTTAAAAAAGCTACTGACATAACTCCAATCTAGGCAGTTGAGTTAACTGCACATGTTGCAATGCTTAGTGTGCACACTACACATATTTCTAAGAAAAAATATGAATCCTTGGTTAAGGAATATAATAATGCTTTGAAAGAGCTAAATCAAATGAGAGCTACTATTCAAGCTACTCAGAAAGTAGTGAATCAACCTTCTTCTTCATCTTCATTTGATGTGTCTACATAGGATAGGGAGACTCTGGCCCTCAGAATTGATGATTTGAAAGAAAAGTTAACTATTGAGAAGGAAAATGTTAAGCAAGCCAAACTAGAAATAGTTAGAGTGGCCAATGAAATTTTTGAGGATGCGTTGAGGCACAAGGTGACCAAGTTGGTCCACAGGGATAATGATGTATGGGCCACATATAAAAACATTCATGATGAAAATAAAAAGTATCTGCAAGTACAGGAGGCCTTTAGGAATGAATGGAATAATTGGATTGCTAGGGTAAGTGTCTTGAAATAAATGATGCCAAAAATGAGTGAGGATCCTAAGGCACCCACAAATATTCATGACATCTTGAGAACTATTGACTTGATAAATGAGATAACTAATTTCCATGGAAATTTGGTTATACAGCTCTATAGTATGATGAAAGTATTCAAGGACATGTAGGATCATGGTATGCCTCAAATATTGAATTCAAAAGGTGAACTGAATCCATTTGACACCTGGAAGATAGATTTGGGAGGATTGATTGGAGTAGCTATGATGACTTTGTTTGTCACTGATTACATCTTGCTCAATTCAAACATTGATACAATGGGGGAAATTGAATAAAAAATGGATATATTTGTTAAGGAAGCCATGATTTTGATTAATGCAAGGTACTCCCAATATATTACTAAGGTGCAAGATTAATTGAATGTTAAATGGCCCACTGAGGATGAATACAACATTTGGTTGAAGAAGCACACAGAGTGAATAAGGAGAATAATGGACAGGAGAAGAATAATACATAGATTGAATATAGTACAGATTAGGCTTTTGATATAACATGGTAAAATACTATTCTCTTCTTAAACTCAAGTGATTAGTATGTGGTGCTAATATGGATTAAAAAATTTGGACCTTTTCTTGCTTTCCTTACCTTGCTTTGAATTTTTTTTGTTTCGGTTTTCTCACAGTTGGTATTTTGAGCACATGGAGAATATTTTGAAGTTGTAACAAACTAATGATGCTTTTTGAGGTGGGACATGTTCTCCATGAACAATTGAAGTTAATTTTTCCTCATGTTTATTTTCTCTTCCAAAAGACTCAAGTATAAATGAAAGGGGAATATTGTTGGAAGTGCTCCAATAGGATTATGACATGTGTGCTATTTGGTCTGAAGCTTGTTTTCTCCTTCATCTCTATAAGAAGGAATTCAGGACCAGTAGCAAAAGAGTTGAATTTTTTTGAGTTAATACTATTAGTTTGTCAAGATAATATGAAGCAAGGTTTAGACTCTTTGTTTTAAGTTTTGTTTGGAGTTCATACTTATGCATGTAAGACTAATAATGATATATCATTTATAATACAAAGTAATATTGGTTTTGTGGTTATTTTCTCTCCTTGTATGTGTGTTATGAGTTATTATTGAAAGTAATCAATAATTTCTTTCATTTGTCTCTACTGTTATCTGATGGATGTTTAGTTTTATGCTTGCTTATTGATTCAATGAATTGATGTAAGTGCTTGTATGAGATTGATAACTCATAAGTACTATGTGCTAGGATATTTGTAAGAAGTGATAATCCTGAACGTCATAGAGGAATGTTGTAATGCAAGATTTCTTGGGGTTATAGGTGCTATTTTCTAAGTTGTCATCAGGTTATATAGATTGGTGTTGAATCCGTGCTTGGGATAAAGACATTGGTTCATGCATAGTATTTATATATTACACTTAGAGTGTTGACTCATTTACTACTCAATCATTTAATTATTAAATTTCATAGGAATATTGTTGTTGTTTATTTTTGTGTCTACTCTCTCATATTTGATACATATAACATTGATATAATAAGCTACCAACTTATTTGATGTATATTATTGAATGGTTTCAAGAGAGATATCTATTATTGACAATGTATTTGATTATAATTGTGAAAAGTCTCTAGGTATACATTGTGGGATCACCCTCCCTAGTTTTATAGAGCCTAAAGATTAGGAATAGAAGTTTAGAAACCTCTATTCATTCATTGGTCAATCCCTTTAGAATCAATGATAATTGGAAATGGAAAAATACATAGGTATTTCTAGAGATCAGTTTGGTTCTTAAAAATTAACCAACACCTACCACTCCCTATCTCTCTCCTTCCCTCTCTCTACCTCACACACAAGCATACCCTCTCTCCACCTACCCCTCCCTCTCTCCCTAACTCTCTCTATACCTATCTCTCCTACCCTGCCTCTCTCTATCTCCCTCCTTGTATCCCTTACCACTCCCTATCTCCCTCCTTGTCTCTCTCCCTCACATTCTCTCCGGAGTTCCTCTCTCCACATACTCCTCCCTCTCTCCCTAACTCTCTAACTTATATGTACCTCTCCTATCCTACCTCTCTTTATCTACCTTCCCTTTTTCTCTCCCTTCCAACCTATGACTCCCTATCCCCCTCCTTCCTTCCATCCCTACTTCCCTCTCTCTCATTGGAACTATATAGCTATCTCTCCCACCCTACCTCTTGCTATCTCCTTCCTTCCCTATTTCTCTCCATCCCTCTATCCCTCGCACCCTACCACTCCCTATTGCCCAATATTGGGGTTTTTGAGCTAATAGATTCTTGATCTTGAGACAAGATTTTGGTAGCATTTCAAATAAAAAATATTGGTTGCAACCTAAAATTTTCTTTCAAGTGCAAGGCAAGGAATGTTTCAATAGCCTAAAAGTTTCTTTTTTGTTTTTTGTGTGAGATAAATTTTTGGGTGAAATATGTTATAAAATATACCCTATCAACTAATTAAGCATGAGAAAAACAAATATTGCATGATAATTTTAAAAGCATATGAGCAATTTTGACATGTATTTTCATAGGATGTATGTTCTAGATTAAATTGTGTATTCTTATTTGAATCCATAGTTTAATCCAAAAGCATACATTTTATCTTGAAGTTGATAAACACAACCTCATAGAAGCTAGTGAACACCTAAAAGAAAATAACATGTCACGTAGAAGAGATATGGAAACATAACAAAGGTACTCTACAAGCCTAAAGCAAAAATTACATAAAAAGGAATTAATTAATTACAAAGAGGTCAATCCTTATGAAAGGAGATAAAAACCCTAAGAGTGAGTAATTAATAATTAATTAATTATTAATAGGCCTAAGTTTAGCTTAAGTGAAAATAAAGTAAAAGGTTACTTAATTAATAAATAGATATGATTTAATTAATTAGGTAATTAACCTTATTACTCCAACACCCCCCCTTAAGATGAACTTAGGGAGAAGGTAAAAAAATATTTATGAAATGCATGAAAGTGAAGATGGGTCTTGGCAACAAGGCCTATTGAGGTTCCCAAATACAATCAAATCTCTGTAAATTAGAGAGAAAGAGAAAACCCAGCGGGAAAAAACTCCTCTTTAAAAAGAGATGAAAGCATGCTAAAAAAAAATGAAGGCCTCACAAATACCTCCCAAGGACAACTTCCTTCACCCCAAGCATAGATTGCAATTGAAGATAGTGTGGTGATGCCAAAGGTTTCATTAAGATGTCTACAACCCATGCCTCTATAGGAATTTACTCCAAGATTTTAGAGAACCATCTCGAATCAATTGCTTGATGAAGTGCATGTGGATCTCAATGTGCTTAATCTGCTGATGCTCCACTACATTGCAGGAAATGTGTATAGAACTTTGATTGTCACACCAATGAATAGTGGGACTATCAAGAGGAAACCCAAAACCTATCATCAACTACCAAAGCCATAAAATCTCTTGACTAGCTAAAACTGTTTCTCAATACTCAACCTCTGTAGATGATAATGCAATGGTAGATTGCTTCTTGCAAGACCATGTAATAAGACCAGAACCAAGGAAGAAAATAAAGTTGGAAGTGGACTTGTGATCATTGACATCATTAGCCAAATATTAGTTAGTGAATCCAACAATGTAAGGGGCTCTTGATGTGTACTGAATGCCATACCGTGTGGTGCCCTGAATGTACCTCAAGATACATTTGGTAGCTTGCCAATGGCTCTCATGTGGATCATGGGAGAACCTAGAGAAAAGACCAACCACAAAGGAAAGATCAGGACATGAATGTGTCAGGTACAACAAATTGCCAACCAACTGTCTGTATTATGTAGAGTCTACTGAAGGAGTAGAGAAAGTGGAATACATAACAACACCTGACTAAAATGATGTGGGGGTAGGATTGCAATCAAGCATGCCAAATCTTTGAAGCATATCAAGAGCATACTTTTCCTAATATATGGAAATCCCATCTAAAGACTGAATAACCTGTAGACCAAGAAAATAGTGCAGAAGACTGAGATGTGTCATCCCAAACTACTCCATCAAAGATCTAACACTCTAAATCATAGAGAATGAGTTACTTGTAAGAATGATATCATCAACATATAGTACAGGGATCAAAATATCACCCTCCTAATGTTGAATGTAGACTGTGGGATCAGAATGATAGTGTCTCAAGTGAGAGGAAAGAAAAAAAGATTCCATCTTCTCATACCAATCCCAACGGGCTTGTTTGAGACCATACAATGAATTCCAAAATATGCAAACCAATGAACTGTCTTGCACAAATGCCTCTAAAAACTGCTCATGTGTCCACATGTCAAAAAGCAATAATGTTGATCCAAGATCATATGAAGATTGAGAGAGAACAATCTACAAAAGAAAATGAAGATGGTGTGCCAATAGCAGTGATGTGGCTATCAACAAAGAGAAAAGGAGAAATTTCAGGTGGAAAAACTCCTAACAATTTATTCAAATTAAAAAGAATGTTGAACTATTGAAGAATTGTGAAGATTCCCTCCATTAGGGATGATGCCATTATTTATCCAATTCTCAATATTTTGCTACTAGAAAGAAACTCTGGAAGCAAACAAGGATGTGACTTTGGAAGCTCATGTAGTCAGGAACTTAGAACAAATGGACACTTTTGGTTGCCAATTGGAGGAATAGTGCATAGCACGATGGTTAATTATCAACTTTTAATATTCTAAGTTTCTTTATTCAAAAACAAAATGAAAGAAACCTAAATACAAAGGTTTACGTCTACCTCCATTGTGGTGAAAAAACCAACCTCATGAATTTTTTTCCCCAAATTGGTAAATACTCACAAATTTTCCCAAATATCTACACCGCCTTCTATTTTGTAATTTTATTGCATGTGCATTTTAGCATAACTAAACATGCAAAAATTAAAATTAAAAATAAAAATTTAAGGCCCTAATATACAAAGCCCAAAATAGGGCATATATTGTATATGGGTGGATTAGGGAAGATATGAAATTGAAGAGGCAAAATGAGACAGTCAGATCATGGGGCCTTGACATCCCAACGAATAGCACTACCTCCAATCTTCAACAATGATTCACCACATGTAGATTGAGATAATATGCCTCTCCACATTTCTAGATTGGTTCTTCAAAATCCAAGAATCCATGCAATCACTCAACAATCAATAGATCGCTAGCAATGATGGAGGAGTAGTGAAGGGTGTGCTTGAACGAAATTCAATTGGCCCAAAAAAAAAGACAAATTCAAATGACTTAAAATGGAATTATGTAGACAACAATATTATAATCAACACATTGTATGCATCAAAGAGATCATTCATAGCACATTGTACGCATCAAGGAGATTATGTGCAACAGAACTTGATGTGTATTGCTACATAGCCTACTGTGTATTGTAAGCACAACCTCATGCCCACCATGATCAAATGCATTGGGGTTTCAATTTCCCCCTCCAAACACAAAAGGTAGGTTGGGGTTTCCAATGCCTTCTCTTTTGGCTCCTCTTTTCCTAAACTTTCCTTCGATGCATAGAAACCCCCTCCAAATCGTAGCTATAAAGGGAAAAATAGGTGCCTGATGAAAATCACACCTAGCCACAGGTTCTATTGTGTGTTGTGTCAAATTACAAGGTAAATCATGGCTTACAAAGAACATTGAACCATGCAACCACAAAATGAGTCACAACTTGCAAATTTTCCATGACCATTTTTTCCAACGTCACCCCTCTCCACCTTGAAGTGTGTGTAGGTTGACTGCCACAAATCTTGACTAGTTACTTTTGATGCAAAAAATTCTTCAAAAATGTGAACAAGGATCTTCAGATCTGGAGCTTTGATACCATGTTGAAGTTGATAAAGACAACCTCACAAAACCCAATGAACACCTACAAGCAAATAACCTGTCATGTAGAAGAGATACTAAAACACAACAAATGTGCTCTACAAGCCTAAAGCAAAAATTGCATAAACAAGAATTTTAAATAATTACAAAGAGATGAATCCTTATCAAAGGAGATCAAAACCCTAAAAGTGAGTAATTAATAATTAATAATTAATTAATTATTAATGGGCCTAATTTTAGCTTAAGTGAAAATAAAGTAAAAGGTTAATTAATAAATCGATATGATTTAATTAATTAAGTAATTAACCTTATTACTCCAACATTTTAGTCTTCATGGACTATGGAAAAATTATACCTACTATGCCTTTTCATATTAAAATGAAGATTATATTTTACTTTTTCCATAACTAATTATGTAGATTTGAGTGGCATTTTAAATAATTCTTAATGTCATTCAAATAGAAAAAATGTATTTATAAAGTTGAAATTTTAGCACATGTAATTTAAAAGTCAACAATATAATAAATTTTTGTATTAATTGAATTTAAAAATATAAAATACAATTAATGTCATTCAAGAAGGAGACAAAGAATATTTATAGTGGAATTTCTAGTAGATAGATAAATAGAAAAAGTCAATGAAATAAATCTTTCTTTATCAATTGAATTGAAAAAAGAAATCATTTACACATTGACTGTTGATTAGAATGAATCAATAGAAAAATAGATAAACCAAAGTTTTAAAAATATTAAATATAAAATTATAATATTGTTTTTTTTTCTTATCTTTGATTATATTATTTTGTTAGAATTGAACAACATACAATAAAAGATCATCAATGCAATACCTATAGTGTGAAGATTTTATGCCTGGTGCCAAACTCGTCCTTTTAACAATGCTCGTTTCAACTTGTGGTCTACATTATCTCCCAAGTCAATCTTTCCAATCAATTCCACCATGATTTGTGAGTTACATCTTTGACATGAAAGTGCACTTGTTTTGGTTGTAAGTCTGTAAAGATGGAGCCATTGAAAGTGTTTTGTTTTGACTAACAACTTATTTTGTTTGCTAGTCTATAAAGAACTAGCATTTAATTTTACAGTGTTTTATTATCAAGTATTTGATTTTGGTATTTAATTTCAAATATTTTAGTATATAAATTGTTTGAATTCAGTCTTATCTTTCATTTTTATTTGATTTAGTTCTTGGGTTTTAGAGTGTATAATGTTGGAAATAATTCCAACTCTTCCTTCATGCATGTGTTCCATACCTCTTTCATGCATTAGTGTTTCTTCCTCTTGTGCATTGTACGGTGGTGCGATATTGACCACCATACCACAGCCTCTTCTCTCTCATGCAATGAAGCGGTGACCTTGTAGTCCCACAAGCCTTTCCTCCATTGCTTGTGGTAGAGTGCTTTCTACTACCATACCGCGAGCCTCTTGTTTGCGTTGGGTGGTATTGCGGTTCTACCGCTATCCCACGAGGTTGTCCTCCATAGTGTGTGGTAGAGCGGTTTCTCTTGCAGTCCTGTGGCCTCCTTATTTTCTCTTGGCAATTGAGTGGTGAAGTTTATTTTTGATGGGATTTTTAGTGTAAATATTTTATCAAAATTTAATATTTTAAAGAAAAATATTTAAGATGGTTTTTATTGTTTTTTGGATTAATTTTTTTTCACTTGACATGAATTTGGGTTTTACAATTAATGCGTTTAGTGACATTTATTTCATCTCTTTCCTAGTGAATTTTATTGGTGATTTTTTATGGGTATATTTTGTAAGGAAGTTTATTATTATTAAGAAGTGAGAACAAAAAAATAGAAGTGTGCTCTATAGAAGAAAAGTTGTGGTGAAATAGAGCAGCAACTCTTTTTGTGAAATCAATTATATTTTAAATGAATGAATACAAATTTTAGTTTTTGAGTTATTTGTGTGTGTGTTATTATCAGTTTAATTTTATTCATTTTTTAGTCAATTTTAGATATATGTTATTCTCCTATGCCTCTGGCCTTCACATGGTATTAAAGCAGATTTATTATAGTAGGGTCATTAGTAAAAGGGTTGTTTCTAAAAATGTCAGTGAAAGGATGGCAGCAAGCACAAGCTTGACCAACCCACAAATCCCATAGTTTAATGGGAAAAATTATGATTATTGGGAAATCACCATCAACACACTATTTTTTTCTTAAGATATTTGGGATTTAGTTGAGTTTGGCTATCCAAAGCTAGTTGATGCAGCAACATAAAATGCTTCGATACAAGAAGGACTCAAAGGATCTCTTCTACATATTTCAAGTAGTACATGAGAGAATTTTTCCAAGGATTTCAGCAACAAATTCCAAGCAAGCATGGGATATTCTCCAAATGGTCTATCAACATATGGTAAAGGTGAAAACAACAAAGCTACAAATGCTGAGAAGATATTTTGAAACAATATATATGAAGGAAAATGATATTGTAGATTCATTCTTCACTCAAATTATTAGACTGGTGAACAAAATTAGATCTCATGGTGAGAATCTAGAAGATGTCAGAGTTGTTGAAAGTATTCTAAGGAGTTTTCCCACAAGATTTGAGTCTATTGTTGTAACCATAGAGGAAGGAAGGAACCTCTCACAATTTTTTAGTTGATGAGCTCCATGCATCTCTCATTTCTCATGATTAGAGGCTGAGCAGGTTTGTAAATATTTCATTGGAGCATTCCTTCAAGTCAAAAGCTTCGATCAGTTAAGGAAGAGGTAGAGGAAGGTCAAATTTCAGAGGAAGAGGAAGGAATTCTTATAGAGGTGGAAAAACTAGCCCTTCAAGCTCAAGTGGAAGAGGAAAAAACCAAAACTTAGGCTCAAGTTCATCTCAAAATCTGTCACAAGGAAAAAGGTACGATAAGTCTCAAATACAATGTCACTACTATAAAAAGTTTGGGCATTACATGAAAGAGTGTAGAAAGAAACAATATGATTATGGTAAAAAAAATGAAAATTTTACAAAAGAAATTCAAGATCAGAAATTAGAAAAGACGACAATGTTTTCAGAGTGAAATGTTGCACGAGAAAGTGAAAAAGATGTTTGGTTTTAAACTCAGGTTGTAGCAAACATATGAAAGGAAATTTAGAAATATTTTCAAGTTTAGATGAAAATGTTAAATTTGATGTTACATTGGCTAATGACAACAAAGTGTTAGTTAAAGGAAAGGGAAATGTCAACATTCTAACTAAATAGGGGGAGCAAAAATATATCTCAGATGTGTATTTTGTGCAGGGCCTGGTCTAAAACACAATTTGATGAGTATATGACAACTTGTTCAAAAAGGGTATATAGTAACTTTCAAAAATGGACTGTGCACAATTTTAGACAAATACCCAAGTAATCAACTCATTGCTAAGGTCAAAATGACAAGTAATAGAATGTTCCCTTTGAAGATTCAGCCAGATTTGAATATAGATTATGCACAAGCATAAGAAATCATTGCAATTACTCAAAATGTCTTTCAGGTAGAAATAAAAGATAAAAAATGGTTATGGCACTTGAGATTTGGGCATCTTAACATTGGAGGTCTAAATTTACTTCATAGGAAAAGCATGGTAAAGGGGTTACCTCTAATGGAAAAACCTAAAAAGGTATGTGAAGGATGTATCTTAGGAAAGCAACATCGATATTCATTTCCAGCAAGAAAGTCAACTAGAGCAAAAGCCCCTTTGGAAAGTGTACATTCAGATTTGTGTGGACCTATGCAAACACCCTTAATTGGTGGAAGTCTTTATTTTCTAACTTTTATTGATGATTATTCTAGGAAAACATGGGTTTATTTTCTAAAGAATAATAATGAAGTGTTTGATATCTTCCATCAATTTAAGTCTCTTATTGAAAATAAAAGTGGGTACTACATTAAAAATTCGAGGACAAGTAGAGGAGGTGAATATATTTCAAAATAATTTTTAAATTTCTACAAAGATGATGGGATTCACAAGCAGTCTAGTATTAGATACACACCTCAACAAAATGGGGTTGCTGAAAGGAAAAATAGAACAATCATGGAGATGGCTAGAAGTATGTTGAAAGCCAAACATTTACCAAATGAATATTGGGATGAAGTTGTATCATGTGTAGCTTATATAATGAACATGTGTCCAACAAAAAGTGTTATGAATATCATTCCTAAAGAAGCATGGATTGGAAGAAAACATAATGTTGCTCACATGAGAGTTTTTGGTTGTGTGGCATATGCACATGTGCCTAATGAATTAAGAAGAAAGCTAGATAAAAAAGGAGAAAAATGTATCTTTGTTGGATATAGCAATGAATCCAAGGCTTATAAACTCTATAATCCAACAACTAAGAAATTCATAATTAGCAGAGATGTACAGTCTATAGAAGATGAAGCATGGGATGGAAGCAAAGAGAAAACATTAAATGTATGAGCAAGTATTCCACAAGAGGAAAATGAAATTTTGTACCAACAAATAATCCTACAAATATGATTCATTCCACACCTGTTCGAGCTCAACCAAGTGGTCCACAAGTGACACCATCATCAAATGTAAGAGTAGCTTCAAATTTAGGACAGAAAACACCATCTACAACAATAACTTTTGGCACTGGCCACCAATTCCACATTCAAAAAGTTCAAGTGATTTATCAAATCTTACATTGGCAAGCATGAGAAGATAGAAAATCATAAGTATAAGGGATATATATGAACAAAATGAAGGTGAGAATAATAGTGATCAGATGTCTCTTTTTGCATTTTTTCACAAATAGACGATCTAATTCATTTTGAGGATGTAATTAAAGAGGATGAATGGACATGTGCAATGGATGAAGAAATTGATGCAATTGAAAATAATCAAACATGGGAGTTGGTAAGTCTTCCAAAAGACAAGGATGTAATAGGAGTAAAGTGGGTTTACAAAACCAAATTAAATGCAAATGGTGAAGTGCAAAAACATAAAGTAAGATTAGTGGCAAAAGGTTATTCAAAGTAGCCTGAAATTGATTATAATGAAACTTTTACATCTGTAGCATGTCTTGACATAGTAAGGATGATACTTGCCACAACATCTCAAAACAAATGGTCAGTTCATCAAATGGATGTAAAATCAACATTTTTAAATAGTTATCTTGAAGAAGTTTATGTGGAACAAATAACTAAGTATGAGATATTGTGACAAGAAGACAAATTCTACAAGCTGAAGAAAGCATTGTATGGTCTCAAGAAAGCCCCAAGAGCTTGGTACAATAGAATTGATTCATATCTTTTATAGAATGGCTTCATCAGATGCATCAGAAAACCTACATTGTATACCAAGATGAATGAAAAAGGTGAAATTTTGATTGTATGCATGTATGTTGATGATTTGATTTTCATGAGTGGTTTATCAATTGATTTGTTTAAAAGAGCTATGAAGAAAGAATTTGAAATCATAGATTTGGGTCTCATGAAAAAAAAATTGGGCATTGAAGTGAATCAAAATGAAAATGGTATTTTCATCTCCCAATCAAAGTATGCTAATGATATTTTGAAGAGGTTTAACATGACAAATTACAAATCAACACCTACACCAATTGTCAAAGGTTTGAAGTTAAATAAGGATGAAAAAGGTTTAAATGTAAATCCAACCTTATATAAGAGACTTGTTGGTAGTATCATGTATTTGACAACCACAAAACCATACATAATTTATGTTGTAAGTTTGATTTCTAGATTTATGGAAGCTCCTAAAGACACACATTGGAAAGCTGGAAAAAGAACTATGAGATATATAAGTGGAACAAAGAATTTTGGCATCCAATATTCAAGTTCAGATGAGTTCAAGTTGATTGGATATACTAAAAGTGACTGTAATGGAAGTATTGATGATAGAAAAAACACATTATGTTAGGTCTTTCATTTTGGCACTGGTATAGTATCACGTGCTTCAAACAAATAGCCAATAGTCACTTTCATCAGTTGAAGCAAAGTATGTTGCAGCCACAAGTGCATCGTGTTAGGAAATATGGATGAGAAGAGTGCTAGGAGAGTTGCAACAAGAATAAGAAGGGGAAACAAAAATATAATGTGATAAAAATTCAACCATAACATTATCAAAGAATCCAGTCTTTCATAAAAGGATCGAACACATTGATACTAGATATCACTTCATCAGAGAGTTAATCAACAATGGTGAAATTTTCTTAGAGTTTTGCAGGTCTCAGGAATAGTGTGCAGACATTTTTACCAAGGCGCTGGGAAAAGAAAACTTCATCTATTAGAGAGATCGTTTGGACATTATTGATGATAGTATTTATAATTAAGGGGGAGTGTTGGAAATAATTCCAACTCCTAGGTATGTGTAGGATCACGATGGGTCAAAAAGTGGTGATATGATGGGTATGTGGCTGACGAATTCTTTTTACCCAAAATTTATGAAATGAAAAGGGTTTTTAAAGGATATTCTCATCTTTCCACCAATATAAATATTCTTTACTTTCAATTTAATTAATAATTATTATTCATTTTCTATTTGAATTACGACAAAAGTCCTGATTGATAGGCTAATTGAAAAACATCTATAGTTTTCAAATGGTATCACATTTTTTTAATCCAAAACATGTTTCACATTCTATGCTTCGCATACTATAGGATTAAAAAAAAAAATGAATTTCATGAAGTTTTAAAGAAGTTAAGGTGGTCAGACATTCAATTTTTATATTTTTAAAAATTTGTAATAAAAATTCAATTAATTATTTACTTGGAAAACAATTAAAAAAAATGCATCACATTTGGACATGAGTCCTCTACTTATATCTAAAATATTATAAAAAATATTATTATTTTATTATTGTTAAGATGGTCAGACATACACCTACTTATTTTTTCCCTAAAATTTAAGTACTATTGCATTGAAATTTCAAATTTTCACCAAATAGATTTTTTTTTAAGAAAAATAAACCTAGTATTTTAGAAACTACATTCAATTTTCTACTAATTCTATTTTTACATATTTTTGAAATAATATAAATAACTAATTCAAATTTTTACAGCAAGTTTCCTAACTTTGATTTTTCTGAATTTTTTGCCACTTAAGGGCCTATTTTTTCCATGATGATCATGTACATTCCATCATGCTTCTTGCATGCATTCCAGACTTATTACTCACATTATTGTTGCTTCCTCTTTTGTATTGTGTGGTGGTGCAGTATTGACCGCCATACCGCAACCTCTTCTCCTCTCTCATGCGGTGAAGGGGTGACCCTACAATCCCACAGGCCTCTCCTCCATTGCTTGCAGTAGAGTGGTATCTACCACCATACCATGGACATCTTGTTTGTATTGGACGATATTGTGTTTCTACCACTATCCCGTGACATCGTCCTCCATAGCGTGTGGTAGAGTGGTTTCTCCCGCAGTCCTGCGACCTTATTTTCTCTTGGTGGTTGAGCAGTGAAGTTTATTTTTTATAGAATTTTTAGCATAAATATTTTCTTAGGAATTTAATGTTTTAAAGGACAATATTTAATATGGTTTTGATTGTTTTTGGGATTAAATTTTTTTCAATTGATGTGAATTTGGGTTTTACAATTAATGTATTTAATGGCATTTATTTCACCTCTTTCCTTGTGAATTTTCTCGGTGATTTTTGATGGCTATATTTTGTAAGGAAGTTTATTATTATTAAGAAGTGAGAACAAAAAAATAGAAGTGTGCTCTGCAGAAGAAAAATTGTGGTAAAATAGAGCAGCAGTTCTTTTTGTGAAATCAATTATATTTTGAATGAATGAGTACAAATTTTAGTTTTTGAATTATTAGTGTGTTATTATCAGTTTACTTTTATTCATTGTTGAGTCAATTTTAAATATTTGTTATGCTCCTCATTGCAAACATTGGCTACAATGATCTGAATAATTTGGTGGCGGTTCTTTACATTCAGTACCGCTATGGGCAAGAATGGAGGTAAATTTTTAGGCGCGGTCATATTAGTAGCACTGATCACGTTTGGTTGGGTGCAGACACCCTCCATGACAGATCCTATGGATATTGTCTTTTTTCAAGTAAAGAGGAGGCAACTTAAAGCTAAGCAAAGCTAGATTTAATAATATTTCTAAAATATGGGGTAATTGTAGGGATTCATTTGGGAGTCATGGAAGAGTGATTCCTGGTACAATGTGTTGAAAGGCTACAAAGGAGATCGCAGATGTCAACATTACAGATGTCTGGTTCCCTCCATCCTCTCAATCTACGGCTGACAGTCCACAAGGTATGCAAGAAATAATGCTTTATGTTGGGTTTTATTAAGTATTTGCAATGGAGGCCACCATGAGGGTTTGTAATTGTGGTTGTATTGTACATTCTATTGTGTAGATTATTTTCCAAAAAAGTTGTACAACCTAGAATCCCATTAGGGGATTACGAAGCAACTGCGATAGGCAGTGCAAGCGTTCCACCAGAATGGAGTGCAGTGCATGTACAACATCGTGAGAAATCATCAGATGGGCTCAAAATAGGATGAAAAAGGCAACCTTGTATATTTGAGGGAGGAACTTATGATGGGCACCTAGGTCATTCCCATGAAAGACAAGCCCTACTCATGTGGCTCGAGCAAGGGGGAAGACCCTAAAAATGA
Source organism: Sequoia sempervirens (assembly GCA_007258455.2). NCBI lineage: Eukaryota > Viridiplantae > Streptophyta > Pinopsida > Cupressales > Cupressaceae > Sequoia > Sequoia sempervirens. The sequence continues at coordinate 156,759,547 of VDFB02168118.1, forward strand.
CTTTATGAGCACCCTCGATGTCGACCACACAAACTCGCATGTTCAGAGCGAGCTGTCTGAGTGGATGAAGTGGCTCATGTCTAGCATTGGTTTTGACCAGTGGAGGTTCAACTTCACACTTGGGTACCCTGTGAGCGTGCTAGTTCAATACGTGCAAAACACTAGCCCCGCTTTCACTATGGGAGAGGTGTGGGAGATTGGGAGTTTTGGAAACGAAGGGGAGCACCTGGAGGATCCTCCTTGGCAAAGATAGGCATTGATTTATTGGGTTCACTCCACCGACGATTGCTCTACTGCTTTTGACTTTACTACCAAAGGACTTTTGTAGTATGCTCTCAAGGAAAATGAGCTCTGGTGCTTACAAGATTCCAACAGCAAACCCTCTGGTATGATCGATCTCTTGCTTGAAAAGGTCATCACTTTCATTGACAACCACGACACTGACATTTCGCAGCTGAAGATGTGGTCGCTTCCTTATGATAAAAATACACAAGGATACGTCTATATTCTCACTCACCCTGGAATCCCCACCATTGTAATACTTTTCAATCTATTAATCTTTATTTATTGTTGATACTAAAGTTATTTCTGTTGTGATTATGATTATTATTCTGTTGGGTGACTTTGTGTGTGCAATTTTATGACCATTTCCAAGAGATGAATTTCAAACACAACATAAAAGAGCTAATTGAAATATGAAAGAGAAACAAGATCAGGGTCAATAGCGCTTGCACCATCTTGACCGCTGAGAGCAACCTATACATGCTCAACATTGATGGAAGGGTTATCATGAAAATTGGATCCAAAATTGATTTGGGACAGTTTCAGCCATCAATAGATTTCCAACTTGCCACTAGTGGAGAGGATTACACTGTTTGGGAAAGGAAGGCTTGAATTTTGAATATTAATAAGAGTTTTCTTTTATAATAATTGTGTTGATGTTTTTTTATTATTATTTTGATTATATTTTGTAATTTATCATCATTTAATTATTTTTGGATGATAGATGAGGAAATGTGATTTGACAAATACAAAAAACATCAACGTACATATTATAGAACATTCTTTTCATTTACATATTATAGAAAATTCTTATTCACTTAAATAGATTGTTGGTGTAATTAAATGTTTTGTACCTTGTCCTAGGTCATGATTACACCTTAGTTAAGTTTACTTAGGGACCACATAGGAGGTTGTTGGAGATTTTCCACTTTTGGTGGACTTGACATGTCATTACCACATCACTTCCACCTATTGTGGACACATCATGTGATAACTCTCCACCTTTTGTGGGTGATCCACCTTTTGTGGAGATTATCACATTATCCCTTCCCACTTTAGGTGGAGTGATAACTCTTCATTGTTGTCTCATGTCATAAGATTATGACACTTGTCATAATCTTATGCCCTCCTATGTTCTCACCTTGGCTATATAACCAAGGGATCACCTATGTACATTTGTATTGTACTGCATCTCATATTATTAACATTGAATACAGTTTATTCTTGTCATATTCTATCTCTCTCTTTTGTGCTTTCTATTAGGCCTCTAGATCTTGGGTGGCTACCTTCATAGCCAATTCTTACATGGTATCAGAACTACTGGAGTGCCTTTGGTTAGTCATTTGGAGAGATTCTTGGAGGATTCCATTTTTGGCCATATATTGCAGCAGCATTTTGGAGCATCCTACGCCAAATCTAAGCCCACCATTGCGTTTGGGAGGTCATTTTCAGTCAAGATTTCCTTTCGTTTCATCGAAATCGGATATTGGGAGCTCCAGATCTAAAATTTTTATCAATTTGGGGTACAGAGTGTACTGCTCTGCAGATCGGTAGAGTACCAGTAGGTACTCCCTCCACCACGTGGCCATTGGCCATGGCGGGCCCCCATATTCCAACTACTGTCAGATAGCATACACCGGCGGGCCGCTTCATTCACCATTGGCAGCGGCATTCAAAGACTCCGGCAGCCTTTTTACAACTGGTGATGAATATTCACAGATCTTCTAAGATTCCATCACGGCACACATGGGAATATTCCATCAATTCTGAAGCATATTTCCGGGCAGAGATGGCAAAAATTCGGGCCAGACTCGACAGCAGTGGTGACGGGCATCAAGCCATCAATTTTAAGCTCATGCCGATGGTGACGACCAAAGGACCGTCAAATTTAAGCCACTAGTAGGATGACATCAGCATGACATTGGCAGGATTTTCAAATTGTTTTTCCCCCCTCTCCAATGAAGTTTTTGATTTTGCAGTCTAACTTCAAAGCTTCATATCTCGCTCATTTTTGCTCCTTTTTTCAAGCAATTTTTTTTTATTTGGGATAATTTTTTGTGTACTTCATAGTGGTGTATTCGGTTTCTGATTTTGGTGGATAGATTTTCCATAATTTTTAGTTTCTCAATACTATACTTGTCTTGTCACCGTTTCTGCAACTTCCAAGGCTTCATTCAGGCTCATACGAACTCCTTTTCAGGTGCCATTTTTTTTGGAAGTGCATGAGTTTTTGTCTACTTCTTGAATCTGCAATCAGTTTGAAGCAATCTTGAGTGGATTTTGTACTTTTAGCATATGGTCTTTTTTGGCCTATTTGGCACTTGTATTGCTTAGATCTGAATTTAGGTCTTTGCTTATTTTTTCTAGTCTGTTATCAACCTCTTTATTGGAAAATTTTAAATCAAAAATCATAAGCCCACTTAACCAAGTTGCAAGTGGCCTATTGTACACGCACTACATTATAAAGTGTCGAAATCATCTATTTGTGGGGGGGTACTTTGATTGAGTGAATTTGGGGGGTATCTCTTGTGTGATTGTTCATATTTTCTCTCTTGTGCTCTTTCATTCCATCATGGGTTCATCTAAAGTTCCACTCTTAACTGCACATAATTATGGTACATGGAAATTACGTGCATGGAGTAAACTAATGGAAAAAGGTTTAATATACTACATTGATGGAACCATTACTGCACCTTCAAATCCTAATGCAGATCCAACAACATATATAGATTAGCTCACTAAAACTTCTATGGCATTAGGTACACTAAGAAAGTTCATTTCAGATGAACTCATTTTCCATGTTGATAAATGTACTACAACCAAGGAAGCTTGGGATAAGCTTGCTGCTTTGTATGGAAAAGTTGATAAGGTTAAGGGATACAAACTTGAACATGATCTCTTAAGCCTTGATCCCAAGGATCTTGATACAATTCAGGATAATGTCACTAAGGAAAATGGACTAAGAGCACAACTAAAAGATTGTGGTATTCAAAAAGAGGATGATCAATTGGTCTTCAACTTGTTGGATAAACTTCCAGTTGAGTATGCAGCCTTTGTTTCAAGTTTTCAAACTCAAAGATTGACAATAAGTAACTTCACAACACCATATTTTGAGGCTCTCACAGATCTTTTGCTTCTTGAGAAAAATAAGTTGATGAAAATGGGTATTCTCAAGTCTTCAACTTCAAGAGCATTGGTGGTCAATCATGGAAACAATAAGCAAGGAAAAGGAAAGGACCAAAAGCAATCTTCACCAAAGCCACAAGGAGAGAACAAACAACCACTCCTCCACAACAAAGCTCAACATCATCTTCTTCAAAGAAGTACAACAATTCAAGCAAGAGGGAGCAACCAACATGTGCATAGTGCAAAAGGATTGGTCATGAAGAGCATTGTTGTCATGTTAAGCAAATTGACGAGTTGAAAAATATCCTTAAGAAGAACAACATCAACTTTCCAGCTGCATATCAAGAGAAGGACTCGTCTCCTTCCACTTCTTCTAAGGGAAAAAGTACAACTCTCATGGCAACAACATCAAGCTCATCTCCTTCTTCTTCATCTCAACATGAGAAACATAAGGGGCAAGCATTTCTTGCTTTTGCAGATTCTAATTCAAATAGGTGGATCCTTGATTCAGGAGCTTCGCATCATATGACTTTGTCCAAGGATATGTACTCTTCCTTTGATTCTTGTTCATCACCACCCATTTTGATGGCCAACAACACATCTTTGGCAGTTTGTGGGAAGGGGTCTATTGACGTTGAAGGTGAAGCATTTAATGATGTTCTATGTGTGCCTATTTTGTCAAGGAACATCCTTTCCATCTATCAGATTACACATAGTGGTACAAGAAAGAGTGTAGAGTTCACACCAGATTATGTCATTGTTCAGGATTTGCATAGCAAGGCTCTTGTCGCAATTGGGGAGGTTGATCATCATTCTCGGTTCTACACCTTCTCATATTTTGCTCCTATTGATGATTCAGTTCACTCTAGTGTGGACACACTTGAGGAGATTGAGTATGGTTACTTGAATCTTGGAGTGCTCTCTACTCCTGAGGTTCTTGAACCTATTGTTGATACTCCATCTCCTACATTGACTGATGTACCTAATGATACTTGTGTTCTAATAGTTTCAGTGCCTTGTGATTCAGTGCAACAGTGCATACCTTGTCTTCTAGCAGCAGCTTCATGGGATGACTACTTGACAGACATTGGCAGTTTGTTTGTGGAGTCCTACATTGCAGAGTTGGGAGACACATTTGATTACTTACATCTTCTCTTTGATGAAGGTGATTCTTCTTCAGTTGTTGCGAGGGAACACTCTGACCCTCCTCTACATGATCAGTCTTTTGAGGTTGATGTGATTGTGGATGCATATGTACAGTAGTTTGAGGAGGCCACTTTCTCTTTTGAGGAGACATTGTCTTTGGAGTATGTTCTACCTTCATCCTTGATAGATCTTGAGTTGTCTTTTTCAGCAGATGAGAGTGTTGTTGCAAAGGGGTTCTCACAGGTTCCAGGAAGTGACTACACTATTGCAGCTTCACATGGTTTGGAAAGGGCATCTTTCGGCATCAACACAGGGACATTTGAGCAAATTTCAGAGACTTCTTACATTTTGAGGGTTCTTCCTTCTTCACTTGTGGATTGGGGAGACTTCATTCATACACCTTTGGTATTATTTCTTCCCAAGGGGAGGAACGTTGTTCGACAGTTTTGGAGCAGCTTCTTCATTCCTTCTCGAGCATCTTCCATGGGTGATCATTGTACATTGAGGGGGGGCTACCTTGTCTCTCTTTTTCTCTTGTATGGGGGGGACTTTTTCCTCACATGGGGTTTTTTCCTTCTCATGCTATGTTCATAGTCTTTTCATCTCTCTTTTGGGGGGTAGTTTTTTCCCACTGGGTTTTTCTATCTTTACTCCACTTGTGAGAGATTTCATTGCATTTGTACATGAGTACCTAACATGGCCTAGTAGTTAGGACCCATCTTGTATTGTTTTCATTTGTGTACATTCTCCCTAAGTTGCACTTAAGGGGGGGTGTTGGTGTAATTAAATGTCTTGTACCTTGTCCTAGGTCATGATTACACCTTAGTTAAGTTTACTTAGGGACCACATAGGAGGTTGTTGGAGATTTTTCACTTTTGGTGGACTTGACATGTCATTACCACATCACTTCCACCTTTTGTGGACACATCATGTGATAACTCTCCACCTTTTGTGGAGATTATCACATTATCCCTTCCCCCTTTAGGTGGAGTGATAACTCTTCATTGTTGTCTCATGTCATAAGATTATGACACTTGTCATAATCTTATGCCCTCCTCTGTTCTCACCTTGGCTATATAACCAAGGGGTCACCTATGTATATTTGTATTGTACTATATCTCATATTATTGACATTGAATACAGTTTATTCTTGTCATAGTCTATCTCTCTCTTTTGTGCTTTCTATTAGGCCTCTAGATCTTGGGTGGCTACCTTCATAGCCAATTCTTACATAGATTATAGTACTATCAAGTCTCTTATTAAATAAACAGTAAGAGACTATTATAAGAATAAGACAGTGATTTTGAATCACATAAGATGGTGTTTTGTATACTTTTGTAATTTTTCCACTTGACATGGCATAATATATATTATATTATTTTGATGAAAATTGAGTTATTTTCAATATTTCTAAGATATAATTTGTATTGTTTGATAATTTATTTTTAGTTTAAAAATGAAAATAAAAATGTTACTCAATTTTCACATACTGTTTTAAAATAACTATGATCTTATTGGAAAGACAAATATTTAAAAATAAAATTTGTGAATGCCTTCCTTAAGATTAAGACTTGTCTAATTAATGTTTGATATATTTTAAAATAATCATTAATATTTACATTATAATATTTTTGAAATTGTCTTTCTTTTTTATTACATTGAGAGACGTCTTACAATAGCATTTTGTGTGTTCAAAAAAACTCTACATTAAATCAAGGAGAGTTCTTGAAATCATCACCCTTCATTTATTTAAAAAATAATTTTTCCAAAAATAAAAGCAACATGACATACTTATTCACTGAGGTAGCAATGTGACATAGTCATTTATGGGAATATAGGCATGTTTATTTGAACATGAAGATATGATATGCGGTAGTTGTAAAATTATCATTTAAGGGTTATTTTGATACAGAGACACGGTTTGAGATGGGCATTGATTTCTTCTTCTATGACTTCGAAATAGTAGGTTCTCATCTAACAACAAATATATATATCATTTTCTTTGAATTATCAGTTGGAATGGTTTGTGTATAATATTTTTGTCTTGTTTTGCATGCAAAGCATCCTAGAGTTACAAGCTTTAAAAACGTTGAGCCCATTGCAACATTTGAATACTACGGCGATGACTAATACTTCATGGTAGATAGTCAAGGATACAAGCATCTTGTGCAAAGATTGGCTCAAGATTTTTTGTCCAGTAGTAACATAACCATAACAGATGAATGCCTTGAGCTCAACAAGGTTTGTCCCTTTCATTTCTAAGATTTAGAAAACCCTTTTTGTTGTAGGAATTAATTTCTACCACCACCAACCTGCAATTAATGTTTAGTCTAGAAACATCGGTAAAACAAATAAGTTGATAGGTAAAAGAAGAGTCCAGAAGGGAAGGGCAACGAAAGATTTTCCACATGGTTTGAATACGTGCTAGATAGTTCTAGACAGTTCTAAACTCCTCTTTAAAAGATGCATCATGTAATAGGTTTGTGTATCAGTGGCAAGATGGATGTATGAAGGCAGGCATGAGCATTGGCAGCTCTGTATTACTCAAGATATTAATCAAACTTTGTTCTGTTTTAATGTTTACTCTTGTGCTATATAATTTTTGTGTGTTTGTCCATGTCCATCCACCCGCTTCAAGTGGTATCAGAGCAGGTTCAAGTTCATTGTGGAGAGCTCAGTTGTAGTTGATCCTGGCTCAAGAAGATCATGGAGATTGCTAGCAGGAGGTCGTTGTAAGCCGCAAGGGAGATTATATTTTGCATGCTACTGCCAAAGAAAGTGTTTGCAGATTGAAAAGCCATTGCAAATCACTGCTGATCAATGTCTAGAGGAATCCCTGCTGCCAAAGGACAGTGAAGAAATCACCGGCTGCTCCAACTGTGTAGGAAAGGAGAAAGGATTGTTTATTGGAAGGAATCGCTGTGAAGAGGTAGATCGTTGTTTCTCTTGTAAATATCACTGCCATAATGATTGCAATGTTTTGAAAGGGGTTAAAGACAACAGCCAAGGATTTGTAGAAAGTAAGGTAACTACTATTTTGTTTATGAAAAGAATTGATTGTGTGTGTGTGTGTCTGTCTCTATCTACCATTAGAGTGGTGTTACAGTAAGAAGAAAAAGTGAGTTAGTAAGCTGTGTGTAATGTCATTGTTTAAAAAATAAGTAATCTTGTAATTTAAGAAGTCCCAAGGACAAGTAATATATTGTATGAAGATTTAGCAAAAGGAAGGTTTCAATTAAAGAAAAAGAGTCATTGCAAAGAAGAGAAATTGAAAAGTAGTGTAACAAAATCAAGGTAAGTTGAAATTATTTGTTATAATGGGAAAAGCTGATAGAGTTAAAAAAGAGAAAACAAAAGATTTAGAAGAAGAATTAATAAAGGTGAAGAAAGAAAATACAAGTTTAAAATGTGAAAAATATCTTTTAGAAAAAGAATTGGCAAAATTAAAGAAAGAAATGGGAACAGAAAAATGTAGCCTTTTAAATATAATTAGTGATTCTAAAGAGGCAATTGAAGAGCTAGAGGATAGGTTAAAGTTTGTGGAACAATACATAATTGGCAGGTGAAGGAATCGTCCAAACTTAAAGAGAAAAATAAAGAGCTTGAAGAAAAACTAAAATTGTTTGATGAGATTAATAAAAGGAATGATGAATTGGAACAAAGAATGAAGTTGATTGATGATTTAGAAGAAAAGGTGAAGAAATTAGAAGAAGATAATAATTTATACAAAAATGAAATATCAAGATTGAATGAAGAGAATGAATGTTTGAAGGCAAAGAAATCCATATGTGATGTTTCATGTAGTATAGAGGATTTGAATTTGTCAATTGAGAAATGTGTTTTTGCTAAAGAAGTTTGTGATAAAAACTGTCAAAATGATAATGTTGTTGAAAAAAATGTTGGTTTAAAGATTATGGAAAGAATGGGATACAAAGGTAAAGGTTTAGGAAGGCATGATCAAGGGATGAGAGAACCAATCAAGCCAATAATGAGGCCAAAGCATGAAGGTTTTGGATATGTGACAGGTAAAGGAAATACTACAGGTGTAACCAAATTCGTTAAAGAAATGGAATGTGTGCAATGTTGTCATTGTAACAAGAAAGGACATAGAAAGGATAGATGTTGGGACTTACATCCCTACAGTATTTTTGGTTTGAAGAGTCATTCAAAAAAAACATGTTGGAACAAGCAGTGCAAGAAAGATTCTATGGCAGATTGTATGAAAATGGATTGTGGATGGGTTTTTGGATCAAATTGGCAAAAGATTACAGGCACGATAAAAAAATTGTTCAGGTATAAAAGTTCGCATTTAAAAGTTGATAGCAATCATGGCAAGTTTGAAGGCACAATAAGTACTTTTGGAAAGACATCTATAGATGGCAAGTGTTTAGGAAGTTGAATATTTAAGAGATTACCATAGCAGTTGGACAAAGACAAAGGCATCATCAGGCATCAAGATATCAAGTAAGGAATTTTTTTGTAAAGAATAATGTTTCATTGACACAATTAATACTTGTAAATGGGTACCTAACAAGGCTTTAAGCTAGGACCCATCTCTAGTATATTATGGCATGTGCAATTGATTTGTGGTAGAAATTAAGGGGGAGAATTGTAGGAATTAATTTCTACCACCACCAACCTACAATTAATGTTTAGTCTAGAAACATTAGTAAAACAGATAAGTTGGTAGGTAAAAGAAGAGTACAGAAGGGAAGACCAACAAAGGATTTTCCACATGGTTTGAATACATGCTAGACAGTTCTATACAGTTCTAAACTCCTCTTTAAAAGGGGCATCATGTAACAGGTTTGTGTATCAGTGGCAAGATGGATGTATGAAGGCAGGCATGAGCATTGGTAGCTCTGTATTACTCAAGATATTAATCAAACTTTGTTATGTTTTAATGTTTACTCTTGTGCTGTATAATTTTTGTGTGTTTGTCCATGTCCATCCACCCCCTTCATCTGTGACATGGAATTTTTGATTGACAAGAAGCTATTGTAGATTTAGGTGGTGTGGAAAATCAAGTAAAGTGACACAGGTGTCAAGGTCTCCATAGAGAATGGTTATGTTTATATAGCAGATAACATCATTATTTCATTAGTGTGGGAGTTATCCAAACAAAGCATAGTTTAGAAATTTAGTGTTGATAATAAGTTCAAATAAAACTTGTTGATACCCAGCTCTGTTGAAATGAATGATGTTAGTTTTAGTTCAATTTTGGGGGATCAAGACTTGTTTTGGTTGAGAGAGATGGTAATTAGTATATACTAATGCAATATATCCTTTGTATTTATAATTTTGTTTTTAAAAGTAGTAATTTGGGGTCTCATGGTACTAGTCAATAGCTATCATACTTTAATGAAGACATAATTTTGTGCCATGGAGAACTAACCACATTTTTGTGCCAGAATTGCATAAAAGCACCAAATTATCCACAATTTGTAGATATGGTTGAAATACTTTTGGGTTTATTTGTAGAAGAGTCAAAGCAAGCTCTAATATCTTTATCAGATAAACATGACTTGGAGTTTCAAGGTAGGGGCCTTCAGAATCTAGGGTGAGTTAATCATATGGTTTTCTTTGAATTATATGATCCATTTCAACAAATGAATGCTTTTAGTAGGTCTTTGCTTCTAGAATCTTGAAGAGAAACTTTGTTTTTCTATTTGTTTTTTTAGTTGCTCATTTTCTAATTGTGCCCTACCAATACTTGAAAATTAGCTTTCAAGAGTTACTTGGAAAAGGGAGTTCATTTTATTGGGGTATGTGAAATCAATCACAAAATAAAATTCAATTGTTTTTTTCAAGCAGTGGTTAATCTATACAATTATCCCTTGGCACACAATTATATGTTTTATAGAACCAAGAACATTACTAAGTTTCAATGTGTTTTTGGTACATTTTCATAACATTTGATAAAATTCCATGTTTACCCTTGGTCAACCAGTGAAAAGCTATTTTAATACATTTTGTACTACAAAATAATCCCAATATGAATTTGATTTATTCTGTATTCATTATCATGGTTAAAATTTATAATAAGTTAGATCCAAAAGCCATAGCCAGATTATAATAGAAATAGAAAGGGGTACAATGGAAACATAAAGAAACACTAGAGTTCAATGGCAATAGAAAAGCATAGGAGGAAGAAAGAGATAACAAAGTTCTCATAGAAATAGAAAGGGGATCAAGGGAAACATATAGAATTCAAATTAGAGTAGAAAATGATAGGGCGGGAGAGGTGCCATCTTCTCTCTCTATGATTGGAATAACCAACATTTTATTTAGTTACTAAATCTTGCGCAAATGCCCTATTCGGTAGCTCCATTTGCAAGGGATGATTACTGGCTTTTGTTAGTATGAATGCATGTTAGAAAAAAACCATAAAAGCTTTTTGGAAGATATATTTAAGTCCTAACCTTGTATGGTTATAACACAGACATGAGTTTAAGCATAGTATCTTGGAATATTACAGTGCACCTTTCCCCTATAGAAGATGTGATGAGAATCTTAGATAGGGAGATGAAACAGTCTATGTTAAAGTTATTATAGGAATGCAAATATAAGAAAAATATTTGTCCATTGCCTTACCTAACATAAATTCCTTGTGAGTTGTGTTGGATCTCCAAGAAGTACTTAACAACATGTGCATGTATTTAATACATTTCACTCAGCACAGCTATTTATGCTTGGAGTTTTTATTTATATATTTCACAAATTCTCAATTGTACTTTTTATTGCAATGTGTATGTCCATAAATTCTTTTTGTTTCTTTTGTACTGTAGCTATACTATTTTTTCAATTGGTGGCACAACATCTACACTTGAACATGGTAGAATACATGTAAGTAAAGTGGAGCAAGTCACTTCATTTCTAGATATGGTAAGTCTACTCAAGGGAAGATGCATTGTGGCTTTAGGACCTATCTTTTTATTGCATCATGTGGATCTTTTTTAGATGATAATGTTGAGAATCTACTGTAGGGCTCCATCCCAATATACAGTAAAGATTAAAATTAATAAAACATACACACAATTCTGTGTGTACTCATGCAAGGATGACAAAACCAACAAATAGAAGATACATAAAGACCAACATAGACTTACAGAAGTAGAATACACAACTAATAAAAATATTATTACAAACACACAATATTAATATTATTGTCATTTTAAATTCCTACAATAGGGGATGACATGGTTGATCTTATCTCATATGTGATTATCTTTTTCATTGTACTGTGGTCCCACTTATCCATGTTGACATTCTCTTTGGGGCTTCAGTCTTTTTTTGGTTTCATGCACCAAAAAGGGGGGCACGATTTGTGTATCACCCGAGCCTCTCTCACCAGCACCCTCCACCCAATCGACCTGCACACTAAGGGGCGTGAATCAGGAATATGCTGCTGCATTGTCTAAGCGACGCCCTTTGTCTTTGACCCCACCCAATTTGCTAACGCCAAAGCTTGAATTTGCGCCCCACACTGGTCTGAGTAAAGCGCTTGGGAATCCTACAAGGCGTGGAATAGCAGGCTGCGTGCCCTTACATATCACGCACCCTGAAGGTCGCGTTTCAATTGGGACGCCCTTTCAAACGTGGCATAGGCGTGAAGGGACCATCATGCAGATTCGGAGGGTCATCCAGAGGCCATGATTTGAAGGTGCAGCGCCCAAAATTGGGCCGTGAACTTTGACTGGCGGCATTCTGGAATAAAGGCGCAGCCATCAGGGACGGAGCGCAGTATAGAGATCATGGATGACGACTCGAACATACTGATGGTGATTTCTGCTACGAAAAGCTTGTCATTGTATGTCTTTTCTACTGAGACCACCGGCGCAAAAGAGGAGAGCATGATGTGGATCCTAGGGCCGCGACTTATCTTGCTCGATGGCATGGAATTCACAAGTTGGCATGGAAGTCGTGGGAGCACTCAAGAGAAAGCTGGACACCAATATTGGTCTCTCTGCCACAATGGCCAGGTCTGCATGAAAATCAACTAAGGTCTTCTCCATGTGGCTATTCTCCAGCAGCGACCAAGTCAATCTTCTATGTGGTAACTTCCTCATACACAGTTGTGCCAGTGGTTTTGTAAGAGGTAGCAGGAATCAAATTCTCTGCAATCACTCAACGTTCCTCGAAACCCCTTTCTAAATGGCTTCATTTGTCCCTCGAGACTCAGTCAAATAACTTATTTTGCTTACTCTGCATTATATTGTTTGTTGCTTTGATAGATAGCATTTAACAAATTGCATTAACCTTTAGCGTTGACAATTTATGCAAATTCTAATCAATTGCAAACATTAATTGTTTGATCCATTGTAAAGTATCTTGGGGAGCTTTTTTAATTTTGCAATAACTTGCAAATGGGAAGTGGGAGTCATTCTTTTTTGTCTTGGTTAAAAATTTGTAAAAGAGTCGTCAATTTTTCCTGTTTTGCAATGAATTTGGAAAATGAGGTTTTAATTTTCTGTTTTTGTCTTTCATTGAGGTTTGCAAGACATAACTTAATCTTGTCTTCTTAATCTGCCTCATGACAATAAACTTGTAAGAACTTGTAACAATGAAAACGCTTGTAAACACACTCATATAAAGTGTCATAAAGCTGAATGTGTGTTTCACATGGAGGGAATTTGGGAAATTATTATACATACAATGAATTATAAAGTGTAATGTGGGGCTATGCCATCAAAACATGGATTCTTGTGATTCCTACCTCATGTGAGTATGTCTTGGAGCAAACCTTGTACATCTATACATTCCTTACACACTCAATCTCAATTGTCCTACTTATATTCTCTTAGCTTTAAGGGGGGACTATGATGTGTTATGCTAATGATTCTTTCAATGAAGCAGAATCTTCTTTTCAGGAGGCCTCGTGAACCTTCTATCTATATCTATCAAATGGAGAATTACTTCAGTGGATCACAATTTGAGATTCTAGTACTCCTAATCACATTACTATCTGTATTATCAAATTCATAGAATTTGATTGACTTTATGTACATTGGTTGAGTAGTGTTCATATGTTCACTCATGTAGTGTTTTGTATCTCACATGTTGATCTTCATTACTTGAAGATTCGTTGATTCCAATAGAACTAGTTCATCATTAGTAGAGTTTACAACTTCAACATGCTTCAGGAGTTCTTCATCATCATGTTCATATCATTAAGGTACATATTTTCATAAGGTCTTAAATCCTTCCGATTCTCTTTTTTTGGAGAGGTGTTTTGTTCCCACAATATTTTATCTTTTACTCCACTTTATGAAAGAAAAAATTGTACATGGGTACCTAACATGGCCTCTAGTCGGGACCCATTTTTATCTATTTGCACTTTTGCGATTCCCCCAAGTATCACCTAAGGGGGGTGTTAGTGTGAATAATTAATCTATTCATTATACTTAAGTGTACTTAGGTTGACGAGGTTAGACAACTTCTTGTCTAATTGAGGATGTGTAAAATTTAAACCTCTAAATGTTACCAATTTATTTAATTGGCTAACCTTATGCACACACATTTTGAAGTTGGAAGACTTTCCATCTCACCTCAAAGGTCACTCAACGCTTGGAACACAAGATTGATGACTTTGTCATAGAGGTTGTTGGTTTGCACACTCCAAGTATCCCTAAGGTTGACACCTATAGGACACTTGTCTACTCATTTGTGTCACTTCATGGGTCACTTGTCAATTTACCTCATAGGTAGATTTCTTCATCCTTTCCTATATATGCAAAGCTTTGTATTCAATATAACTTGGGTAAACTAAATACAATCTATGCATTGTTGTTCATTGTGCTTGTTTCTTATCTCCTGGATCTTCCTAATTATTCTAATACTATCATTTGATCTCTGAATTTTAAATGAGAACTCTACAATTTTATTTTGTCATTTTTTTTGAATAATAAACATAACATGTTTCTAGTGCCAAATAAAATAGTGGATTGTTTCAAGCTATATAATATATTTTTGAACTCTGCACTCCAAAACCTACAGAGTGTGTTAAATTGAACTATTACATCTATGGATGAAGGTAAGAAAATCACAAGCCATATTTTACCAATATAAAAATTCATAATGTTTGCTATGCAAAACCCTCCTTTTTTGTATGTATTTGACAAATTTCTAGGGATTCTATGAAATCCCATTCGTAGACCTAAATAATGTTGTTTATCCCTAAAATTTTCTTCAAGTGATTTTTTTAGAGCTAAATATTTAAGTTAGTTGTGGCTATTAATATTTGATTGAATTACAAATGTTTATGAAAATGGATCTAGGTCTTTGCAAGTAGGATTCGACAAATGAAATTAACATTTACAATTGGATTGGAATAACTTTTTGATAAAAATAAATGAGTTATGTGGGACAGTTTTCTAATAAAAGAATTTTAGTGGAATAATTCTTCTTTTAATAGGTAATTTTCTTGTCCCAACAATTATTTATTTGGTCTCACTCCCTATGAGCTTCCTATATTAGAGAACTTATAGTACATTGAGCTATATGGAAATAATATGTGTAAGGATTGATTCTATTTAGTTTGCATTGCAAGCACAAATCTTTTAGAATTCTAGTTGAACAATAAATTCTTGAATGAAAACATTCCACTAGAATTGAATTCCTTGAATAAGCCATAATTTAATGTAAAACTCACAATTTTCTCTAAAAAACCACTATTTTTCAATTTTTTAGAGATTTTTAATGAAAATTTAAATAATATTTTTGAACTACATATTTTATGAAAATACCTTCATCTTAGACCTAAAGATTATTTTTTTTAGGATATAAATGTGATATTAGGCTAACAAATTTGACGTATATTCATGCATTTCTAACATCTTGGGAAGGGGTATAGTTAGACGCTTATATAAATTTATATATTATTATTTGGGTTAACTTGGAACATTATTTCTAATGGCATTAATAAGGGAGGTAGAGGATGACAATGATGGTTAGAACTTTACTAGAGCTCGTCTATGAAATTTTCTCATTCCTAGGCACTATATGGGAAAGCATACAATCTTGCAATATAAGGTGGGGTCCATATTGTGTAAAGAGGAAAAAAATGGTATGGCATTCTTAGAATGTATGCCTATCAAGGGATACAAGTCAAATATCTTATCAATAATAAATGCCTATTTTGAGTGCATTAAATATTTGACCATGGGGCATGTGTATTTGCCTATAGATCTTGGTTTTGGTGCTTGTGGGTTTGTGAAACCATTTTTAGTTTTCTCTCCTAACTTTTTTATAATTTTTATGCATTGGTTATAGTTTTTATGGATGCTATATTGTGTTGATGAAGTAGTGTATTCAAGATTAATATTGGCTATTCTTTGTTTGATGGTGGATTTTTTTTTTTTTAAAGTTATCTCCATGTGCATTCGGTGTTATGTGTTTGATTCTCATTGTTTCCTAATTTTTAAATGCTCTCTATTTGCATTATATGGTTAAATAAGTGAACATAGAAATATATGTACTATTTTAAATTAAGGTTATTTTTTTAATAGTACACTTTATATCTCAACAATATATTTTATTTCTAAAATTAAAAAAAATTATTTAGATATGAGTATTAAGATTTGCTTGAATTATAAATGTTTCTAAAAATGGATCCATGCTTTTCCACGTTGAATTGGATAAATGCAAATAATATTTGCAATTAAACTGGAATAACTTGTGATAATAATAAGTCAATATGAAAGGAAGAGTGGCGATGAAGAAAATCCCTTCTATGGACTCTGGCGGAAACCGTTCAAATGCTGGCGATGGAGATGGTGCAGGCGATGAGGACTCTGGAGGTGAGGAGAGATACGAGATTTCTGCTGGTGATTTCTCTGGTGCTGTCGATATCGCTTTCTCTGTTGTTGACGCCCACATCCCTGCTGCCTATGTTTTGGCCTCTTCTACGGTTTTATGGGGCCATTCTGCCCATGTGGCTTCAACCTTGTGTGGTGTTGGAGGGGGCGGCTAGGTTTCTAGTTCCTGGGAGGCCTACGAAGATCATGAAGATGAGGACTTTATTGGTGTAGTTTTTTTCTGATGGCTCCAAATCTGATGATGCAGAGTTCGAGGAAGAGTTGGATGGCTGCTTGTATTCCTGGAGTATGGAGGAGGATGAATATCTTTTAGATATCCTTCTGGAGGCTTGTTTGCAAGCTAAGGATAGGAAGGTGCCTGTTTCTTCTATGGGAAGGTGCTCTATTTCTTCTCGGTTGGAGGTTTAATGCTCTACCCAAAAGTCTGTGTTGGGTGTTGAGCGATCCATTTCCTTGGGCTAGGATGGGTCTCACCTGTGCAGATCTCTCAACAAGGGATTTTTGTGGCCACCTCCTTTGTCCCCTCCCCTACTTCCGGTTGTTTCTTAGCTTTCTATCCGTATGGTTGATGGGATTTACAGTGGTTCTGTGTCTTGTTTTGGGGTCTCCGTTGGAGGTCCCCAGTCCTTCTGTTCTAGCTCAGATTGCATTGATGGACTATGTTGCTTTGGGTGTTCCTTGCTCCTTGATCTCTCTGCCTCCTTGTTCGGATTCTGATCTTCATTATCTTTAGGGAGCTCTTGCCTCTAGTGAGGGTTCTCAAAGAAACTTCTTAGACTTTTTTGAAGACTTCTATTACTCCTATTTCTTTCTCTCTCTCCATTCGTGATGGATAGATTGATAAAACCATGGTTAGTTTGCAATCTACCCTTATTAGGAGATTTTATGGTTTTAGACCAAATATTAAAGTTATTAATAGGTGGTCTTCTGAGCTTTGGGCTGCTCCTAGTCTTCATATTGTGGCTTTGATGAATGGTTTTTGGGTTTTTTCCTTTGGTTCCTTGGAGGACTACATGCACATTTGTCATGAAGGCCCTTGGATTTTTGGTAAGGCTTTTCTTCACCTTTAACTATGGCTCGCTAGCTTTGATGCCACCAAGGTTAACTTGCAGCTTCTTTAGGTTCATCTCCCTAAGCTTCCTTTGGAATTTTAGGATGATGATATTATTCAAGATATTGTTGATGTTGTTGGTCATTTTGTTACCTTAGACAAGGTTAGTAAAGATAGATCTAGCATTCTCTTTGCTAGATTTTGTGTTTTGGTGGAGTCTAGTTCTATTTTGCCCAAATGTGTGAATCTTTGCACCAAGCTTGGTTCTTGGAAGCAATAACTTCTTTATGAATATGTTCAGTTGTTCCAACCCATTGCTTAGGGTTTGCATAATCTTGAGAAGGATCTAAATATTACCATGAGAATTGAACTTGTTGAAACTCTTTTACTACCTCATACTCCCATGGAGGTGTTCGTAATGGTCCTATGTTAGGGATAAAAAGGAATATGGATGGTGGGGTTGGAGTTGATTCTTTGTTGTCTCCCACTATTATTGGTATTGAGAAGTTTTCTACTGAGAGTTTTAGGCTTCATGGTGCTTCTTGCAAGAATAAGAAAAAATTTGGTGATTAGATTAGTGGCTCATCTATTTTTGGCCCTACTCCTACTCTGGAATCTTTGTTGAAGTTCTAATTCTGACCTCTTTGATTGGCTCTTTTGGTTTTGGGTCTTTCCAAAACTTTCTCTTGGTTCTTGGCTCCGGTCATTAGCCTTGTTGGTTTTGTTGTTCTCTTTGTCCTGTCCTTGTCTCACCTCTGGTGAGTTGTGTTTCCTTTTTTCCCCAATGGCTACTCTGTAACGAGTACTAGTCCTTCCACTTTTATCATAATCAAAACTTGTAATAATAATAAATGAGTGTGTGAGGGGTGGTTCTCAAATATAAGATTCAAACTTGAAGGATAAGGCCTCACATAGTTAATTTGTCCTCCATTACAATTTTTTTTTTTTTAATGATAACTATAATTATTTCTAATTATAACAAAAAAAATTAACTATGAGCTATAGTTGTATCCAATACAATGTCATTAAGTATCAAATAAGTCCATCTTCATGATGATCATGCTAAGTTTTGTCTTAACCAATACATACCTGAACCTTCAAATAATTATTTTCTATTAAATTAATGATTTCCTCTACCACTAGTTCAATTGTTTCATGGCCTATTCTCTCCCTTGCAAGGTACAATTTAGCTAGTTTTATTATCAATTGTACTTCTAAGAAATCAACTCTTAAAAGACTTAGAATATTTTTTCACTACATAAGGCTCATCTTGCACAATCCATAATTACATTAGGATAAAATAGGACCATAGTATTTTCCTCTTGAATCCTACATTTGTGCTTGCAAAGGTCAATGTTTTTTAAAATACTTTCTACCAACTTCTTCCAATTTTACCCTCTTAATTAGTATGTTTGGAAACTTAGCTATCCACACCAATATTTCCACTTTAAAATATGAATTTAATACAAAAAGAACACTCACATAAATTAGTTGAATTTTGTGTAAAGTATGTGATAGAAATGTTAGTGATTTGTCAATATTGACCTTAGGTCTTGGATTTTTTTCATAATAACATGGTTTCTATGGACATCAAAATTAGAAAATACATATTAGATGACGAAACACTATGTGGAATTGATCTCACAAAGGTATGTAGCCAATTGAAAAATAACTATATTCCATCCATGCATAGGCTTGGGAAACCATGAAAGGAAGTAAGGTATGTGGAAATTTGTCCTAAACTAATATTAATGGAAATTATTGTTTAAATTGTAAGATACTTACAATTATAGCAATGAAAAATGCATATAAAACATAAATAAAATCATACCACAAAATATGTGTATTTAGGGAAAAATTGTTTGGGAGAAAGAAACTACACTCCAAAGTAGGCCAAATATATTATTTAGTAAAATAAATATAACTATGATGCAATTGATGATAAATCCTTCATAGGTGTATCTCTAAGAAAATATATTGAGAGTGCTTATAACATCATAACAATACCAAGAAATTCATTACTCAATGTCTCCACCTCAAGTATTTTATAAATAAGAGTAGTAGATGAGACCATAAACTATTAATTACAAAACAATAGACTAAAATCACATAATAAAGTAAAAATAAAAATACATAATTTGAAAACCAATACCCAAATCCCAATACAAGTTCAAAGGGTAAAAATAACACATATTTTTACCTATCATAAGTGTATTGTAATACACTCAAAAATTAGTTGTTCTATTTTGGATTCATTTATCTGCTCAAATATATCTTATAGTAGAGCATATCAAGCATCATAAATTGGACAACATGTGTAACTTGTTAGGATTTTCATCCAAGATCATGATAGAAAAAATCTTGTGGTTCCACAAAGATACACATACATAAAGAATTTAATCTTATATTATTAAAATGATTGATAAAAGAGTTAATTTGATTGTACAATGAAATTGCTTAAATAAGAAAGGAAGAGGCAATCCATCTATCATGTGGATTGACAAGTAGCCCATAATGTGGTACAAATGACTAGACAAGTGTCATATAGGTGTCAACCAAAAATAACCATTATAATAATTTAATAATACTAAAAAAACCTCTAGAAAAAGCATGAATAAAGTCTAAAATCAAGGCATTTTAAATGGCATAAAAGTCATAATGTTGAGGTAGTTTAATAAATACCATAAGTGATGTAGTTTAAATATCATATTGTAGTTTAATTGTTTTAAAAAGTGGCACATATGTAAAGCCATTTTAGGCGCCTTATTAAAGCCATTTTGGTGGTAGTTTAAACTACAAATTAAATGTTCTTCTATCCACTTTAAGCTGTATATTAATTGGACCCTATTAATATTCGTACTATGTAGTGGGATCGGGTTTATTTTGTTTTACTTTTAAAATGCTTTATTAAAGCCACTTGAAGAGGCGTTTAAAATTGCAACTCTTTTGCCAACAAAAAGTAATTTTAGCGTGCCAATTTCTTTGTTTCATGCTATTTTTGGCTTGTCTAATAGAACCTTTGGGGGAGGTGCCCATTCTCTTGGAAAAGAGGGCGCCATGATGTCGCTGACTGGGCGTATAGAAAGGGAGTGCAATGAAGAATTAATGAGGAAGGCATTAGGTAAAAAAAAAAGACTTAATGCAAAACGTTGAGTCATTCTAAATTTAGTAAGTGACAACCAATTAATTCAAACTGAATTTTCAAAGCTTTTTATAACCATAACTCAACGTGGCTGAGTGTAATGCATTAAGCCTAAGAGAAGCTTCTGAAACACGCAAACAGATAACAATTAGTCTATACCGTTAGACAATTGTTTTTTGTTCTAAACTTCTGGGAGCGACTAAAAGATAGCCACCAAACGGACATACTGTTAGACAACTATTTCTTGTTCTAATCCAAATCTATAATAGAATCCTCCATCATTATTATATGCACCTGTTTTAGAAGATAGATGGGGTTGGCGAATCAAAGATTGTTTACTATTTTAAACAGGTGTTTTTTGAAGAAGAACAGAGAGCAGCTATTTAAGAAGCGAGAAGGAAAGGAGACTGTGGAACAATTCAGCTATTTATGTGAGGTTCATTTCTTGACTTCAAATTTATCCTAGAATTTGGTAATCATACTTGCATTTACATTATGATAAAGAATTAAAAAGCTTTTGAATTCGATTTCATGTATGGTACAGTGCATTATAGTCGATTTATAAGCAGCGAGGATTGATTTATATTTTTTAGTGTCTTCAACTTTGATAGAAGGAATACTGCCCGATGTTTAACTTTCAGAAAAATCGCTAGGCTCTGATTTAGTGTATTTGGTTTAAAGTTGTGCTTGTCTTGGCCAGATTGTGACTGCAAACAACTTTATCCTTGATAATTTTGACGCAAATGATATAAGGAACTTTGTGTTAGGGTAGATTTGGAGAGTTCCCATTTTGCTGAAGCTTTTCTATTAGATAGAAATCTTGAAGTAGAAAATATTAAATAGTTTAAAGAAAAACTGTAAAGAAATCCTTGTATATGTTTTTGAAGGAGTTATAAACAATCTGCATAATCTGTAATATAAATACATTTAAATGGATTATTCGTAATTTGAACAATGGTTTATGTAAATTGCAAGAACTTCTGCATTAGGATTGTAATGGGCCGATAGAAAATTAGAGAAATCTATAAGGTGAGTAGAAATAAATCCTCTTCTAAGCTTTTAAAGGGGGTATACATTTGAAAATCTGTAATGTAAAAGGAAAGAATTTCCTTCCAAACTATGGAAAATGTGAACAATCTGTAAGGTAAATGGAAATAAATTTGTTATTAGGCTAAAAATTTGCTTCTCAAATGCTAAATTGGTGTTTGGCTTAGCGACCTAATAAAACAGCTTTTACCTATATGTTAGTACAGTTAACTAAAAAGGAGTCTTTCTGATATTTGATTTGATTTTCTTTGAAATATACTTTCTACGTTTTAAACGTAGACTTCATCTGCTAGGTTGTTCGGGTCTATGCTCTCATTGTGATTTCCAGCTTAGGGAAGTGGCTGCAAGCATGGCACACCATGAGACCACGTTACATTAAGGAATTTTTGTTAAACAGTTATTGTGCCTTTCGTATCCTGCATATTTTGCGTACATGTCTAGCAGAGCTTATGCAACTAGAACATCTGGCAAAAATTCCCTTTCATTATACTTTGGTGGGCGCTCATAACCTATTCCAGTGCTACCATTTTGGGCCCAGGTTGAGAGGATGTGAGAAAAGTTGAACAATTTCGGCCTGCACCAGCCTGTCACATTTGCTTCAGTAAGTGCATTCAATAAGATGGCCTCCCTCTGAAGCATTCTGTGAAAAAATTAACATGTCTTGACTGTGATTTCACATTTTGTAGACATGTTTACCAGGGTAGCAACGACCACAAAATCTGGCTACAATCCATCTTTCTGGTTTGCTGAATGAGTCTGAAGTTTGAAATTGTGAATTCTTTTTTTGATTGACGGGACTGGTGGGCTTTGTATGTGGAGGAAATTGAGAAATACCGGGAACGAATGGATAAATGGATATTTGGAGCCAATATTGGAATCCAGAGCCAAGTATGCAGAGGATAGTAAACCTTGAATGTTTTTTTTACAAACCAATGGTTTTTATCATAGAGTTTTAGGTTTATAGCAGTTGTAACAGCTAAATCTTGGCCAACAATAGCTGTATCAAAGCTATAGTTTTTCAGATTTTTTTGTCAGATTTGAAATGTTTAAATTTCTGACACAGATTTGAGATTTTGAGATTTAATGGTATAGAGTTTTCCCAGTGATAACAGTATGAACCAGTTCTAAGCTTTACATATTTTGGTTAATGGTATAAAGTCCAATTGTTCCCAACGTTTGTCCTGCATATAATAGCTAGACGCTTTCATATGTTGCTAGACGCTTTCATATGTTGCCTAAACTTGCCTTTGAATTAAGTTATATCCAGGTCCAGTATGTTCCCAGTCAATGAAATTGTTCTCGATGACTGTATACATTTATCGTGTTTTCATATTTATGGGAACACTTACTAACTCATTTGAGTAAAATCCCAGTCAATGAAATTGTTCTCGATGACTGTATACATTTATCGTGTTTGCATATTTATGGGAACACTTACTAATTCATTTGAGTAAAATCCCCCTTTTGTTTTGCTTTGATGGGTGTCCATACTATTTTCCAAACCTCCCATTTTTTCATAGGTTGCATTGAATACAACACTGGGATTGAGAGCCGATGAGACAATTTCGCTTGCCAGCTTTATAATTTAATTAAATATATATAGTTAAGGCTCTAGGAATCTTTTGATTATAATAAGAATTATGAAAGTTTTATTATATAATATGACCTAAGTTTGACGTGTAAGATTTTACACAGCGTTTTGTGATTAGTACATAAAGAAGTAGGCATATTGAAACGAAAACAGTTCAATCAGTTTATAAGTTTCTTTTCAACATTACCTATTAACACTATAGCGAAGCACAGTCATCGAGAACAATTTCATTGATTGTGTGTATATTATATGAGTCTTCTTAAATTTTGAACAATTAACGTGTGTTGTTTGTAATTTCACATTTTGTAGACATGTTTACCAGGGCATCAACAGACACAATATCCGGCTAAAATCCTTCTTTCCCTTTGCTTAGTTACATGCACATTCATAATTCACCATTACAATATCAATGTAGGTCACCTGACTATAGATAGTAATTGCAAATTTAAATTTACATCTGTCATTTGCATTTAGCGTTAACCTCTGAAACCATTTCAACAAATCCAATTCAAGCATACTCTACATCTATGGTGTCCCTATAAGCCATAGATGTATAGGACTTATAGTTTGACAATTTTTAAGGATAAGTATTTTAACTTTTTAAGTTCACCCATTGCGTCAGTGAACTTATCTTAACTTTTAGACTAATATTTGGAAACCCTCTACCAAAAATGGTTTGCACCAAGCAAACTGCAAGGAAGTCTATTGCTAGAAACCAAAGATACCTACAAGCTAAAAAGGAGAGGGAAACTCTGACAAAGACTATTGAAGGGAAAAACATTGATGGGGAAGTTTGGCTTTGAGATGACGAATCTTTCTTCCATGCAATGACTAGAATCAAAGATGAAAAAGCAGAGCTAAAGATGGCCGAAAAGCTTCATGAAAGTATTGTAGTAGACCTAGCTTGTCAACCATCCACTTCAAAAGAAAAAACAAGGGAACCAACTCTTTCTAGATTTGTATCAATTGGGCAGAGTACTACCAACCTGCCAAAATAAATTAAAATTGAAGATGAGCACCTATGTGTGCATCATCGAAATGAAGTTATTGTCATTAGCTCAGAGTCAAGAAGACTATAGGAATATCTAATTGTTGTTATATCAAGAAAATTTTTTATTGCTTTGATTTCATCACCATCAGAGTCAAGAAGATTGAAGCTAAAAACTTTTCCATCCCCATTTATATTTTTGAAATAACGAAGTTGTTGTTTTTCCATTACTTAAGCCTTTATTGTCCATCGTTTTTTATAAGGGTTTAATGCTCTTATGGGCACAATTATTTTACAACCTTCCTCTTTTGCATGATCCATCCCTATTAGAAAATTATGTAGATATTATACATATGTGCCAAATAAAAACCATTGATATAGCATGTATGTTGCAACTGTCAATAATTGTTTGTGGTGCATGTATTTCCCAAGAAGCTGCTTATAACTAACCTCTTCTATTTGGTGATTGTTTGGGCTATTAGGTGATTGTTTGGGTTTTTCTTTTAGTTTTACAAATATGTTTTTTTCACGTTCTCCTGCGAAAACACAAATGTAATAGAAGTCAAAGAGTTGTTGTTGTCATAATTTTGATGTATATTTTTAATGGATATTTTTTTTATGCTTATTTTCATCTAATTGGATATTTTAGATGCACATTCAATGATGTGATTGATATTTCACTTTGTTATTTAATGTAATTTGAAATATATATTGAAATATTCAAATAAATAGAAATAAGTACAATATATTTCAGATAGAACATTTTTCACTATTTACATATTAAGTAGGCTATTTACATTGAAAAGAAATGTGCATGAACACTTTAATGGTTGCCAATTACATACAAAATATATGAATAATTTTTTTACCAAAATAGACATGTAAGTCTACATCAAAAGTGTGTTCATAAGAGTCAACCATCAATGTAACAACTCTTTTTTTTTGGTTCATATATGTCTATTCTAATTGTCATACAAGTACAAGAGGAATTGTTCAATGATAACTTTTTCAGTTCCTTGTTCATATTGCTCATCGTAGAAAAGTTCTTTTAAGAAACTGGAAAATCCTACAAATTTTTGACATGTTTGTTGAAATTTTCTAGCAATGTCTTCAATGTCATGAATTTCTTGGCATTCAACCGCTCGTGTGAGAAGTGCAGCGTCATGAAGTTCTCGAATTATTTGTTCCAAGTGAGCTTTAATTGATGAGTACAACTTATCAATTGGACTTTGCACATGTGTTTGAATTAGTTGACTCTTTAGGGGCTTGTATTTTTGTGACTGATGGTTCAGTTGAAGTGGCTTCTTTTTGGCTAGCCATGATCTAAAAAAAAATGATACTAATAAATAAGTAACAAATAAAGATAAGCATTTTTCTAGGTTGGTGCTTAATTTTGTATGATGGAATATTGACTATTGAAGTTGAATTGTGCATGAATTAACTTGGTGAATTTGACAAGACTACAAGTACAAGAAATGTAAGTAAGTATTGGGTATAAGAGTTCTCTTAATGTGGGAGGGTGGTTGGTTGTAGATAGTGACACATGACAACCTACTAATAAATGAAAAAATAAACACACTCATAAATGTGAGTTTGTAAATATTTTGGTTTTTTGCAATTTAAATTGTTTAAAACAAATACTATGCATTATTGTTTTAATGAAAATACAAATTTAGTGTAAGAAGAGTACATCGAGTGTAATTAAGTACCTGGAATTTAGGTTCCCTTAATATAGAAAGTTGCTTGTCTATAGATGTAGATGATATAAGTGCTTCAAGTGCCTAATGCACATAACAACGCTAATAAATGATACTTGTATTTTGCAAGATTTGTAAATTTACTATAAGAGGACTAGATGGTGTTTAATCAAGTACCTGGTATTAAACTTCTTCTAATGTAAAAATTTGCTCGTCTACAGATATGGATTATAATATTGTTTGAAATACTTGAAACACATAACAACGCTAATAAATAAAACAACAAAAGGTACTAATAAATAAAACAATGAATGAATGAATTAGTTGAGCGTTTGAAATATGCACTTACAAAAATCCATTCTGCATGTTTTACTTTTTTAGGTTTTTGATAATATATTTTTAGGCAACCATGAAAACATCATGTAATTTGTTTTTTTTTTTTTTTAAATTCCTGAGTGTATAGTTAAATCTCATGATCATCATGGAAATATAATGTCATAAGATGTGTGATTGTGATGCTCACTTATTTATCGATCTGTTTCAATTTGTATGTTACATTCGATCATAATTTTAATTTAATTTTTAAATTTGTTTTAATTCCCCTCTAAACTAAATGTTTGAATTCATAATTTGGAATCAGTGCAATAGACACTCATATATTTACAAGAGTATAAGGTTTAACACAATCTTAAATTGAATGAATTTTTTTAATTTTAATACGTTTTACTTATAGTTTGGAGTGAGTTGAGTTTACTCCTCCGAATCATCTGAGCTAATGACAATAACTTCATTTAGATGATGCACACATAGGTGCTCATCTTCAGTTTTAACTTTTTTTGGCAGGTTGGTAGTACTTTGCCCAATTGATACAGATCTAGAAAGAGTTGGTTATCTTGTTTTTGCTTTTGAAGTGGATGGTTGACAAGCTAGGTTTGCTACAATACTTTCATGAAGCTTTTCGGCCATCTTCAGCTATATCATTTTTCATCTTTGATTCTGGTCATTGCATGGGAGAAAGATTTGTCATCTCGAAGCCAGCCTTCCCCATCAATGTTTTTCCCTTCAATAGTCTTTGTCAGAGCTGCCCTCTCCTTTCTAGCTTGTAGGTATCTTTGGTTTCTAGCAATAGACTTCCTTGCAGTCTGCTTGGTGCAAACCATTTTTGGTAGAGGGTTTCCAAATATCAGTCTAACAGTTAAGATAAGTTCACTAATGCAATGGGCGAAGTTAAAAAGTTAGAATACTTATCCTTAAAAATTTTTAGACTATAAGTCCTATACATCTATAGCTTATAGGGACGCCATAGATGTAGAGTATGCTTGAATTGGATTTGTTGAAATGGTTCCAGAGGTTAACGCTAAATGCAAATGACAGATGTAAATTTAAATTTGCAATTACTACCTACAGTCAGGTGACCTACATTGGTATTGTAATGGTGAATTATGAATGTGCATGTAACTAAGCAAAGGGAAAGATGGATTTTAGCCAAATATTGTTTTCGTTGCTGCCCTTGTAAACATGTCTACAAAATGTGAAATCACAAAAAACACACGTTAATTGTTCAAAATTTAAGAAGACTCATATAATATACACACAGTCAATGAAATTGTTCTCGATGACTGCTTCGCTATAGTGTTAATAGGTAATGTTAAAATGAAACTTATAAACTGATTGAACTGTTTTCGTTTCAATATGCCCACTTCTTTACGTGCTAATCACAAAACGCCGTGTGAAATCTTACACGTCAAACTTAGGTCATATTATGTAATAAAACTTTCATAATTCTTATTATAACCAAAAGATTCCTAGAGCCTTAACTATATATATTTAATTAAATTATAAAGCTGGCAAGCGAAATTGTCTCATCGGCTCCCAGTGTTTTATTCAATGCAACCTATGAAAAAATGGGAGGTTTGGAAAATAGTATGGACACCCATCAAAGCAAAACAAAAGGGGGATTTTACTCAAATGAATTAGTAAGTGTTCCAATTTCATTGACTGGGAACATACTGGACCTCGATACAAGGGTTTGCTTGAGCAAACCGGTAACTTAATTCAAAGGCAAGTTTAGCCAACATATGAAAGCGTTTAGCTATTATATGCAGGACAAACGTTGGGAACAATTGAATTTTATACAATTAACCAAAATATGTAAAGGTTAGAATTGGTTCATACTGTTATCACTGGGAAAACTCTATACCATTAAATCTGAAAAGTCTCAAATTTGTGTCAGAAATTTAAACATTTTAAATTTGACAAAAAAATCTGAGAACTATAGCTTTGATACATCTATTGTTGGCCAAGATTTAGCTGTTACAACTGCTATAAACCTAGGAACCTATGATAAAAACCATTGGTTTGGAAAAAAACATTCAAGGTTTACTATCCTCTGCAAATTTGGCTTTGGATTCCAATATTGGCTCCAAATATCCATTTATCCATTCGTTCCCTGTCTTTCTCAATTTCCTCCACATACAAAGCCCACCAGTACCGTCAATCAAATTTTAAAAGAATTCAAAATTTCAAACTTCGGACACATTCAGTAAACCATAAAGATGGATTGTAGCCAGATTTTGTGGTCATTGCTAGCTTGGTAAACATGTCTACAAAATGTGAAATCACAGTCAAGGCATGTTAATTTTTTGACAGAATGCTTCAGAGGGAGGCCATCTTATTGAATGCACTTACTGAAACAAATGTAACAGGCTGGTGCAGGCCGAAATCGTTCAACTTTTCTCACATCCTCTCAACCTGGGCCCAAAATGGCAGCACTGGAATAGGTTATGAGCGCCCACCAAAATATAATGAAAGGGAATTTTCGCCAGATGTTCTAGAAGACAACATCTGATATGTCCCTCTCAGAATGCACATGCTAAACTTAAAATGTAAATATATAAGCAGCAAAGGGAAAGAATAGAGACAGCTGAGTAAAATAGACAAACAATAAAATGAAACAAAAGAATTAGACTACAAATTTTTTTCCTTTACACCCTTTGTTAGCATGAAGAAATTTGATGTTCAAGGATAACGCGTGTGCTGGATAGTGGTCTTAGGGATCCACTTGCCTGTGTCGATGGAGAATCTGTTTGGCTGACTAGGTAAGTATGGGTCTACTTCTTTTAATTGATGCAAGCTCAAATACTAAGCAAAAATATTGATGGCCAACCGTTGTTGAAAAACTGGAATGGCAATATCCAATTAATATTATTTGAGCTGGTTCACACTGATAACATCATGGATACGAGTTCGTGCTTCTGAATTTAACTGCGTATTTATTTTCACATCAATGTGTTGGATCACTCCATGATCTTATGTCAAGATAGTTTTTCCTCATCTTGATGAAGGATCACAGAGAGTGATCTGAAACTTTGATGTATCCAGAAGCACCAGCTTGCACTATCATGAACTGTGGAAATATCATGTCTTTAATCATGGATACAAGTTAAGCTAGATAATTCAACCAAAAAACATTGGGCGTGCTTGCTTGGAGAATAGTATAAGGCCCATATTTTTAAGGATTTCAACTTGTGATGTTTTGTTAAAACTTTGCTTATCTAAGTGAAGTCAAACATGATCTATAACTTGGAAAGAATGATGTACTTGATTATGCTGACCATGAATTTGAACCAAGTTTTTCAAAGAATCCAACTTTGGTGTGAAGATTGGCCAAATTTTGAACAAAGGAATAAACTTTATTCTACCCTTTTCATTGGCAGGATGCATCTTGAGCTGGAAGAGATTTCCAAATTTGATAATGTGCCAAAGGTTGGAAGCCATAAAAAACAATAAAAGGAAAATGTCTTGTAGAGATTGGTTGCCCAATAATGCTACCAGTAACTGTTCCATTGCTTATTGTGTTTATGATATATGTGGATAGCATATATCAATTAACAATCTCAGTCTGGCCATTAGTTTGTGGATAAAAGGAGGTGATAATAAACAAGATTCAACCCATCCCTCAAATTGTAGCCAAGGCAAGGTGTTGGATTGAGTACATTACGCTGCTGCAAAGCTCTAAAAATTGGACCAAATTGGGAATCAAAAGAACAACGACTCTTCTACTCATTATATGTTTTTGCACCGGAGGAATGATAATAATGTTTGCTATTTTGTTGAATTTCTTGATTACCAAATGAAATTGTTTAATGAAAGATTTTCATTTCAAATACCAGTTTTATGGATCTTGGACTAAGAGTTCAAGAACTCGAGTGGTTGGTGATCAGTATCTACACTGACCTCTTTCTTGAGAAGACAATGGTATGACATCTTGAGAGCTTGGTGTTATTGAGCCTGGCTTATTGCAAGGTCTCTAAATGATAAGCCATTGCATGTACTTTCTGCTCGAGTACCATAAGTTTGGAATTGAGAGGTTTTGCTCTCAAGCTCAAATAGTCATTGCAAGTTGGATAAATCATAAAGCAAGCACTAAAGCAAAGTAGAGAGCCTCAACAAGAGATCTGATTGCTTGGGTGGGGTCTTGTGAGCATTATTTGTCTTAGCTTCTTCATTGATAACAAACAAAATACAGGGACCATGCAACACTAGAGGAGGTTGGGCCACTCGATTCGACATCTTCCTTGATTCAAGTGTAAATGAGGATTCCATAGAATAGATGCTGTACAGATACAAATTTCTTTCTGAAAAGTAATGATACTAATTTTTTAATAAAGGCAAGCCAGAGAAAAGTCTGAGAAGGGGTCTTATGGCAGGATGATGCAGTGTCTCTGGGGTCATTGCAGAGAGCCCACCCAAATGTTTACAATGGCTTCAACTATTGCAGATTCCTTTCAATCCCATCAAATGAAAAGTAAAACCCCAAAGAATTACCTATGCAAGCCAATTGGGCCATTGCATGATTGTTCCTCCCAATGCAAAAGTATGCTCGCAAAATCCTATCTTAAAGGTATCTTTATTCAAATTTATAGAAGATTCGTACTTTTCCTACACAAAATCATTTATGGGCATTGCTCTCCTTCTTGACAGAAGTTTAACTGCGATTCAAAATTTCAAGGTTTCTAAGTTTAATTCACCATTCCTGAGTCTATTTTTTAAAAATATTTTTGTTTGCATGTCCACAAAAACACCTGCTTCTCTTCTTTGCCTTCCTTCTTTATACTGCCTCCTTCTTCTTTTTCCCTTTCCCCTTTTTTTTGATATCATCAATTAAAATTACAAATAATTTCCTTCTTTCTCCTTTATTGCAATGTTAGGTTTATCAAATGTTCTGCTATTTCAGGGGGAAGAGGTAAATGAATGGAAGGAATTATCCATTCAAATTCAAAATATAAGAGACATGCAATTTTGTAAGAGAGCAACACATATAATAGTGCATGGTATCATAGTTACAAAACTTGGACTTGGAAGGCTGATTTTTAACTCAGATTCAGCATTTGGACTAAATTGAAAAAACCCATGAAATGTATAGAATTTTTAAGGATTTAAAAGATTTTACTATTCACCCTTCACTAAATCAATTTTGAAGACATAATAAACTTATCAATTAGAATCTACTTTGATCACATACACAAATATACATTGATCAAACAAGTACAAAAGTAGATTTGTGCGCAAGGAAATATCAATTATAAATGTATGAATATTCTTAAGTATTTTAGGTGTACAAAACTGATTGATTATGATATCCAAGGCATAAAAACAAAAATTGCAATATGGAGTCATAAATTATGGTAGTGAGGAGCTTGTATCTCAGACAGGTAAACCATAAGTATACTTGTAACTCAATTACTTGGTTTTTAATTGGAAAAAGTTTGAGAGAATAAAAAATTGTCACTTTTCCATTTGACATGGTCCAAAAGGATTTTTTTCTTTTCTAACTCTTCAAAACCAGAGCAGATATTTGGGGGTGGCAGCCCTCAGCAGGGTCTGGAGCTCCCTGTCACAATATAGGGTGGGGTTGAGGGGCAGAGTCCACACCACCAAGTCCAAATTAAGGCATTTGAAGCCACAAGGACTTCATAGTGCATGCCATTTTTCATAATTTTATTGATTTTGACCAGCCTCCAAGAAGTTAGACTCCAAACCCTTTAAAAGCTGCAAGTGTCGAAACCATAGAACTGTAGGTAGGTCTTAACTGTGTGTTTATTTTGGCTTTTTATTGTTTAGAAATTCATTTTTTTTTTTTTTTTTTAAATTTCTTTTCAATTTCAGGGGGTTTTATGCATGCAAGTTTGACTACCAGGTTTCACGAGCCCTTGTGAGTCTGGTGAGTGCTCAGTGAGTCTGGGAACACTGATATGTGTATCAAAATAGAATGTTGTTACAAGTATTTAAAATACCTTTAAGGTTATCTATGATGAACATCATAAGTTGAAACCCCTTGTAACTGACTGTTCATGGAACATAAATCTCATGAAATATGTTAATTAATTTCCCTAAACCTCCTACAGACAGGGTTAATTGAGCATCCATGGTAGTTGAATTGCATAATTTGAACGTAAAATGAGTAAGATTAATTAGAATCCTTAGTTTTATTTTATTTTTTGACACAAGAATATAGAAACTAGAAAAATTACTTGTTAAGGATAAACATACTTTTGTAAGTGATGATGTGAATTCTATATGCGTGCTCAGTAAGTTGAATCCCTTGGTGTTGACTGTTCGTAAAACACAAATATCATAAAAAATATTAACTAACTTCCTCAAAACCTCCTACAGATGGAGTTTTTTCAGACCCAAACTGGAGTGCATGGCAGTTGAAATGCACATCTTGATTTGAAAATAGGAACATAAATTAAAATCTCCGTTTTAGATTTTTTTGGCAATAGAAGAAAATTTGGTTTCTAGTTGTGCCAAGGACTTTGCTCTCAATTTTACACAGAGAAAAAATACTATTACAAACCAGCAAAAGTTACTTGTTAAAGAGTAAACGAACTTTTTTTAACTGATGATTTGAACTGTGTATTCATGTTTACACTCATTATTTATGGTATTTTTTTCATCCATTAATGTAAACTTCATGATTTTACATGGGCAGAATATACAGAGCATATAAAATTTCTAGCTAAAGCATGAATCTATTTTTTGTACCTAACAATATGGACCCTTACTGAAAAATAGAGACATCTGCTGATTGTTTTCTGGAAGTCTGTTTAATTGCTTGATATTCGTTAAGATTTTCAATGCTTGTTGCACTTCACTAGCATATTTCCATGTTTCTGATGTTACACATTTTACTTAAGATTATTCAAGTATTGATGTCAAATGGTGCCTGGAAATTGATCATTATTTGGAGACTATCACAATGGGCCGTTGACAAGATTTAGAGAAAATTTTCAGGGGAAAGTTAAACAAATTGTTGGATCAACATTACATGATTTAAATGGAGAAAGCAACGTTGATTACTAATTTCGAGTCTGAGACGTCATCTGCTGAATTTTTTAAGTTGTACATAAGTGATGGATTGTTGGGTGGTCACATCATAATGCTTGGTGCAGATTATGAAAGCATATCTGCAGCTTTTGAAGCTTTGCGTATATATCCTGGTAAGTTGCACTAACCTAAAACTTATTTCCTTATCGTTACTCAACTCCATGTTATGTTTGATGCACTAGGTTTTTAGATAAGCTGTAGTTTAAAGATCCATCAGACATATGAGATGAATCAGAATTATTGATTTGAATGCTTCAAGAAGACCAGGGAAAAGATTGCTATGCATTCAGGGCTTTATTTGTTCATAATTTTTGTATGTCACTTATTACATGTGTATTACGAATGGTCTTACGTGTATTACAATTTTTGTCTCAAGTTTTGTATAACGTGGTCTCATGGTGTGCCATGCTTGCAGCCACTTCCCTAAGCTGGAAATCACAATGAGAGCATAGACCCGAACAACCTAGCAGATGAAGTCTACGTTTAAAACGTAGAAAGTATATTTCAAAGAAAATCAAATCAAATATCAGAAAGACTCTTTTTTAGTTAACTGTACTAACATATAGGTAAAAGCTGTTTTATTGGGTCGCTAAGCCAAACACCAATTTAGCATATGAGAAGCAAATTTGTAGCCTACTAATAAATTTATTTCCATTTACCTTACAGATTGTTCACATTTTCCATAGTTTGGAAGGAAATTCTTTCCTTTTACATTACAGAATTTCAAATGTATACCCCCTTTAAAAGCCTAGAAGAGTTTATTTCTACTCACCTTATAGATTTCTCTAATTTTGACGTATATTGGCTGAAAAATTAGATATCGATTGTAGGAATTTATTATAATATTTTCTTTAGTTGCATTATATATAATTTGAGTGTTATCATTAATCAGTGTATTTCGTGTATTACAAATGATCGTAAATAGACCAAATTGTTGTGATTAAATTGCTTAATTTGAGTGTTATCTTTATATTTATCCTAATCAGTTTATCTTTATCATTTTCTAATTGTGTGAGTTTATATCTTAATCTATAGCTTGTGAGAAATTTGTATCATTCATCTTGAATTTTTCTATATGATAAATTTGAAGTATTACAATACATATAAATCATATTTGAAAGTAGAATACAAATTTCAAACATTTAGTACAATGGTAGATTTATCAAGCATTTTTTTTAAAAGATTTGGGTTCTATAATTTATTTATCAATGCCTTTTGTGAGATTATATACATGTGTGATATTCCAAAGCTTGAAGCCTTTGTTCTTCTACTTTTCTATTAAATATTTGCTTTCCTATCCTTAATTTTTCATATCTATTTTATGCAAATGGGGGCTTTATACGTAGGTTGCTTAAAGAGATGACACAAGACATTGCCACAAATGTTAACCCTGGTCTTTCTTTTGAGCCAATACCTACTGTGGCTTTTTGGAGAGTTGATCCTTGTGATTTGTGTATTGTTAGAGCCCAAGCCAATTGCAATGGTATTTGCATGGAGTTATTCCTTTGAATTGGTGTGATTGGGACAATAGAAGGATGTTGTTCATCAAATGGATGCCCTTTGTAGCTATGAAATTGCACCAATACATAAGTTAGTGGTTTTGATGGTGTTGTTCCTGGGCGATATACAATTTCTTGGATAGTATCAAAAGCTCCATTAACAAGGCCTGCTTCTATCCACAAGTTTGATGTTAACATAACATTTTTATTTTTGCTTAACAATATTTCAATATTTGATTCATCTTTTGTGTATAGTTGCGTTTTGACTTCCATTTTTACTTTTTATGCTTCGTGCAATTGGATTGTTCAAGGAGTGTAATTTCCTTCGATTGTGAGCTTGAACATTTTGATTTGTTGAAAAAAAATGTACGTTATTTTCAAATTCTTCATTTATTTCTCGATCTAATTTTCCAGTAGATCATGTCATTAGTAAATTCCAATCATCAACTATAGGGTTTGCATCCCTGATATTTGTTAGAAGCTGACAGAAGCATTGTTGTTGATTGTTGGACCCATGCTGTCTGAATACTTGATGTAAAGTAATTATAATTTTGAATTCTTCTCATAGGATTTTTGCTCATCTGTTGCTTGAATAGGGTGGTTTGTCATAAACATAAGGTAATTGTCCCAGATCTCCAACCAAGATCATTGGTATTCCTGTAAGTAGTGGATTTGTGTTAAAATTAGATATATAATCTATTTGAGTGATTGTGGAATAAATATTGAATTTTCTATTGCAAATTAAATTAGATGGTATAGATTTGTGTGAGAGTTATACCTACAAAAGGTTAATTTGCATTTGTATTATATTCCTAGATAATAACTAGATAATAAGAGTTATACCTGTATGACAGTAGAAATAGGCATACTTTCGTAATTTTCTATATAATTACCACTAGATACAGGCATTAAGAACTATAGGGAAAAATCATTTTTAGCTTCAATCTTCTTGAATAATCATTAAACATATACATCAAAACTAGATATAGGCATACTTTCTTAATTTTCTATTGCCTCAGTACAATCCTAATGCAGAAGTTCTTGCAATTTACATAAACCATTGTTCAAATTACAAATAACCCCTTTAAATGTATTTATATTACAGATTATGTAGATTGTTTATAACTCCAAAGACATATAAAAGGATTTCTTTACAGTTTTTCTTTAAACTGTTTAATATTTTCTACTTCAAGATTTTGTACCTCATAGAAAAGCTTCAACAAAACGAGAACTCTACAAATCTATCCTAACACAAAGTTCCTTATATCATTTGCGTCAAAATTAGCAAGGATAAGGTTGTTTGCAGTCACAATCTAGCCAAGACAAATAGATCAATGGTTTTTGTGATGGATATCTAATTTTTGTTATATTCCTACAATTAGATACATGGAGTATAACTTGATAATTACTTAAGAATGAGTAAAATATATATAGCAAGCGATGAGCCATCTAAAATGGAATTTTCCACCTAGAAAATAGGCATGCAACTCCATGCAAGATTGCACAACTAAGCAATCATTATCTTAAAAATTCTAACAACTAACAAACTTACTACAAGGTCCCATGGGGGGGGTGGGTGCATGGGCGGGGGGTTGTGTGGGCTTCTATTTCCATTGAGTAGGAGGTCCCATGGGAAAAAAAAAATTTATGCTACAAGATTAATTGGAATCTTTTCAAGAAAAATAGGAGCCCCTACGATATAAGAATGAATATTTCAGCTTATGAAATTAGGGTGGGGCTAGAAATTTCCCCTATAACTTAGGAGTTTTTTATGCCACTTGTCTCTCATCTAAAATTTTAAATTCTTATTAGAAAATAAAAATGAGATAATTTTCATTTATTTATTATTTTTTATCAAAGCACTACAATTCATTACTTAAATTTAAGAGCTTAAACTTTTAAGCAAAATTGCAAGATTAAATCCATGGGACCAAGAACTTTAAAATATTCCTAAAAAAGCTAAGCAACAAGATTAAATCCATAGGACTAAGAAATTTAAAATATTCCTAAAAAAGCTAAGCAACATATGCTAAGATTTTTAAGGAAGCCCCCCTCCATGAGACCATACCCTTATCTAAAGCAATATATTAGATAGAATATTCTACACTAACAAGGAGGTATATTTCCTCTTAGTTTGTTGTGCCCCAAGGTATATCCCCTGTTAGTTTGTTGTACCCCAGCTTCAACTTTTCCAACATTTGACATTTCACTAAACTGGGAGGTATTTTCCTGTCAGCTGATTGTGATGAAGATAAAGCTCTCTTAATTGTGGAAGCTCACCAAGACTATCTGGAGTTTTCCCTAAAAGCATGTTTTCACTGAGTGTCAATCTTTCCAGATATGGAAGTTTACCGAGTACAGATGGAATGGTCCCATTGAATCGGTTTGCTCTTAGGCTTATTGTCGCCAAATTTGTGAGGTTACCAATATCATCTGGTATGTTTCCCCCAATTCCATTTGAGTCAAATACTAAATAATACAGTGAATTTGAAAGGCGGCCAATTGAAGTGGGCAAGAAGCCAATGAGATAATTAAGTACCATCTGAAGATTTTCTAAGCTAGAGCAATTAGTTAACACTATTAGAATGGATAAACCATTGCTTCCACTAACAAAATGATTTTCCCACAAAATTAACCGTCTCAGTTGCTGTATTTTCCCAAATTCCAGGGGCAGTGTGCTGCTCAGTTGCTTGCACTCCAAATACAACATTTGTAGCTGAGTCCAATTACCCACTGACCTGGGTATTTCTCTAGTGAGCTGGTTTTCCCACAAATATAGTTGTTGCAACTCTGATAGCCTTCCAAACTCCCATGGAATCAGGCCTCTTAAGTTGTTCTCACATAGATTCAATATTTGGAGACGAGTGCAATTGGAAATGGTGATGGGGATCAATTCTATTAAGTTGTTGGCTTGAAGATCAAGCCTACTTAGCTGACTTAACATACCCAACTCAGCAGGAATACCACCTTGGAATCTATTTTTTGACAATTCAATGGTAATTAAAAGGGACATGTTTCCAAAGAAAGGTGGGATAATACCTGTCAAATTGTTTACTGCTAATGCCATGATTTTTAAATTTGAAAGAAGACTAAATTCAGAGGGAATGCCTCCACTTAAATTGTTAAATGACAAAAAGAGAGATTGTAAAGAACGACAGCCTCCTAGAGAGGATGGGTTGGGCTTAACCAGCACACTCTAAGTGTACACTACTTAGGTGGTCGAACCCACAACACCTTTAATCTAGGCATATTCTTGTGATGTTTCCCATTTCCATTCACATTTTCCTTTGTTATTTCTATTTCATTTCCATCCACTTCACCATTTTTGTTTTGTTTGTGTCTACTTCACTGTTTCTGTTATGTTTGCATCCACAGTTTGAAACCATTTTAGTTTTCATTTCCAACATCATACTCTACTGTGGAAGCTATAAAACCTATAGGATTGGTCACTATCTAAAAATTTAATCAGTGATTAAGTAAATGAGCATGTCTTGTAATGTTTGGATCAAATCTTTTCATTTCTATCTACTGCCCGGAAGAGTATATTTATTTGATCTTTTAATCCCACATGCAATATGTGAGGAAATCCAATGGAGAAGGGGACTATAAAATCTAAGCATCCATAAAACAATGTATGAAACAAAGATAAAAACATTAAAAAGAGTTTTAATATCTTTAAGAAAAAAAACTTACACGCATTTTGTCTTTGTGATCTCAGTGTCGAGAGCATTACGTATTTGTTAAATTATTAATATTTAATATTATTATAAATAAATAAATGAAAATTTTCAATTTTGTTTTTTAAATAAATTTATTAATAAGATAAAATTAGTTAAACAAAACAGATAATTAAAAGAATAATAAACAATCAGTAATTATTATAATTAAATTTTTTTATTAAAAATAATAATTATTAATTAAAAATTAATTTTGAATATCGATTTTAATTAAATCATTAAATTATAATAAATAAATAATTATTGATTATTAATTATTTAAAATTAAAATTGATAAATAAATTACAAACAATCTACAATTCAACATTGTACATTTTGACAACATGATCTATGATTTTATTTAAAATTGATCCCACAGAAATTGATCTATGATTTTATTAGAAATAAACAATAAATATTTTTTCTCCAGAGGAACTAGGTAGAGTATATAGAACGAACTAATGAACCCATGATAACCTTCATTTTGATGTATTTTAGTTTGGTCTACCTTCTCTCCCTCATCTTATTTTATTATTTTGAAGAGACCAAGGGTCATAACTATATTGTAGTTCATTCAACCTATTGACTGGCCTGGTTGATGAGGATTGACAAAAGTAATGAAGTGATTGTTGCATTTAGGATCATGCATGTGGGATGGTGTGGTGGCAATAGCCTAACCTATAGTTGAATAAAACAATAAATTTTTAGAATCAATTTTTAGAAGGCTTGATATTAGAAAGAGGTTTTATTTTTAGAATTTTTACATGAGCTTCCTAGGGCCACCCATTTGTTATAAATTACATATACTGCTAAATTTCCCCACTTATGAAGCATGTATTTAAGATCATATTTCGTAAATGAAGAGCACATCTCGTTGAAAGTATCCATGTGTAAAATAGAACCAAAATCATGAATTACTAAAAACCTTCATGGTCTAAATAAGGACTCAACCATATCCTTATATCATTACCTAACACCTAGATACTTTTAGCCATCTACTCTTATTGACTTTGCATATATTTTTGTTTGTAGCTATCTTATATTTAAGTGGCAAAAAGATTTATTTGTGCAAATTAAAGAGAGGGCTAGTAGTCATAGCACACTATATGGTATAACCTATAGAGAATAAAGATAAAACTACAATAAAACTAAATGTAGTTCACAATTAGTCATTTCCATCATATATTGATTTCCATATAGTTGTAGATTTGTTTTATGTTAGATATACCCACAATAATAAAAGTAGGTGATAATATCCAAATTATATTAATTAATTTATAAATTGATCAATTGAACAAGGTTTACATTTAAATTGAGTAATCATTGATGGCTTAGACACATTTTTTAGAATATTGTGCATGGTTCACTCAATTAATGTGTTGTCAAATTTTTCATAGATTCTACATTACAATTTTATAGAGAAATTTCAATAATAATTTGAATACTTGAATTGAGATATCTATCACAACTATAATTTGTAATTATATAGACATCTTTGATACTAAAATGTTCCTTATCCATTTATTTGGATTTTGATTAAAGTTTGATCTAACGTCTAATACCATACACCAATTCCTTCAAGAAAATGCAATTGGCAAGTACACAGCTAAATTCCATAACCTTCATTAACATCCATGTTGGTTGTGTCAATATGGGAACTTTGGAATGGGGTATGGACATCTATCAAAGCATAATGCATAGAGGGATTTTTCAAATTTTGTGGTTACAACTACCTTAGTAGTATCATCTACTTTTATTGTTGTGGGCATATCTAATATGATACAAATCTAAAACTCTATGGAAATCAATATATGGTGGAAATAACTAATCGTGAATTACATTTATTTTTCTTGTCCTTTCATCTTTTTTCTCTATAGGTTATACCATATAAAATGTCATTTCTACTAACCCTCTCTTTAGTTTGCACAAATAGATATCTTCACCACTTAAATATGAGATAGCTAGAAGTACAAATATATTCCAAGTCAATAAGTGTGGATCATTCAAATTATCTAGGTGGTATTTAAGGCTATAAGGATGTGGTTGAGTCCTTGCTTAGGCCATGAAGGTTTTTATTAATTCATGATTTTCGGTCTATTTACAATTGAATACTTTCAACAAGATGTTCTCTTCATCTATAATATTATCTTTGTTTCATGCTCCATAAGTGAGGAATTTTAGTAGTATTAGGAATTTATAACAAATAGGTGGCTCTAGGTAGCCCACATCTTTCTAATTCAAGCCTTCTATAAATTCTAAATATAGTTTTTGACTCAACTATAGGTAGGTTATTTCCATCACTTCATTCCACATGCAAGATTCCAAATTCATCAATTACTTACCATTTTTTCCAAGTTTCATCAATCAAGCTAGTTAATGGGTTGAGTATGTAGACACCTAAAACTAACACATTGTCATCACTTGATTATTTTACTCTATATTTGATTGAATACAACCCTAATTATTCAATTAATTATCCCATCACATATCCTTATTAATTAAATAATATTTTATTTTCATCCACTATTCATCACTATTCACACACACACCTATCTTTTAGCCTAAATCATTAAATTATCTTCCTCACGTAGTTTATCTTTCGTAAAAAAATCCAATTAATTATTTACCCAAGACCTCCATCCCTTTCTTAAAAAATAAATTCACATTTTTATTTAGTGGGCTAATCTATTTAGCTTCTTAATCCCCCACTTGCACAATCTAATCCTAGTCAATTCATCTCAAATCATACACATTCCCCACTTGTGTACTATGGCATGGGACTATGTACATGTGACATGGCCTTGGTACCATGTCACATGGGTCAAGTCCTTGCCCATAAATCCAATCCAAGTTTAAATTCCTCTGAGGGTATTCCCAAGTACCCTTTCTATCTCATCCATCCAACTTTCCCAAGAAGAATTTGCACCATTGATTCTATCCTTAATACCTCTCTATCCATATCTTCCAACCACCATTTGACACTTGTCACATCCTCCATGCTTGATATGTTTCAAGCCATTTCCATCTTTAGTCTCATC
Source organism: Sequoia sempervirens (assembly GCA_007258455.2). Lineage (NCBI taxonomy): Eukaryota > Viridiplantae > Streptophyta > Pinopsida > Cupressales > Cupressaceae > Sequoia > Sequoia sempervirens. The sequence continues at coordinate 156,801,075 of VDFB02168118.1, forward strand.
TTTCTATCCCAACCCTCCATCCAATCTCCCTAAAATCTATAAATGTAACCCTCACTTAGCTATTGCATCCACATGAACTTGAATGCAACCTTATGTTATTGGTACAAGCACTATCATTCAACAAATCATGAGCACAACCACCATTCCATGTTGCAACAAAGGTTATTTTGGTTAAACCATTTTATGGTTCCATTATGTTTGGTTGACTCTTATGTTGATTTTGAGTGAACGTGTTTGTGTTTTGAGTAGAGTAGATATTAATATTTTTTTTCTCTATCAAGCTGAAAATTACATGCATATGGAATGAACTATAGTTTAGTTACAAACCTTGGTCTCTTCAAAATAATCAAACAAAATTAGGGAGAGGAAGGAGCACAAACAAAACTACTTCAAAATAGGGGTGGTTCTGGGTTTGTTGGTTTTCTTTATATGCTCTATGTGTTTCCTATAGGGATCAATTAATCACTATACAAATGAAAGATGGTTGATTATCTACCCAATGCTTTTTGTGTGTTTTGAAATGGAAGAGATCTACAACTCTGGAAATTGGTATATGATAATAGTCAACTTATTATCCTATTTATAAAATCTTCTTAGTTTTGTGTTCTAACAAATATGGGGTAGATGGTAACATGATCCTTTGAATTGGATTCTACATAACAATTTATGTGTTGTAAGAATTGTTTCCATTCTTTTCGTTTTTTGCATTGGGATGCGTATATTTTTATAGTCAACAAACTCTTTTAATATCTTGCCAACATTAATACTATTACTAATATCGAACTTTTATAAGATTTTATATAAATAAGAAATATATTGTAATAGTTTCTCTAACAAAGGATTCAAAGTCACATGTACTACAAGGATTGTAAGATATACACAAAATGGATCTACATTGAAAATTTTGTAGGAAAATTCAAGAAAATACAATTGGTAGATGCAAAACCAAATAAATGTGAAATCATAGACTATAATGATTGTAGGATATACACATAATGGATTTGCTGAAAATGTTTTAGAAATTTTCAAGAAAATCTAATTGCTAGATGCAAAAACAACTTCCACAACCTTCACCAAAATCTTTACATTGGTATTCTTAATATGAGAAATTTGGAACAAGGTATGGACATCCATCAAAGTATAATATGAAGATGCATTGTCTCAAATGTTGTGGCTATAGATTCCCTTTCAAAATCTATGCAAAATGTGGCAAGATAGACAAAGCTTGCGAACTATTTAAGACACAATGTCTCAAAGAATTATAATCTCTTGGAATACACTCTAATTAGAAAAGTTGCATCACTACCATCATAACAACCTCTCAATTTGTTATCAAGCCCTATAGGAAATTTATAACAAATGGGTGGCCCTAGGAACTAATGTAAAAATTCTAAAACTAACACCTATCATTCTAATAGCAAGCCTTTTTTAAAAATTCTAAAAATTTAGCTTTTGATTCAACTATAGGTAGGCCATTTCCACGAAACTTCATTCTACATGCATGATGCTAAATGAAACAATTTCTTTACTTCCACATTCATGATGCTAAATGCAACAATCACTTTACTGCTTTTGTCAACCAAGTCATTCAATGGGTTGAATGAACTATAGTTTATTTATGACCCTTGGTCTCTTCAAAATAGTTAGACAAGATTAAGGAGAGAAAGGAGCACAAACCAAACTACTTCAAAATAAGAGTCATTTTGCATTCATTGGTTTGCTTTATATACTCTACCTAGTTCCTGTGAGGAGAAATGATTACTATACACATGAAAGACAATTGATTATCTACCCAGTATTGTTTTGTGTTTTATGGAAATTTGTAGATGCTAATAGTCAACTTATTATCTTATTTATAGCATTTTATTAGCTTTGTATACTAACAAATTTATTTAAGGTAGAGGGTAACATGATTCTTTGAATTGGCTACTACACAACAATTTATCTGTTGCAAGTATTGCTTCCATTCTTTGCATTTTTACATTGGAATGCATATATTTTTATAATTAGCAAAATCTTTTAATTTCTTGCATATTTGACACAATGCCCCAAAGAGTTGTGATCTCACGAATGCCTTGAAGAGTTGTGATCTCACTTATGCACTCTAAAATGTGTTCCATTACTACCCTCATAATAATCTTTCAATTGTTTTGGTGTCTATTATATTATACCCAATTAGATACTCAATCGTGATACCTTGATTTCACCATCAAATTGTCATTTGTATGTCAAATTTTGTCAAAATCCAAAATGATCAATTTCTAATAAAATTTTAAATATTTTACCAAAATCTAGATTGTTGAATGTGATCATTTATAATTCATTGATCAATTTTAATTTTAAAAAATTAATAATTAATAATTTATTATTATTATTTTTAATTAAATTTGAAATTTATAATAATTATTGATTGTTGATAACTATTATTGTATTAATTTAAATATATATTTTTTACTATGAATAATTTACTATTTATAAATTTATTTAAAAAACCCAAAATTGAAAAGTTTTATTAATTTATTTTTAATAATATCAATCATTAATACTTTATTTTAAAATATTAAATTCCAAAAACTAAAAATAATGCTGTGGACATCGAAGTCATAGAGGACAAAAGGCGTGTAAGTTTTTTTAAAAATATAATAGAACTTTTTTTAAAATGTGTTAATCGTTGTTTCCTATATCGTATGATATACACAATTCTTTGAACTCAGTTTATAATACCCTTCTCCATTGTGTTTTTCCATGCAACGCATGTGGGATTAAAAGATCAAATAAATATATTCTTTCGGGCAGCAAATAGAAACGAAAAGATTTGATGCAGACGTTACAAAGCATGCTCGTTTGCTTAATCACCGATGAAATTTTGCAGACAGTGGCCGACTCTACATGTTTTATAGCTTCCACAGTAGAGTATAATGCTGGAAATGATAATTAAAATGGTTCCAAACCGTGGACACAAACGGAACAGAACGGCGAAGTGGACGGAAACGGAAAAAAAATGGCGAAGACAAATGTGAACGGAAACGGAAAAGGTCATGGAAAATGCCTAGTTTAAAGAAGTTGTGGGCACGGCCACCTAAGCAGTGTACGCTTAGAGTGTGCCGGTTAAGCCCGGCCGAGAGGATGGAATGGGACCTTCCAAATTGTTATAAGCCAACCAAAGTGTTCTCAAGCGAAATAGCCTTCCAAGTTGATATGGAATATTGCCCTCAAAGCTATTATTTTTTAGATCAACTACTCTAAGGAAGGAAAGGTTTCCCAGTAAGGGAGAGATAGGGCTAAGTAATCCCTTACCTGTAAGATTCAAGGAAACCACACGCTGTCGACGAGAAGAGCAGGTAACACCAGTCCAATTGCAGAAGGTGTGATTGGGAGACCAACTAAGCAAAAAACCATATGGATCGTAAGAGATAGCATCTTTGAAGTCCATCAGAGCTTGTTCATCAGAATGATAAGACGAATATGCCATACTAGCAGGCAATGCAGAGAAAAAGAGTAGCAGAGGAAGCATCATCATCTTCATTCTTAGCCCACGTAAACACCCAACAAAAAACATGAAATTGTAAGTATGATTGTTGGGTTCACTTTTAAATTTGTCGTCTAAGGCCAGGCATAAGAAGTTCTCAAATAAATAAAATACGCGCATAATGGTTGTAATTTTCTGACATCGCTTTAGGATTTGACACGACGGGAACTTGGGCGTGATTCGAAGTGCAGTGCGTGCATTTCACGGTGGTTTGCGAGTGTCACGGCGGACAATGAATGCTTGAGAGGCGCAGGAGATTTAGCCTTCGGTCACGTAGACTGACTCGAGTAAACTCTTCCGTCGTGCAGCCTTTGGGTGGGTCCCACTTCGTAGACCGCGAAAAGACCGCGACAAAATTCTGGGCAGATTTCAAGGTACCGTTTGGAATTTAACCTGTCTGGGTTTAGACGACGGTTAAACAGTTTGGATGGGGATGTGCCACGTCAGTTTTCCATTGCCAGCTTACCGTCCACTTTACCGCGGATAACGTTTGATCAATGTTTCGAATAGATGTTATCATGTTACCTATCTAGGGGCAGTTTTAAACTTTCATGTATGTTAACGACTTTCTACGCTATTCGTTGCACCAGCTATTTGAGGAAGATAAGATTAATCAGACGGCTAGCCTTCTAGTCAAACTTAACAGCAGGAGATCTGACTTGGAAAAGAGTATGAAGACAAATTAGGCCTGTTTTGTCTCGGTCCCATAGACTGTTTGGTCTCGCGGACGTCATTAAAATCTTTCATTCATTCATTCATTCATTGCATTAGCTACTCGTTGTCTTATGGAGTGAAATGCTTCTTTAAAAAAAAATTTAAAAAAAATTATTAAATAGTTGATATATGAAATAATAATGAAAAGCTTTATAACATCATAGAGTAAATCTATTGGTCTAGTTCTTGAATCTCTTTTAGTTGTAAACTAGTATATCTATCTTATTAAATAAGATATATAAATCACGTGGAGATATATCATTTTCAAGGAGTTAATTTTTTATTACTTTGTTTAACATATTTATATTACATTTGTATTATTTTTAAAATTATAATATATTATGCTTATTATTATTGAAAATAAGTTTTCTATAAATTTAATTATGTTTAAAATTACATTAAATTAAATAATATTATAATATTATCTAAACATCAAATAATAACAAATTAATAAAATTCTATAATACTTAGTATTATATATATTTAATAATTTTCACCCTCATTGTCCCAATATTTATTATATATATTTAATAATGTAACTATTTTTAGCGTAATATTATAATATTTAGATATTATATTTTTAATCTTTCTCTCTCTCTCACTCCTCTCTCTCTTTCTATCTATATCTCTCTACATCTATTTCTTTATCTCTATCCCTATACATATATATCCTTTCCCTCTCTCCGCCTACTTCATTCTCTATCTTATTCACTACATCTCTCCCTCCATCTCTTCTATTCTATATCTTTATCTTCATTTCTCACTCGATCTCCCTCTCACTCATCTCTCTATCTCTTTCTATCCATATCCTTCTCTACATTTATCTCCCTATCTATCTATCTCCCTATCTCTTTTCCTATCCCTCTCTATCTATCTATATCACCCTCTATTTATGGCATACGGAAAATTAACTGCATTAATATTTTTAATAAAATCAAAGTTTTTGAACTATATATTAATAGACACTTAGATATATCAACATTAAATTTCAAATTAAAAATCAACATGAGAAGTCTAAAATTCACCTAAATACATGCACCATTTTTTATAGTGGAGACCACAATTGGGCTATCTTCTCCCCTCCAACACTAATGCCAATAATAAATTCAACTTGGAAATCAACATTATACTTTTCCAACTTAAATACCTACATGAGAAGCTTAATAAACACTTAGATATATCAACATTAGATTTCAAATTAAAAAATCAACATGAGAAGTCTAAGAGTCATCTAAATATCAACATGATAAATCAGCTTAGATATCAACATTGGAAGTCTACGTGCCAACTTGGATTTCCATATTAGATGTCACTTTGAAGAATTGAACTTGAATCTCCACAATGAGAACCCAACAGTTTAACCAATTGAGCTCAACCACCTTAACAATTAAAAAATTAAGTTTAAACACATTTACTATGTTAACTATTGTTTACAAGTATTTGAATAATGTTAGGTAAACTGAAAAAAAAGAAAAGGGTTACAAATGAAAAATAACAACAAAAATCTGCATGTTGCAAATGATAAATAACAACATGCAGATTATGATTCTCTTGATTTTGTTATTGTAGATGACCTTTAGAATGTATTTGAACTAATAGCATCTTGTAAACACCGCGTGGAATGTTATCAAACAGGAAAGTATAGCCCTTGAGTTATTCCATTGCTTCAACAAGAATTCTCTTGAAATTGGTTGAGGGTGTATCTAAAAATTTGCACGTGTTTTTGAAAAAACAAAATCAAATTTGGCAGTAAGCCTCCCACTTCTTAACCATTGCCATACATTGCACAATGAAAATCACACAAAGACCTCGCTGCTATCGTCTTAATGCTAAATTCTTCAATATACCATGAATATTATTCATTTCTAGGTGTGATTCATCTCGTGCAAGGAATGTATGAACACTGTTCTTCACCAAAATCCAGCTATACCCGAGCACTTTTCTCAAGCTTACATCTTTCATCACTGTCCTCACCTTTGCTATCCCATCACACCTGCCAACAGTAGCACAAATATTTTCCGGCAATATATAGTTTCCTACATTTTTCGATTTCAACTCAAAAATCCACTTAAATGAATGGAATGCTCTTCTAGCTCTAAATTGCCATGAACTCTGGATGCAGTAAGCAGGGCTCCTCGTACACTGGAACTCGGTTCTAGTGGCATCTTCTTTTTTAACTTTTGAGCTTCATGCAGCTGCCCAGCCCTGCCAAGAAGGTCCACCATGCAGGCATAGTACTCCACTACAGGTGAGATATTGTAATTTTCCCTCATCATATTGAAATATTGCCAGCCTTCATCCACAAGGCCTACATGACTACATGCAGAAAAAATCATACAAACATTACATAGTCTAGCTCAACGAATGCATATTGCATTTGGATAAATAGTTCTAGTGCATTTTACCCTTCCCATGCATTCCAAACCCTGCAATCATTGCCCTCCATGACACTACATTCCTATCAATTATTTTTCCTATCACATGGGAAACATGTTTATACTACCACAAGTCGAATATTGACATCCATAAGCGTATTCCCAACAGAAGAAAGATCATGAATTCGGTTGGAAACAAACATTAATGAATTTCCTTTCCTTCTTGCAAAGCTGCTAATTGGGCGTATGTAGGCAGAACACTCATTACGGTAACCTGATTAGGCTTCACAGTTGCCAGTTGCATCAGACGAAAGGATTTCAAGGCATCATTCGCACACTCATTCTGAGCATAACATGCAATTATTGCAGTCCAACAACATTTTCTTCTGGCATTTTGTCAAATGTCTGACATACAACCTCTACACATTTGCATTTGGCAGACAAGTCAGAAAGAGAACTCATCACAAAAATATCCCAATCAAATTCCCCTTGGACTACAAAGACGTGAATCCTCTTGCCTAACTCAAGATTCTTGAAGTACGAACACAAAGGCAAAACAATTGTGATAGTTATTGGGCTTGAATCAATGCCTGCCAGCAACATTTGAATGAAAGAGTTTCAATGCCTCAATAGCACACCCACTTGAGCATGTCCTACAATTATGGCATTCTAAGATAGCACAAAATCCCTTAAGGCATTTTGTCAAACACTAAGCGTGCAAATTCTGAATCCCCGAATTTAGCATACATGGTTGCAATAGCACTGCACACGACCACATATAACTTAACCCCACTTCTGAGTACATGACTGTGAACCTTCTTTCCCTGTAATAAACTATCACATACCTTGAGAGTACACTGGAAAGAAATTGTTATGTTGTATGCCTAACTATTGTATATCCTAATAAAGTGCCATTACTGTTGAGAAAGCTTGTTTTCTGGAATACCCAATCATGGCATTCCGCAAGAAAACATTTTGTTTGAGAATTTTGTAAAAAACTTGGCATTCATCTTCTATATTCCTGAACATACATGTATACTTATAAGCGTAGTAGCCAAATGAGTATTTTGCTCAAGTCCTCCAGTAAGTAAACGATCATGGAGCAGCTGGCCCTATGTGAGGGCTTTTATGCTGGTGCATGCCTGCAATATCGATGAATAAGCATGTGAGTCTAGACTAATTTGTTAACGGTCCATATACTGGATGGACAGACATTATCTTTATCAATTTTCCATCCTTGCAGAGATTGCTGACGTGTGATGAAACTACAACATCATTGTAATCAGAGAGTGGGATTGATTTACTGGGCAAGTGGGTAAAGAAAATGAATGTAAGTAAAACAGTAAACACAATATGTGCAGTTCTAAGGTGTAACCCAGCCAATCAGCAAGTCAATCTTCCCTGTCCTTTTATAAATATTAGAAACGGACTATCTTGATGCATGATTGAATTTCTTGTTAGCTTCTATTTGATAATAGAAACACAGTATCCAAATGCATGGTTGATCTTCTTGTGCGAGTTGCATGCCTGAATGAAGCAATCAATGTTATAAAGAGAACACCATTCAAGTCTGATGCTACTATTTGGGGATCTTTTCTTCTTTCCTGTAGAATCCATTCCAATTTTGAGTTAGGTGATTATGCGGCAGAGTACCTATTTGAGTTGGGTTTTGAAAATCCTGCACATTACCTAACATTATCAAACATCTATTCAGCATCTAGCCGGTGGGGTGGCACTGAAAGGATACAAACAATGATGAAAGAAAGGCTAGTAGGAAAAAAAACCAGTATGTGCAGTTCTAAAAGAAAGTACTATGAATTTTGAAACTTCTTGCCATTACCTACACCCTCGGATATTTATTAATCACCTTTACTCGTGTTCGTTTATTCACCTTTCTGGGAACGGCTTTTCAAAATTAATGCAGATAATAACTAAGCACTATTCACGGTTATGAATGAATGAACGAATGATTTTAATTATGTTCATGAAATCAGTCGGTTTATGGGACTCATGAAATAGAACCGAAATCATATTTTGCAACAAACCGAGCAGCTGCCGACCCCACCAACTACTCTATGTTTCCCTCTAACTCTTTACTGATTTTGTTTCTTCTACTGTGTATTTTGATCAGGTACCCTGCTGTTTCAGCAATCTTCTCCTCTTCAAACAAAGCCTCTAACGATTTGACTTTAAACAGATCTGAGTAACTGCACCTAATGTCCTCGTAAGCTTTACACTGCATGACGTAGTACCATTCTGTTTCCACTAAACCCAAAGAGCAGAAACAACAAATCCTATCAGCCCATGCCTCCTTGGATATTTTCCATCTCCCTGTTTCACATCTCAAACATGAACATTATTATGATTTCTTATTTTATAAGTGGCAACATGAGCATTAGAGTGCAGTTTTAAAATAGCCACTTATTATGGCTTTTTAATAAGTAAACATAACCAGTTATAACTGCCTTTTTATGGCTGTATAAATTTGGAGAAGTGGCGCCAATATGTGCCCACATACTAAAATCAGCAAACAATATGAAAAACTAAACAGCACAAAGTGGCGTACGAATCTGCCATTAAAAATTCATTGCCATTGAAAGAGTCGACCCCTTCAAAAATGGCGAATAGGGGAGAGGACCCAGTAGTCATGCACCCTAACTTCGCGCTTCTAATTATCCTAAGTCGAAATTTCAAATCACTCGCAATTTTTTACAGCAGCTTACTTGGCAAGTTCTCTGCTTATAACTAAGGTTTCAGGGCCACATCATCAAATATGATGCCACATCAGCATGCATTTTTGTCAAGGTGTCCAGAAAGGCCCCAAAAAATAGTGAGACCAATTCTCGTGCATTACATCATGAGTAGTTGAGCGCTGATGTGGTATCACATGATTGGTTGCTTTTTAGATCAAAAGCACACATTTTGTTTAATTATGGGTAGTCAAATCACAACTATTGGACATTATATAAATGACTATTGGGCCCTCTCCCCTAAGTCACAAATTTTAAAGACTGAAGCTTAAAGTAGTTAAAAGGAATTTAAATGCCTCTTCTTAAGCCAACTGTGAGTAACTAATTCAAACTGAATTTTTAAAGCTTTTTAAAACTATAAGCAACGTGGCTGACTGTAAGGCATTAACCATAAAAGTAGCTTCTGAAACATGCAAACAGAATAAATTCTTGAATGAAAGCATTCCACTAGAATTGAATTCCTTGTATAAGCCATAATTTAATGTAAAACTGACAATTTGCTCTAAAAAACCACTATTTTTCAATTTTTAGAGATTTCTAATGAAAATTTAAATAATATTTTTGAACTACATATTTTATGAAAATATCTTCATCTTAGACCTAAAGATTAATTTTTAGGATAAATGTGAAATTAGGCTAACAAATTTGATGTATATTCATGCATTTCTAACATCTTGGGAAGGGGCATAGTTAAACGCTTATATAAATTTATATATTATTATTTGGGTTAACTTGGAACATTATTTCTAATGACATTAATAAGGGAGGTAGAGGATGACATTGATGGTTAGAACTTTACTAGAGCTCATCTATGAAATTTTCTTATTCCTAGGCACTATATGGGAAAGTATACAATCTTGTCGTATAAGGTGTGGTCCATATTGTGTGTAGAGGAAAAAATGGTATGGAATTCTTAGAATGTATGCCTATCGAGGGATACAAGTCAGATATCTTATCAATAACGAATGCCTATTTTGAGTGCATTAAATATTTGACCATGGGGCATGTGTTTTTGCCTATAGATCTTGGTTTTGGTGCTTGTGGGTTTGTGAAACCATTTTTAGTTTTCTCTACTAACTTCTCTATAATTTGTATGCATTGGTTAGAGTTTTTATGGATGTTATGTTGTGTTGATGAAGTAGGGTATTTAAGATTAATATTGGCTATTCTTTGTTTAATGGTGGATTTTTTTTTTTAAAGTTATCTCCATATGCATTTGGTGTTATGTGTTTGATTCTCATTGTTTGCTAATTTTTAGATGCTTTCTCAATTTCCATTATATGATTAAATAAGTGAACATAGAAATATATGTACTATTTTTTAATAGTACACTCTATCTCAACAATAAATTTTATTTCTAAAATTTCCTTTTAAGTGATTTGTAAGGTCTAAAAAAATAATTTAGTTATGAGATTTAAGATTTGCTTGAATTATAAATGTTTCTAAAAATGGATCCATGCTTTTCCACGTTGGATTGGATAAATGCAAATAATAGTTGCAATTAAAGTGGAATAACTTGTGATAATAATAAATCAATATGAAAGGAAGAGTGGCGATGAAGAAAAACCCTTCTATGGACTCTGGTGGAAACCGTTCAAATGCTGGCGATGGAGATGATGCAGGCGATGAGGACTCTGGCGATGAGGATGGATATAAGATTTCTGCTGGTGATTTCTCTGGTGTTGTCGATGTCGGTTTCTCTATTGTTGTTGACGCCCACATCCCTGCTGCCTATGTTTTGGCCTCTTCTACGGTTTTTGTGGGCCATTCTACCCATGTGGCTTCAACCTTGCGTGGTGTTGGAGGGGGCGGCTAGGTTTCTAGTTCCTGGGAGGCCTACGAAGATGAAGATGAGGACTTTATTGGTGTTGTTTTTTCTGATGGCTCCAAATCTAATGGTGCAGAGTTCGAGGAAGAGTTGGATGGCTGCTTGTATTCCTGGAGTATGGAGGAGGATGGATATCTTTTAGATATCCTTCTGGAGGTTTGTTTGCAAGCTAAGGATAGGAAGGTGCCTGTTTCTTCTGTGGGAAGGTGCTCTATTTCTTCTCGGTTGGAGGCTTAATGCTCTGCCCAAAGGTCTGTGTTGGGTGTTGAGGGATCCATTTCCTTGCGCCGGGATGGGTCTGACCTGTGCAGATCTCTCAACAAGGGATTTTTGTGGCCGCCTCCTTTGTCCCCTCCCCTACTTCCGATTGTTTTTTAGCTTTCTACCCCTATGATTGATGGGATTTCGGGGGGTTTTGTGTCTTGTTTTGGGGTCTCCCTTGGAGGTCCCCATTCGTTTTGTTCTAGCTCAAATTGCATTGATAGACTGTGCTGCTTTGGGTGTTCCTTGCTCCTTGATCTCTCTGCCTCCTTGTTCGGATTCTGATCTTCATGATCTTTAGGGAGCTATTGCCTCTAGTGAGGGTTCTCAAGAAACTTCTTAGACTTTTTTGAAGACTTCTGTTACTCCTCTTTCTTTATCTCTCTCATTTCCTGATGGATGGATTGATAGAACCATGGTTGGTTTGCAAGCTACCCTTATTAGGAGATTTTATGGTTTTAGACCAAATATTAATGTTATTCGTAGGTGGGCTTCTGAGCTTTGGGCTGCTCCTAGTCTTCATATTGTGGCTTTGATGAATGGGTTTTTGCTTTTTTCCTTTGGTTCCTTGGAGGACTGCATTCACATTTGTCACGAAGGCCCTTGGATTTTTTGTAAGGCTTTTCTTCACCTTCAACGATGGTCTGCTAGCTTTGATGCCCCCAAGCTTAACTTGCAGCTTCTTTGGGTTCATCTCCCTAAGCTTCCTTTGGAATTTCGGGATGATGATATTATTCAAGATATTGCTGATGTTGTTGGTCATTTTGTTGCCTTAGACAAGGTTAGTAAAGATAGATCTGGCATTCTCTTTGCTAGATTTTGTGTTTTGGTGGAGTCTAGTTCTATTTTTCCCAAATGTGTGAACCTTTGCTCCAAGCTTGGTTCTTGGAAGCAAGAACTTCTTTATGAATTTTCTCAGTTGTTCCAGCCTGTTGCTCAGGGTCTACGTCATCTTGAGAAGGATCTAAATATTACCTTGAGTATTGAACTTGGTGAAACTCTACACTACCTCAAACTCCCATGGAGGTGTTGGTAATGGTCCTATTTTAGGGATAAAAAGGAATATGGATGGTGGGGTTGGAGCTGATTCTTTGTTGCCTCCCACTATTATTGGTATTGAGAAGTTTTCTACTGAGAGTTTTAGGCTTCATGGTGCTTCTTGCAAGCACAAGAAATTTTTTGGTGATAAGATTGTTGGCTCACCTATTTTTGGCCCTGATCCTACTCTAGAATCTTTGCTGAAGTTCTGATTCAAACCTCCTTGATTGGCTCTTTTGTTTTTGGGTCTTTCCAAAACTTTCTCTTGGTTCTTGGCTTCAGTCATTAGCCTTGTTGGATTTGTTGTTCTCTTTTTGCTATCCTTGTCTCACCTCTGGCGAGTTGTGTTCCCTTTTTCCCTTTATGGCTACTCTGTAACAAGTACTAGCCCTTCCAGTTTTATCATAATCAAAACTTGTGATAATAATAAATGAGTTGTGAGGGGTGGTTCTCAAATATAAGATTCAAACTTGAAGGATAAGCCCTCACATAGTTAATTTATCCTCCATTACAAATATAATTTTTTTAATGATAACTATAATTATTTCTAATTATAACGAAAAATTTAATTATGAGCTATAGTTCTATTGAATACAATAACATTAAGTATCAAATAAGCCCATCTTCATGATGATCATGCTAAGTTTTGTCTTAACCAATACATACCTGAACCTTCAAATAATTATTTTCTATTAAATTAATGATTTCCTCTACCATTAGTTCAAGTGTTTCATGGCCTATTCCCTCCCTTGCAAGGTACAATTTAGCTAGTTTTATTATCAATTCTACTTATAAGAAACCAACTCTTAAAAGACTTAGAATATTTTGCACTACATAAGGCTCATCTTGCACAATCTATAATTGCATTAGGATAAAATAGGACCATATTCTTTTCCTCTTGAATCCTACATGTGTGCTTGCAAAGGTCAATGTTTTTTTAAATACTTTCTACCAACTTCTTCCAATTTTCCCCTCTTAATTAGTATGTTTGGAAACTTAGCTATCGACACCAATATTTCCATTTTAAAATATGAATTTAATACAAAAAGCACACTCACATAAAGTAGTTGAATTTTGTGTAAAGTATGTGATAGAAATGTTAGTGATTTGTCACTATTGACCTTACCTTTTGGATTTTTGTCATAATAACATGGTTTCTATGGATATCAAAATTAGAAAATGCCTATTAGATGGTGAAACACCATGTGGAATTGATCTCACAAAGGTATGTAGCCAATTGAAAAATAACTATATTCCATGTATGCATAGGCTTGGGAAACCATGAAAGGAAGTAAGGTATGTGTAAATTTGTCCTAAACTAATATTAACAGAAATTATTGTGTAAATTTGAAAATACTTACAATTATAGAAATGAGAAATACATATAAAACATAAATAAAATAATACCACAAAATATGTGTAAGTGGGGAAAAATTGTTTGGGAGAAAGAAACTACACTCCAAAGTAGGCCAAATATATTATTTAGTAAAATAAATATAACTATGATACAATTGATGATAAATCCTTCATAGGTGTATCTCTAAGAAAATATATCTAGAGTACTTATAATGTCATAACAATACCAAGAAATTCATTACTCAATGTCTCCACCTCAAGTATCTTATAAATAGGAGTAGTAGATGAGACCATAAACTATTAATTACAAAGCAATGGACTAAAATCACCTAATAAAGTAAAAAAAATACATAATTTGAAAGCTACCACCCAAATCCCAATATTATTTCAAAGGGTAAAAATAACACATATTTTTACCTATCATAAGTGTATTGTAATACACTCAAAAATTGGTTGTTCTATTTTGGATTCATTTATCTACTCAAATATATCTTATAATATAGCATATCAAGAATCATAAGTTGGACAACATGTGTAAATTGTTAGGATTTTCATCCAAGATCATGATAGAAAAAACCTTGTGCTTCCACAAAGATACACTCACATAAAGAATCTAATCTTCTATTATCAAAATGATTGATAAAAGAGTTAATTTTAATGTACAATGAACTTTCTTAAATAAGAAAGGAAGAGGGAATCCATCTATCATGTGGATTGACAAGTGACCCATAATGTGGCACAAATGACTAGAAAAGTGTCCTATAGGTGTCAACCTTAGGATCACTAGGGATGTGCAAATTAACAACCTATTTGACCAAGTCATCAACCTCGATGCCAAGTGCTGAGTGACCTTTGAGGTGAGATGAAAATTCATCCAACCTCAAAAATTTAAAACATGATGTTTACCAAATAACTTGGTAAACTCTAGAGGCTAAAAGGTTGCATATTCTGTTAAACAAGATGTTGTCTAACTTCATCAACCTAAGTACACTTAAGTATAGTAAATAGATAAACTATTCACTCTAACACCCCCCTTAAGTGATACTTGGGGAGATCACAAAATGCAAATAGATAAAAATGGGTCCTGGTTAGAGGCCAAGTTAGGTACCCATGTACAATGCATTCTCAAAAAGTGGAGTATAGGAGAAAACTCACTGGGAACAAAATTCCTCTCAAAAAAGAGAAAGAGAAGGATTTAAGACCTTTTGAAAAAATGTCCTTGATGATAGGAACATGATAATGAATAATTCTTGAAACATTTAGAAGTTGTAAACTCTACCAATGATGATTTGGTATTTGATAGAATGAATGAATCTCTAAAAATTGTAGATCAAAATGAGAGATACAAAACACTGGATGAGTGAACATATGAACACTACTCAACCAATATACACAAAGTTAATCAAACTTTGTGAAGTTAAAAATATAGACCTAGTATTGTGATTAGGAGTACTAGAATCTCAAAAAGTGATCCACTGAAATAATCCCCCATACGAGAGATCAAGATAGAATATATAAGAAGAATATAAGCAAAACCAACTAAAATAGAGAGTGTGGAAGGAATGTAGAGATGTAAGGATGTAGTGACCTTTGGGGTGAGATGGAAAGCCTTCTAACCTCAAAAAGGTAGCACATGAGGTTTAAGAAGTAACATGGTAACCTCTAGAGGCTAAAAGGTTGCACATTTAGTTAGACAAGATGTAATAGTAATTGTCCCATACATTTGGTCATATATACATTTGGTTGTATAGGTTACTTGTTAGAGAATCTGTATGACCTAGAATCCCATTATGAGACTACAAAGCAGTTGCAATAGGAAGTGTAGGTGTTCCACTAGAATGGAGTGTGGTGCATGTGTGATGTGGTGATAAATCACCAGATGGGCTCAAAGCAGGATGACAATAACAACCCTTGTATATTAGAGGGAGCAACAAATGACAGGCGGTTGGATTGGGGTGCCTAGGTCATTCCCATCAACAACAATCCGTACTCATGTAGCTTGGGAATGGAAAAAGAACTTAAAAATGACTTTATGAGTGCCCCCGATGTTTAGAGATAATGATGCTTCATGATTAGATTAGGTTTTTTTATAGTTTGCATTCAAATAATGCATGTTGGTTACATGTGAAGAGCCTTTTTTTAGTTAGTATTCTTATTTGAGACTTTGTTTTTTCTTTTGAATAATGCATTCTTTGCATGCTCTATTTTTGGAAGTCATGTTATGTTTAGCCCCTTTGTTCTATTTTTTGAGGTGTTGAAAATCTTATTTATGTAGACCTCTGTATTCTTCTTTTTCAAGCTGCAATACAAGGAGAAATCTTTGTTCAAAAATAGAGAAACACTTTTATCTCTTCCAAAAATAAACGAAATGATTATATTTATGTTTTTATTTACTGTTGTTGCTTTTAGGGATGACACAAGGTGTAGAGACAATCATGTCTCTTGCATATTGAACCAAAAAAATTTCCTTTTATCCTTATCTTGTGTTTTCCTTTAGGGGATGATGCAAGGCGTCGAGACATTTAGGTCTCTTCCATGTTGACCCAAAATGATTTTTCTTTGTTTTCGCTCTCTTTGTGTCATTCTTCTAGTTCTAGGACTATTTGGGGAATGATGACAGTTCCAAGCTCTCTAAAAACATTATCGTAAGAACATACTGACCCTAAATCCATGGATCTCTCATGTGTTTGGAGTTTCATTTTGGGGGAAACACCTCTTTCCTTTTTTATGACATAGCTTTATTTGGAAACATATGAATTGGCATAGGGCTTTCCAAGTAAGCTCTCAAGTCCTCTTTATTGTTAGCATTGATCATTTTCTACTTTAAAGTAATTGCTCACAACATGGTGTTTAGCAATTTCTTTAAAGTGGGCACATACATTAGCATTATTCTTTTGCATTTCATGTTTCATTGTGTAGTCTTCTTACTTCATGTGATGTGTCATTTTATTTGTGGTGACATTGGTTGTGATGTCCTTCAAGAGCATGATGTTAGGGTTAGAAGGTAGATATCTAAAATTTAAATATAGATTTGATCAATAAAACATAGAAATTAAACACTGAAAATTATAACAGAAACAAGACAACACAGAGAATTTAACATGGTTCACCCAATCTGGGCTACAACCACAAAACCATAGCCATCCAATGATTTTATTATCTAGTGTGAAACATATTACAATCTCACTAATAATTCTCTACTACAATTCCCATCCCAACTACTTATAACAAACTTTTTAGAAGCTTCCAGCATTAGGGTTTTACAAAGTCAACTTTTTCTTTTATTGGCGAGGATACATGAAGAGTGTACAGTATAGCATGATCAGTTGCCACATACCAACAATCTCCCACTTAGAGACTGATCAGGCTCCACAACAATCTCTCACTTGGAGATTGATCTTGGATGACACTTTTTCACTTATAGCTCCCATTGGAAATAAGCACCTTGGACCACTGAAATTTAAGTACCACTGCATTGAAATTTCAAATTTTCATCAAATAGATTTTATTTTTTTAAACAAACCTAGTAGTTTAGGAACTACATTCAATTTGTTATAGATTCTATTCTTACATATTTTTGAAATAATATAGATAACTTATTCATTTTTTTATGTCAAGTTTTCTAACTCTAATTTTTCTGAATTTTTTGCCGCTTAACGACCTATTTTTTCCATGATGATCTCGCACACACCCAACAACCACCTTTTGCAACCAAGAAATCCAACTCACTGTTGTCCCACCAACTGTGAATACATAGCCTATGGTACTCTTCCTGGTATCTACATACCTTTCCAAATTTCAGTCAACATATCATTTTAAATTAGTATTAGATCCCCCAAAATATAAATATTTATTGGATGTGCCTCTCAAATACCTAAGAATCCATTTTACTGCATTCTAATGCTCAACATCGGGATGACTCATATACCTGTTAATAACTCTTACAACATGTGCAATATATGGTCTTGTGCATACCATGGCATATGTTAAACTACATACAGTTGAAGCATATGGTACCTTGCACATTTTTTCTTCCTCCTCTTGTGTCTTTGGACACATATCCTTAGTCAATTTGACATGACTGGGCAAAGGTGTGTTAAAAGATTTTCTATTTTCCATGTGAAATCTCTGCAACACCTTTTCAACATAATCAACTTGAGATAATTTTTTTTTTTCTATTTTTCCTATCTCTAGTAATCTTCATACCAAGGATTTGCTTTGCTTCTTCCAAATCCTTCATAGCAAATGAATTTGCGAACTATTGTTTTAACTCCTTTATGTGATTCATGTTAGACCTCACTACAAGCATATCATTAACATATAAACATAAAATAATGTAGCTATCATCATCTAACCTCTTAAAATAAACATAATGGTCTAAATTACAACAACTATAGCCTTGCTCAGCCATAAAACTATCAAATTTGATATACCATTGCCAAGGTGCTTACTTCAAGCCATATAAACTTTTATTCAATCTGCACACAAGTTTCTCCTTACCTTTGACCTCAAATCCTCTTGTCTATTCCATATATATTTCCTCTTCCAAATCACCATGGAGAAAGGTTTTTTTAACATCTAGCTATTCCAAATGCAAATCTTCAGTTGCCACAATACTTAAAACAATGCATATAGAAGTCATTTTAACAACTAGAGAAAAAATCTCATCAAAATCAATACCTTTTCTCTGTGCAAATCCCTTTACAATTAAATTGGATTTAAATCTTTTCTTACCTCCATCCTTTTCTTTCAGCCTATAAACCCATTTGTTTGGTAAAACCTTTTTACCTATGCAGACAACTTGCATAATTTCCAAGTCTAATTTTTTAGCAAGGAGGCTATTTCTTCTTCCATTCCATGCTCCCACTTAACCTTGGTATCCACCTGCATAGCTTCATCATAGCATTCTGGTTCACCAACATTGGTTAATAAAATAGAATACAAAGAGGGAGAAAATCTTTCTAGAGGTCTACTTATCCTTGAAGATCGTCTAACATTCACTAGAGTTTGTGGTATTTGTTGTTTTTGTTGTTGCAGAGCATAAGGAACTACTGAAACATCATTGTTTGGTGCATCATCCAACACTACATAATCATTTTATTATTTCTCATGTTGTTGCAACTAATCTTTGTACAACACTTTATCATTGAATATGACATCCCTACTTCTCACATTTTTTTATTTTCAAAATCCCAAAGTCTATAACCAAATTCATCAATTCCATATCCAAGAAATATACATTTATTTGATTTTGCATCAAGCTTAGTTCTATTTTCAAAATCTACATGTGCAAATGCTTCACAACCAAAGGTCTTGAGAAAAGAATAACTCACCTTCTTACCTATACATGCTTCTTCTGGAATACCACAACCCAAAGGATTTCAGGGACCTCTATTGATTAAATAATTATTAGTGTTTACAACCTCTTCCCACATGTTTAAAGACAACCCAACATACAATCTCATAGTCCATGCTTGCTCTATTATTGTTTTGTTCATGCACTCAGCTACTCCATTTTCTTGTGGAGTCCTTGGAACCAAAGTATGCCTATGAATACCATTAGAGGAACAATAATCTTCAAACTCTCTTTTGTAATACTCACTACCATTATTAGATCTAAGACATTTTAACTGTTTACCTATCTCATTCTCAACTAAGCTTCTCCATTTCTTAAAATTTTCAAATACATCAAATTTATAACTAAGGAAATAAATTCATACCTTGTTGCATCATCAATAAAAGTGACATAATATCGAGAGCCACTGAGAGAAGATATTTGAGTTGGTCCCATACATCTGTATGCACAAGCTCCAATTTCTCATATTTCTTTTGTTTCCCATCCTTGAGAAAACTAACTCTCTTTGTTTTCCATACACACAACTTTCATAGAAATCCATATTAACACATTTCAAACCTGGTAAAACATTATTTAAATGAAGTACTTTCATACATTTTTCATTCATATGCCCAAGTCTATTATGCCACAGTGCTGATTCAAAATCTATAGCATCTGTCTAATTTTTTGCCTATTGAACTACAACAACTATTCCTAAAGATTATTTTTATTTACAATAGATAAAAGTAGAAGGAATAGTATGACCTATACAAAGATATAAGGTGCCTACTTCCCAACATTTTGCTACCACTAAAGCACCTTTTGTAACTTTCCAATTTTTATCATTAAATGTAGCACAACCTTCATCATCTAGTTGCCTTGCTGAAATTAAATTTCTTTTAACTTTAGAATGTGTCTTACCTCAAGTAGTAGCCAATGATTCCCATTTGCAACTTAATTTTGATTCTTCCCTTTCCAACAATTTGGTAGGGTTCGTTATCTCCTAAATAAACTAGCCCAAAATCTCCTTGTCCCATAATCAAGAAAACTTCTATGGGGTGTAGCATGAAATGAAACCCTTGAATCTAACACCCAAGAATCATCAACATTATCAAGGGAAAGAATCAAATCATCCTAATCAAATTTATTACTTACCACATTTTCCTCTTTATTTCTTTCTTTTTTGTCTCCTTTATTTTTCTATGACCAACAATCTTTTTTTAAATGATCGAGCTTACTACAATACCAACAATCCTTCTTATCTCTAGATTGGGACCTTTTGTCCTTTGATTTTCCTTGTGACTTCCCACGAATTCCATAATTGTTTCCTCTCTCCTTTGTTTTTCCACTTCTTTTTGCATTCAAAACACTGCCAGATGTGGATGTTCCACCTACGAATTTTCTCGCTCAAAATAATACCAACAATATCATCCATTTTCAATGTATTTGAATCAGAAATAGAATTGCTAACATCCATTACCAAACTATTCTATCTTTTTGGAAAAGAACACAGAATCAAAAGAGCCCTAACTTCATCAAATTTTATATTTACAAAAGTTAATTGACCGGTAACCATATTAAACTCATTTAAATGATCAACAACTGACCCACCTTCTACCATTTTCATATTAAATAAATGCTTCATAAGAAATACCTTATTCAAAGCGGAAGAGTTTTCATATAACTTTGTCAGGGTTTCCATCAACTCTTGAGTTGTCTTTGTTGTTGTAATATTGAATGCCACTAATTATGTCAGGCATAAACAAATGGCTCCCAATAGCTTTCTATCCAAAAGATTCTAATCCTCATCACTCATTATTTTCAGTTTCTTGGCTACTCCTTCCAATGACCTCCATAAATCCTTCTGATAGAGATAATCCTCCATTTGCATCTTCCATAACTGATAATTCTAGCCATTGAATTTATCTACCTTCAATTTACCCTTGTTCACCATTGCTCCCACTTAACTATGAGACTCCCACTCAACTGTGAGACTTGCTTGCAGATGATAATCAAACACAACTTGCTCTGATACCACTTGTTAGGGTTAGAAGACAAATATCTAATAGTTAAATACAAATTTGATTAATAAAATAGAGAAATAAAACACAAAAAATTGTAGTAGGAATAAGACAACATAAATAATTTAATGCGGTTCACCCAATCTAGGCTGCATCCAGAAAACCACAACCATCCAATTATTTTATTATCTATTGTAAAACATATTACAATCTTGCTAATAATGCCCTACTACAACTTCCATCCTAACCACTTATAACAAGCTTTTTAGAAGCTTCTAGAATTAGGGTTTTACAAAGTCTATTTTTTCTTCTATTAGTGAGAAAGCAAAAAGTAGGAAAAAAAAATTCTCGAGGGTTGCCACCCGTGAACCCCTACCTGGGGCTCGGCCCAACCCTAGAACTCAATGATGATATATGAAGAGTGTATAGTATAGCATGATAACTCACCACATACCAACACGTGATCTATCTTAGCATATTATATTCCTCTTAGTTGGTTGATGTGACACACTGCATCCCCTAAGTTGTGAATCTTCTATTCTTTGATTGGTCCTCTCTTGGAGACATTAGACACAATGTTCCCTAATCTAAGACCTTACATGAACTAAGGAAAACTCCTTTGAACACACCTTACATTATAATTTCAGTTATATGGCCACCTTGCATAACACACTTTGCTTGCCTGTGGATCCATCTTGTTTGTTCATGAGTATCAAGCATACGAAGCTTTGCTTGCCTCATGAATCTTGAATTTCATTGTTGTGTGACACCTTATCAATGTTATCAGGAGGTATAACTATGGTCTGGTTGAATGGGAAGCTAAACGTAGGTGTGACTTTTCCATAGCCACTTGCTTGTGTGTGTGAGCGCATACCGGCCATGTGCGTATATGTCTCACCTCTTTGGATACTCACCCAACATATAGCCTGAAGTTCCACTGCCTCAAAGTGAGTGTGTATTTTTGGAAAAATAGTCTAGATTTGATCCACAACAGGCGAGACAAATGGTTGAAGCTTGATCCACCTCTTTTTGTTTATTTCTTCTTTTCTTTGTCTTTGGCAGTGCATGATTGTACCTTTTTGTTGCTCCTTATATCATTTTCATGTGTGTTCTTTTGTGCCTATGTTGGTTTCCCATAGGATCTTGATCATGTGGGCTTGTGCAACCCTCTTGGTCATTGTTGTCCAATCTAACTAGAATTTGTACATTTGGATCCCTCTTGATGTGATCTCGTCTACTTTAGTGTGAGTTTGAAGAAATTTCCTCTTCTCACTAAAGTGGGGGCTAAATCTAGTGTAGGAAAATGTATCCCTCTACATTTTCACACTTGTTTAGGCCCTTGTAAACTAAATGGATTGGGTGTTGGCAAGAAGTTGAGTCCACCTTTTACCCAAAAAGTGGAAGTGTTTTCCCTGATTTTCAAAATTTGACACATTTGATCTTAAAATTTGAAGTACTTAGAGATGGAATCTTCAAAAAAGTCACTCATCATAAAATGTAGTACTCGGAGTCTAATTTCCAAATATCTAATTTATTTCAATACCCAGATTGTACAAATTGAGTTTCAATCGGCATTTCTAAAAACCACTGTTTAATTTAAGTCACTTTTTTATACTATACCATGCATGTGTACAACATCCATATTTTGACCTAAATTATCATATTTTTCAAAATCCTTTTGAGAAAAGATTTGTGATTCACTGAAGCTTGTTTTCAATATTTTTTTGTAATTTTTTATTGAATATTTTTTTTTTTTTTAAAGTTTTATTAGACATATTTGTCGTTTTGAAAAATCATCATGTACGACATGCATAAGATGACCTAAACTTATCATTTTTTATTTTTTATTTATTTTTAATTGAAAATAATTGTCCAAAGTTTGTTCTCATGCAATTCGTTCGTCAAAATGTTATGTTGATCAAAAGTTATTAAAATACTAAAAAAGCCTGATAATTAAAGTTTATAGACTAGTTTCATTAGAAATTAATTGAAAAATAGAAAAATTAATCAAATTATAAAAAAAAATTGCATGTTTGGAATCTGCACCGTCTCATCTATAATGGGTTTTAATTAAATATAAAACATTTTTGCAAAATAGGTCTTCAAACATATGTTTGAAGTCACTATTTTCTTGTGACATTAACAGGACCTTTAAGTTGCAGGTCAAACTCAGTCCAAAGCTTAGGTTCGGATCCCCAAGCCATTTCTCAAACCAAAAAACAAGCCGAAAACCTACCCAAAAATTCATAATTTAAAAAACGGGATCCCGTTTCATAAAAATAAATAAAAATTTATGGTTCTATGAAATGAGAGTTTTGAAAATTACCAAAAATAGAAAGTTTCAAAAATGGAAAGTTTTCAAAATTGGATCTCGTTTGAAAACTTTCCAAGAATGAATTTTCAAAATTGGAAGTTTCCAAAATTGGAAAGATCCCATTTTGAAAAATTTCAAAATGGAATTTCAAAGGGATCCCGTTTTGAAAATTTTCCATTTAAATCTCCATTTTGAAAAATTTTCAAAACAGGATCCCATTTTGAAATTTTCAAAATGGGATCCCGTTTTGAAAATTTTCCAAAAATGGAATTTTTAAAAAACGTGATCCCGTATTTTAAATTTAGGGTTGAGATCTAGCTACTAAATGGGATCTTTCTTTTTAAAAACGGGATCCCATTTATGAAAAGCGTGATCCCTTTTTTGCAAGCCGATTTCATTTTTTTGCCTAAGGCAAAAACTTTCACGTTTCGTGGACTCATCTTCTTGCATTTACCCAACTTAATGTAGTGCCCCTCCAGTTGCTATTATGTATTTCCAATTTGTTTGGGCTATTAGTCAATACCTTTACTATGATAGACCTTGATATTTGTTATTGTCTTATGATCATTGGCTTTAGAGTGATGTGAATATTATATTGTGATGAGATGATGCACTATATGGATGTTACATTTTATGTTATGGTTTTGATTATCATAGTTATTAATATTGATATATGTTTATCGGTGGATTAATGATGCTTTAATTTTGTAAGTCTTGATGTAACTGTATTGGTGAAGGAGACGAGATTACATCACTCGCATGCGAGTGCTCTGTGATTCTATGATTTCTCTTCATAGTGTGATGGTTATGTTTATCCATGTATGACATTTATTTTGATTATAGGATTGCAGGTATAGGACATCGTCTCCACCTAGCTTCATAGGTTTGAGCGTGTCCATATCCCAATGGTATTGTTGATTGGGAGATAGTAACAGGGTTCCCTTGTCAAACCACAACCCTATCACAGTGTGTCGTCAGTTTGTGTCTAGTGTATTGTTGGGTCATGTCGTTTTTGATGTTTTGATAATTTATTATCGGTAGGAAGTATATGTGAAGATTAATGATTGTATGTTTTAAATGCTATTTATTTATTTTAGAGTAAAGTTATTAAAAGCTTTTAATTTAACTTAATTAATTAAATTTAATGTATTTGGTAAAGTAACTTAATCTTTGTGATTAAATTTATTTATTAAGTAAATTATTTAATTAAATAAATTTAGTTGTGGAGTAAATAAATTAATCTATTAAATCTATTAAGTGAATAGTTTAATTGTATTTGTAAAGTACATAAAGTAAATGATTTAAATCTATTTTGAAATTTAAATTGTGTTTTAAAGTATTAAAATGCAAATATCTTGTAAATGCATGAGAAAATATCTATGGTGGTTAAAAGGGAGATATTTGTAAATTTTGACTAAGTTTTGGGAATTTATTGAGAAATTGAATGGAAAAAGAAAATATCTGGAAAATTTGTTGTTAAAAGAAAGGAAGGCTTTTGTTGTATGGGATACATTTTTTTTGGATTTGTAAGTGAAGTTTTTTGAAGGAGGATATGGAATTTTGGATTTGGCAAGGAAGCACAACATCAAATTTTATTTCTTCAAACTTCAAAAATAGGTTCTTTTAATCATTTTATTTATTTTAGAAGCTTTGGTTTCTTAATTTTGAAGAGGTTATAAATCTTGCTGAGAATTCTTGAAAATATATTTAGAAAAATGAAGAAAACCTTAGATCTTTGGTAGGGAAAAAAATTTAAACAATAGGAAATACAAAATGAAAACAACATAAATTTTTTTGCAAATCTCTATTTAAATTGTGGAAATTGAGTTCCTTTGTAAAATTTGGGGAAAATTAATACCTCTATTATTTTGTCAAATTTTCCTGTAGAAAACATCAATTTTTATATACATTTACCCTTTTAAGCAATTGTATTTGTATAAAAAAAAAATAAAATCATATAAACTCATGCTAATGAGATTGTGTCTGAGAAATCAGAATTTTAAAAAAAAAAAAATTATTCCCAAGCTAGAACAAGGGAATTTTTTTTTTTAAATGGAATTGGGGGGTGGAGGGCGGACAGAGGGGCAGACGACTGCCCCCACAGTGCCCCCATAGAGGAGGTGTTGTTGTGGAGGCAGCGTTGCTGTGAACATAGCAGCATACCTCCCCCATGGGAGGGTTGCATGGGCAGTAGCCCCTAGCCACAACCGTGGCTCTTGTGTGTGCTCGGCTGTGGTTGGGGTTTGTCTTTTTATAAATTTTAATTATTATTTTTAATATATATTATATATTATATATAATATGTATATTATATTTTTTTTAAAAAACTATTTAAATTTATATATTTCATAAATTTTATAATTATATATATATATATATATATATATATAATTTTATATATTATTTTTAATATATATATATATATATATATAATTTGCAAATTTAATTTGTAAATCATGGATTATGTATAAATATTTAGATAAAAATATTTTTATTAAACATAGGAAATGAGAATTAAATTTATGTTTAAATGTATATTTATTTAAGAATAATATTTTTTTTTTAGTGTATGTAACTAGAATTGGACAAGTTATGGTAAAAGATTTTATTTAAAAATTTGATTTTGATCATTTTGTGTAATTAAGGAAAATGGATAATACATGCACATGGTTAAATAAATAAATATTTAAATATGAGAAATGGATGTTAAATTTATATAGAAACACATTCTTATTTAAATTAATATTAATTAATAGAGATGCATGTCTATGTCCAAGTAGCTATTTTATATTGAAATGATTTCAATGGGGAAATAATATTTTTTTATTTAAATATGAATGAGAAACCGAAGTAAACCTTTAGATTTAAATTTATTATTGCTTGTCAAATGCACAAGGGTGTGTGCAAGAAGTTGAGTCCACTTTTTGGCCAAAAAGTGGGTGTTTTTCCTGATTTTTAGAATCTGACACATTTGACCTTAAAATTTGAAGCACTTAGAGATGAAATCTTTAAAAAAGTCAATAATCATAAAATGTAGTGCTCAAAGTCTAGTTTCCAAATATGTAATTTATTTCAATACCCAGATTGTACAAATTGAGTTTTAATAGGAATTTTTAAAAACCACTATTTAAAAGTCGTTTATTTTTACCATACCATTCACGTGTATGACATCCATATATTGAATTAAATTATCATATTATTCTAAATCCTTTTGGGATAATTTTTATGACTCACTAAAGCTTGTTCTTGATATTTTTTGTAATTTTTTATTGATTTTTGTTTTAGTAAATTTTTATTAGGCAGATTTGTCATTTTGAAAAATTATCATGTACGACATGCATAAGATGACCTAAACTTATCATTTTTTTATTTTTATTTTTTTTAAATTAAAAAGAATTGCCTGAAGTTTGTTCTCGTGCAATCCGTTTGTCAAAATGTTATGTTGATCAAAAGTTATTAAAATAGTAAAAAACTCTGATATTTAAAGTTTATGGACCAATTTTATTAGAAATTAATTGAAAAATAGAAAAAATAATCCAATTGTAAAACAAATTACATATTTAGAATCTCCATTGTTTCATATAAAATGGGTTTTAATTTTGTCAGAAAATTCTACAAAAAAGGTCGTCAGCCATATGTCCAAAGTCAGTATTTTTCTTTGACATTATTAGGACCTTCAGCTTGTAGGTAAAACCAAGTTGAAGGCTTAGGTTCGGACTTCCAATGCTTTTCCTGAACCAAAAACCTAGGCGAAAACCTGACGAGAAAGCAAAAGACAATTCAAATTTTAAAAAAATGGGATCTCGTTTCATAATTGGGATCTCGTTTCGTTTGAACTATATTCCGACCGTTGTGAACAAAAAGGGATCCCGTTTCATAAACGGGATCCCATTCGCTAACCAATGGCCCCGAAATTCAATGCTGATGAAAATAATCCCAATTATAGAATGGGATCCCGCTTATGAATAAACTGGATCCCATTTTATAATCAGGATCCCGATTTATAGGAAGTGGGATCCCATTTAGATTATTTAAATACACTGCAAAAAATTACTGTGAAGTCTATAACTTCACATGTACAGCCGATAGCAGTAAAAGTGAATTATTTTTCATAAGCTATTGTATTTATAGGTGGTGAACTTGATTTTTAGTTGATTTTATCAAACGGGGCATCATCTACACCATTTTTGAAGTGGAATTGTGTTGTTTTTGTACTTGTTTGGAGGAACAAAATGTTTCAATTTGCAATATGGATTGAATTTTTCAGAGGAGGCATGAAGAAAACAATTTTTAAAGTGGAATTGTGGTAGTTTTCTACTTGTTTTGAGGAATAAAAAAGGAAGAATTTTGTCCTAATAGGTATTCAACTTCTAATTTGGATTGAATATTTTGAAGTATTTCACTATTAACATCCATTTGTTCTTGAGAATTTTATAATTATGGGAGATAAAGCTCGTAATAAGAGAAGGAAGACATTGACTCCTCAAGAAGTTGAAGCAAATAGGGAAAAGGAGAGACAAAGACAAAGACAAAGAATAATGAGAATGAAATCAATGAATGATGTTGGAGCAACCAATTCAACAATTATTGAAGATGAAAACATTGAGGATACCATGGTTGTAGATGAAGCTGATTTGCAAGGAGTCAATTTGGAGAAGAATATGATTATACAAACAAGTCCTACTATGTCTTCAAATCCCTCTTTGAATGCTGTGGAGAATGTTTCAATATGCACAAATCCAGGTATGTCTTCAAATCCACATGTTAGTGAAATGGTAAATTTGTATGTAGAAGTTTTACAAGATGCTAGACTTAATGATGTTGACATTGACTATATTCAGAGAGACGAAACTTTAATAGAGTTTGTTGAAAATAAAAAAGAAAAATATTTTGTTGCAAGTGAAAATCAAAATGATCATTTTCTTGAAAATGAATACACAACCTGTAATTTTGATGAAAATGAAAATGAAAATGAAAATGAAAATGAAAACCGTTTTGTTGATGAAAATGAAGATGAAAATGAAAATAAAAACCGTTTTGTTGATGAAAATGTAAATGAAAATGAAGATGAAAATCTAGAATGTGATGTTGAATTTAATGAAAATACTTTTTTAAAAATTGGAAGTGGTGTTACTGATAATCTTCCTAGTCAAATTTCTTGGAGGCAAATAAGAACACATGCGAATAGAATATACACCAAATTTTTTTATCGTAAAAAAATTGCATTTCAATGTCAATTAATGATGCAATTGATGAGAATGCAAAAAATGAGGAAAGTAATGGAAAGGTTAGGCTTTTATGCTAAACCAAAAAGAAAAGATCAATCATTAAAACATATTATGTCTACTATTGCTAGTGTCATTCAATCTATTGGGAAAAATAGTCAATCTAAAGATAAAAATGCAGCAAGAAGAGCTATAACTACTGGTATAGTTAATAAAGCAACTTTAAATAAAAGAATGGTAAACAATATTACTGAAGTTTTAAAAATACATCCTAAAATATTACTAAGAGTGGAAAAAAGAAGAGAAAGTATAGAAAATGATCCTATCAATCAATGTTGGAGTTTCAATGGATGACTACCGAGGTCTGATATAAAATTGAATGTTGAAATTAAATCTTTGATCAAAAAATAAATATTGGCATGATAATACTAGGGTTTCATCTAATGATAGAGATGTTTTAAAATTAAGGGTGGGGTCCAAAGTTTGCGATCCTCACCCAAAACACCTATTAGACACAACACAAACTGAATTTTATAGAAAATTTTGTAGCAATTTAGTGTTACCTGGTAATATTAAAATAAGTCAAAGGTCTTTTGAAAAATGTAAACCCTGGTATGTAAAAATTAATAAGCAATGAATATATTGTTGTTTTAAAATACATGTTCAATTTTGTTATTTTTATGATGTTTTTCAATATATACATTGTACCTTGCATACTAACATGATTATACAAGATTGTGGTATTGATATGCCACCTGAAGCAATAAGAGAGTTTATTTCAAGTTTGTTTTGTGAAAAATCTAATGATAAATTATTTTATTTAAGTTCTTGTATTTCTGGACAATGCATTAATTGTGGAAATCTTTCACTTTTAAGAATTTGTTTCCATGAAAGTGTTGATCATGATTTTGGACAACAATTAGTAGATGTCAAAAGATTTAGGAATGTTCACTATTCTTTAAAAGATGGAAAAATAGGAAAGCGTTGTGATTTAGTTACAGAAAAAGTTAGAGTGCATGCATTTATGAGTGAATTTAATAATAAAATTGTACCAAAATATGTCATGCACTCTGAACATGCTCGATGGCTTGATGGCCAATTTTGCGCATGTAGAAACACATTTTCAATTGGTACTATACTTTCAGTGGTTGATTTTGTAGAGAATTATACTCTCGCTCCGCAAGAGGAAATTCAATCTCAATATTATAACCCAGTGCAAGTAGCTATGTTTGTCCATATTGTTTATAGACATGCAGATGATAGCACTAAGGATGATAGAAAAGTTTTGAGGGAGTATCATTTTTATTTGAGTGACAATCGGTTACACTCATCAGAGTTTGTTCAATATTGTTTTAGTATATTTTATAGAAATTTAAGAAAGAGGAATCCATATGAAATAACACCTCATATGGTCAGATAATTGTACAAGGCAGTTCAAAAATGCTAGAATGTTCTATTGGTTAAGTAGGGTTCACAAGGAATTCAATGTCCAGCATATATGGAGTTTTTTTGAAGCTGGGCATGGTAAAGGAGAACATGATGGAGCTGGTGCGTGTGTCAAAAGAATTCTTGCTAGAGAACAATTAAAATTCGAGGATTCAGTAAAATTTAAAATGCACATGAGATTGTGGATTGGTGTAATAAAAAGATTATCTGTTGAATGATTACTCTAGTTCATTGATTCTTTTGGTTGGTGGAAGAAGAAAACATTGTATCTAGAGTTGATTGTGAGACAATTAGTGGATCTACTAAATGACATTCATTTAGGAGTGCGACAGCAAGCACATGGACTATTTGGACAAGGGAGCTTGCATGTTTTTTCCATTTTTGTATCTCAGGAAATTGGGAAGCTTGTGAAAATACAGAATGGGTTGAACAGTGGCAGCAAAGATCGTTGACACCTGCAGAAGCACATAATCAATATGAAATAACTATTGAAGAAAATGATCAATTGTTTGCATCTAAGATTATGACCGTGTTTCAGACCTTGTACAAGAAGGTAATTTTAATTCAATTTATTTCATTTTATTTCACTTTATTAAGTTATTTTGTAATACTAAATTATTTATATGGATATGCACAAGTTATTAAATCGAATTTTGTTGGCAGGACATGTGTATGCTGTTATTGCACCTGAGGGGAATGAAGAGCAAATAGAATATTGGTTGGCTCATTGTGTGGAAACTAAACATAAGTTGATAACACCTCGAGAAGATGATGATGGCTTTCATTATCCAACAGGTACGGTGATCCCCTTAAGACACCTCCTTAAGCAAATTTTGATAACAAGTTTTAGATTCCCTTAAGCAATTTTTTAGAACAAGTCTTTGATCCCCTTAAGAAAATTTTGAGAACTTATTTGATGATGGTTTTTGAACATGTTTTTGAATAGGATCGGTGGTGGTTGTTGGCACTTGGCTATGAAAATACTTGAGAAGAAAGAATGGTCTACCTACATTCGAAGACTATGAAACACATAAAACGATTATGCATTATTCACATTTGGTGGTGGCAACAAATATAAAGCTAGAGCGGTATCATGGAAGACCTTCAAAAAAATTTCTATGGTCAATTTCTATGGAAGAGCATGAGGCAATCATAGATGCATTGCAAAAAATAGAGGATGCAGATGGTACAATGGAATAAGTAAATACAGGTAAATATAGTTTTAGTTTTATTTTGTCCTTTTAAATAAATTAAATACATGTTTTGAAATTGGTCAAGTGTGTTATTATTTGAAATTGATTTAAATTGTCCTTTTATACATCCTTAAGGCATAATCACAAAAAGGATCTAGTCCATGCAGATTCAACCTAGACAACATGGAATACTTGGTAAAAATAGGTAATTATTAGTTAAATTATATTTAAATACATGTTTTGATTACATATTGATATTTCTTGGACATTAATAGTTAAAATTGATTTATTGTCATTTTTTGTATCCTAAAGCCATCATTGCATTGATCTCATACTTTGAAACAAAAAGGAGAGGATGTCTAGATTCAACCTACAAACATGTGTGGAATAATTTTAAATGTAGGTACTTGAATTTGTACATATAGATAGTTTTATATAAATTAAAATATGTATGTTTTGATGATTTCATTGATATTGCTTGTACCTTTTTGATATCAGGTGGTGTGAAGACCTACTACATTCTAGCCATGAGTTTGAGATGTTCTTGAGATGGCATATCCAAATTTTGTAAACATTATTATGAGATGACATATATGTACATACATACTTACAAAATTAAACATACTCTTTGTACTTCTATGTATCAAATCAATATTCTATATATTTTGTTTCTTAAATGTGCATGTTTTCCTACTTTGAAACTTTATGTTTACGTGTATAATCACTAAATATCATGCATACATTATTGTTAAATCAATTATATCCTTAAGACATATTATGACCCCTTAATACATCCCCTTAAGACACCCCCTTAAGAACCCTTAAGATGTCCCATTTAGGCATATTATGACCCCTTAAGACACCCCCCTTAAGACCCCTTAAGATGTCCCATTTAGGCGTATTATGACCCTTTAAGACATCCCCTTAAGACGTTCTATTATGACCCTTTTAGAGATCCCCTTAAGACATCCCCTTAATTAACACATTCTATTATGACCCCTTTAGACATCCCCTTAACACCCCTTAAGACATCTCCTTAATTAACACGTTCTATTATGACCCCTTTAGACACCCCCTTAAGATATCATTATTTGTTTTGACAACTTATAAATTAGTGTTAGATGAACTATTATTTATAGTATTTATTAATGCTTTTATTCTCTAATCTTCTATGGTATTGTTTATTTCTTAAAATTTTATCCTCTCTGGTATATAAATAGATTGCTTTTATTTGTAAATTATGATTTATTGACCGATTATTGATTGGGGTGAATTGAATAAGTTCATTGAGTAATTATCACTATTTATTGAATGTACATATCATGTATATCATGTATGAAATCACTAAATTTGCAAAGTATAAATATTAAAATGTCCTATATTAATCCATGTATGAGATCACTAAATTTCACATTAATGTCCTATATTAATGTCTTGACTATGAACATAAAATGCATAAATGTACATGTGTAAATTAAAATTTCAAACAATAATAAAGTCCATAATTTATGTAACATATTAAGTGCATGAAACCAATATATTAAGCACATGAAATAAAGTCCAATAGAGTACATGAGAAACAAGAAATATAGTCCATGAAATAAACAAATATAACACATAAAATCACATGTTTCTAGGTCATGTACTGTCTCTATAGTCAAGAGACCTCTTCACACCATGCGGACTATGTGGATGACTTGAAACACTTTGTATAAGAGAAAGATGAAATCAGATGTAAGACAATAAAAAAATTATTTAATGGCAATTTAATTTATAATCCATCATAAAATTAAATTGCCATCATATTTATGTCTGGATGCTCTAGTGCACCTGAAGCAACCTCTAAATTCTCTAAATCAATTTACATAAAAAAGACAAAGAAATTCAAAATTATATGTACAACTCTACAATTAATTTTTTTTTAATTCAATTTAATTTATAATTTATCATATTTTAATTATACCGTATTCTGAGGTTGTGCACTAGGCCCTTCTCCAAGACCTGTCTGTACATGCTCAACTACAAGATGTGTCTCATGCTATAAAAGAAAAATAATATGTAAAAATATCATATTATGTATATATTCAATTTAAAATTTATAATTGACTTTAAATATAATAAAAAAATTAAATTACCATTTGATCTGGAACTTGCTCTACATGTCCTCTTGGTAGTGTAACTATGTCTGGGTCAGGGCTGAAAATTGCACTAACAAAGTCCTATAAGATGAAAATTAAAGCATGTACAATTGAATTAGGTTAATATATATATATATTCAAGTTTACACATTTTGTGTAGAAATTTTGGTAAACAACCTGGAAATCAGTAGCCTCATGAGTAACTGCAACATCAAATGTTTTCCCAATGCCCATTCTTATTGTGGTATCAACCTAGACATACATGTACATAGACATTTAATG
Source organism: Sequoia sempervirens (assembly GCA_007258455.2). Taxonomy (NCBI): domain Eukaryota; kingdom Viridiplantae; phylum Streptophyta; class Pinopsida; order Cupressales; family Cupressaceae; genus Sequoia; species Sequoia sempervirens. The sequence continues at coordinate 156,834,880 of VDFB02168118.1, forward strand.
CTTATAATATTTACAAGTGTACATGCATGTGTTTCATATATCTAGTGAATTCAAAACTCATAAAATTGTAACTATACTAATGTAAACTTTAAACAAATTTACAATATGAATGTACCTGCCCCTAATCTATGACACCCGATAGTGGAGGAGTGCTTGAAAATCCCTCAGGAGGAATTAACATGGATGCTGATTGACTCACCTAAACCAACATAAATATTTAAAACATATATATTGATTCAATTATAAATTTAAAACTCAAGTTAAATAATTTATGATTTCATATATAATTTTAAAAATTGAAATCAAAATACCCCATAAGGGTTTCCGAGTATGATCGGTGTTGATGTATGCACTCGTGGAATAGATGATTTCCCTTGAAATGTCATTTGTACATGAAACAATTTGATTGTTAAAATGTATTGCAAACTTTTCTTTGATATATACAACAATCAAAATTCTTATAAAATGAACGTACATCTAGATGCATATTTATACCTATGTTGTAGTGTCCTTAGGGTGATGCTCTGCTATGAGGAACTCTACAAATGAACTGATGCGACCAGATGAACCACCAGAATCTCCTCGTCCACCTGAACTAGGTGTGGCCTGATCAGGTCCATAACATACCTGATGAAAACTAGTACATATATGGGGGACGGGCCTCGACACTCCTGGAGCGGTACTCGAACTAGCCCCATAAAAAAATCCTCGATCATCATCATCATTTTTATGCTCCCCACTTGCTATTGCAGAAGTGTGTTGATCAAGGTCTCTTGTGAGTGTACTAAGGGAACCTAATGTTGAGACTAAAGCTTGATGATGTATAGGTGTAGGAATGGGAGGACCAAGAGCAAAAACAAGGGGTTTCACATGCATGGGGCATTGGGGATCAATGCTTTCCCCTAATTTATGTTGTGGCATGCTGCCACCAACACCCTGAAATGATCTAAAATCAAAATAATTGGGATTTTTCCCCAAAACAAACTCTACATACAATTTTCTCAAAAAATACAATGGGAACTCCCAATTAGCATGTGGGGGACTATCAAAAACAATATACCATCGATCCCAAAAATGTGAACTCATCTGCGGATGTATGCACCACCTCATGGATATTCTAGATTTGTTGGGTGGAATGGGTTGTTGAGTAACGGGGTCAAGAAAGTAGGGGGCTAGATGGGCTTTCATTATTTTAAGGTATAATATTTGTTTGTAAGAGAGACCATCAAAATAAAATTGTCTCATTTGTTCTTTGTCTCATTGATGCCTATCAAGATCAGAATCAATCATCTTGATGGCATCAACAATGTTTTGCACCACAGATGCAAAACATCTCACATGTGGAGGAATCAATGCTTGACTCTACATAGCATTGATTTGATTTTGTAAGGATGCAACTTGATCATTTATTTTTTCTCTCAAGCAAGCCTCGTTAGATGCGATAGGTGTTGGATGTGGTATATTAGGTGGAGGGGGAGGGGGAGGTGGATGGGGAGGTGGAGGTGGAGGGGGGGAGGTGGATGTGGCTGGGGCTGAGGTGGTGGATTGATGATATCATCAATGTTAAAATCATCCATGATATTCTCGATATAAATGTACACCTGCATTAAATCATACAAAATAGTCCATGTGCATGCATATATTAAGATCATATATTTAACTGAAATAGGATGAGCAACATATATATTAAGAAAATATATTTAATTGAAATGCACATATATATATACATTGATTGTTCAACTCAAGAGCATGTTCATACAAAACTCAAAATTAAATGTATGTACATGTACATTTAAAATATAAAATATGATGCATAATTTCCATGCGTACAAATCAGTAAACTAAATTATGTACATACATACAAATTTCAAAATTTAAGAACTATATATATGCAAATATTTAATACATGCACATACATACTAAGTAATAAACTTAAAACATTCACAAAAGCTCATTTTATGTCTAACACACACACACATATTTATTACAATTCTTTAGTAGGAGAAATCATGATCTAGTAGATAGTCATAAAATATATATTGTTATATATTATTCATTATAAGTTCATAAATTCCACCAAATTCATAAATCCATGTCACTAAAAATATCCATCTAGAACCAAAATCATAAATTCATGACACTAAAAATATCCATTTGGAACCAAATTTATAAATTCATCACACAAAATATCCATCGTTCATGAAATTTATAAATTCATAACTATTTAAGATCATTGTTTTAATTTATAAACTATTGTGGCTCTCTACTGCATAGATCTTCATTTCTTTGTGTTTTCCTTTTCAAAATAAGGAGTTCTCCTCTCATCTAGCCATTGTCGATGCTCATCTATGATCCCATCCATAGCCCTAACAACATCAACAAGGGTTTGCATCCTAGATGCAAACATCTTCATAGGAGGTGCGACACATTCTTCATTTTGAATAATGTTGATTTGATCTTGGATGGTTCTAGAAGAAGCATTGATTTGTGCTTGCAAACAAGCATGTTCATTGATTTCAGGTGGTGGAGGTGGGGGGTTATGATGTGTGGGACTAATTTTCCACTAGTGGTGACTTAGTCCACTTTTGAGTCTAAAAATTTGGAAGTGGAAACGGAATCCCTATGTCTGCACTCTGGTTTCCCATAAGTGTTCGCTTCTGAAACTCTGATTTTCGGGCCTAAAGGTGACTTTTTTTTGGTATTTTGGCTAGGTCAACAAAGATATGCCTTCAATGAGTCTTCGACTTAGTCTTCAATGATTTTCAAACCCTAAAAGTACCTAAATTTGTAAACACAGGGAAAAAGAGAGAAATGTTGAATGTTAGGGCATGGGGGTTTGCCTTTGTCAAACCCCTTTTGGGTAATTAAACCAAAATGATGAAATAATGGAATGAAACATGCAATAATGGATTTTATTACCTTTCCATGATGTTTTATCTTGATTTTCTACAACAAAACATGAATAAATTGCCTTTGAATGTCCTTGGGAGCTATCTTGATGTCTTGCAATGATAAAACACTAGCTTGCTTGACTTGAGAACATGATGAGTGATAAAGGATCATGAGTTATGACTTAAGATGAGTTAGGAGGATGAAAAATGAGGGGAAAAACCCTTATTTATACACAATTATGCCTTAATTCTCAAAAATACCTTATCATAGGCTAACCTTAGGTCTTGAAGAATAAAAACCTGAAAGAAATTTGAATATAATTTTATTTTTGAGCCAAATGGGACTAAGTCACCCAAGGTGGTGACTTATTCCAGCTAGGAAATTTTGAGTGGATGTCAAAGATTAAGATGTATTAAATGTTGTTTATTGGGTTCTTCTTCAACAAGAGACTTAATTAAGGCCTGTAAGTGCATAAAGGGGCCATTTAAAGCATAAGAAAGGTGTAAATATTGATGATGTAAGCCTAAGAAAGTGTGAAATTTTGTTACAAGACTTCACAACACTTTGAAGTAGGTCTTGGTAAGTTTATTTAGGTGAATTATAACATTATGGTCCTAGAAAAGTGTGAAGATGTGTTACAACACCTTACAACACCTTTACAAGACATCATTAAATTCCTTTTATTCAATTTGCAAGGGTCCAAGACCTAGTGTGGATGTGTAGACACCTCACAACACCAAATCAAGGCCTCATTAAGTCTAATCTATCATCAATTATTCCCATATCAAGCAAAGTACACACTTTTTGGAAACACAAATACAAGGTTATCTCACTCATTTTTCTCCTAACAAGCAATCAAGTGACCTAACAACTTGAGTATTCATGCATTATAGAAAATTTAAGTTCACAAGAGTATTCAAGATTGTACAAGAGCATTCAAGAGTATTCAAGAGCTGATTATCAAGTGTTTTGGAGCATTATTCAAGTATCAAGCATCATGTCAAAGTCATCATGCATCATGTTTGTTTTTTAGTTAACAATTGTGATGTAGGGTTTCATGATTCAAGAAAACATTCAATTCAAGACCTACAACATTCAAGCAAGAGTCAATATCCACATCCATTGGAGCCATTTCATACATGTTTACAACCTTTATTCCTAGGGTTTGGTTAGTTGCAATATATCATTTTGTTCATTCATTATTCCTCCTTTATATTTCATTTCATTTCATTTCAAGGATTGATTACCAAAATGGGGCTTGACCAAGGAAACCCCCTTTCTACTAAAAAAAAACATTTTCCCCTTTCTTTAGTGTGTGATTTGCAGATCTAGGTTGAAGATACATTGAAGAGAAAGATTGGAAAGAAGTTCTTAAGTTTACAAAGTTGTCCTAATTGTCACCTTGTTTACAAGATCATTAAAATACACCTATAGGGTAGGATTGAGTAGTTCAGATCCAAAAAATCAAGTTGAGAAGAAAAAGCAAAGATTGAAGAGAATATTCATATCTTGATCCTCTAGAAAAGCTAAGCAAGACTAATGTACACCACTTCTGGCATATGAGTCCAAGTACAGGTCATTTTCCAAATTTTTTAAGATCTTGAGTCAACACTACTAGATTCATGTTTCAACCTAGAAACCCTATTCTAGGACTGATACACCTAGCCTAGTGTATGGGTCCCAGTGTGCCCTAAAATCAGCGCTTTTAGCATTTTAGAGTTTGTTCCGAGAACACTTGGGTTTTTTAGGTGCACCTCTCTAATTTCCCAATTTTGTATTATGTTTTGCATTCATTTCTAGGTCATTTTGTTGAAGGTTTGCACATCATTAGGTTTTCTCATTAGGTCTTGCATGTTACTTTTCTTTCCAAGCCCTAGCTTGGTGGTGAACCCACTTTTAGTCCCTTATCACACCCTAGGAAAACCTTTAGCAGATCTCTTACCTTCATTCCTCTTTAGATTGAGATCTCTAGGGTTTCCTTGAGTGAAACTAAGTGAAATAGGTCTAGGTCCTAACCCTAATGTTCCATCCCCCAAAAGATTTAAAATCCTATTTACTTCAGTTCATTTTGGTGAACTTGTATTTTGAATACCTTATTTCTAATTTGGAGTGCATCATAATCCTAGATCTAGCTTGCATTAGCTTTGCATTAGGGTTTTGCATTAGTTAATTTGCATCTAGGGTTTCTAAATCTTGCATTAGTGAAAGTGAATATAGGTTGCATTTTTTCCTCTTTCATCATTGAATTTCATCTAAAATATGCATTTTCACTTAGGTTATACATCATACAAACCAAAAAACATAACATTCACACATAATTTGTTAAAAATGATTGAAAAACCCTAATCTGGGACTCATATGCCCCTTTGGGAAATTTAGTCCAAGTATAGGTGATTTTTCCTATTTTATGGTTATTCTGTGGTGAATGTTATTCAACATTTAAATCTTTGAAAAACCCTAATTGGGACTCATACACCCCTCTGAGCGATTTAGTACCGTTTCAAATTTTAAATTGTATTTTCCAGCATTAAAAACTCTATTTTTGTTTGCTATTGTTAGTTATCTGTTTTAGTTTACAGAGTTTTTGTTACTTCCATTTCATTGCATCTAGCTTAATTTCATTTGAATTGAAATTAGAGCATAGCATTTATTTTGTGTTCATTGCATCTTACACTTTATAGATTACCCCTTGCATGAGCTTTCCAACTTGGTTTCTTATTGCTAATACTATAGTGAGATGAAGTTTGAGACTCATGTCATCCCACGATATCACAATCATCATGGATCTCAAGGGTTATCTAGCTCTTTCACTACTAGTGTTGACACTATTTCACTAATTATGGACCATACCTTTGACAACTCTTTACCTTCAAGTAGTGTTGTAAATGTTGAAACAATGGTTGCTAGTTTTTTGCAAGAAAATATAATCCAAATTCATGAAGACTTAGCAAACCTACAAACTCAAATAAGTATCAAAAGAATTTCAACCACTGCTATCCCTACCATAGATAACATACATCGCATGATTGAAAGTGAAGACAAAATAGAACTTGCACATGTAACATAGTTCAGAATTTTGGGAAGTGTCTTACCTCAACCACTAGTTGTGCTTTACCTTCAAATATTGTCCAAAATTGGATAGGAACTTAAGTTCCTCCTCTTACAACCATTGCATCTATTCCTACCTATACCAACCCTCAAGTTATAACAACAATGCAGCCTACAAGTAATGCCATTCCTACATTGCATATTTCCGTTAGTATTCCTAGTGCCTTTGTGGCATCGCAAGAAATATCTCCTACCACTTCACCTCCCATAATAATTCCATTCACTTTTCCCTTGAACATATATACACCCCTACCATACTCACCTCCATCTCAAAAACAAACAATGATGTCGTCATACACCAACTTTTGCAAACCGTTTTATCCCTTCAAAAGAAAGTTTCCACCATAAACCAAAATCAAAATAGTCAACCTACATACTATTTCAAAAGAAACCCCTTATCCTTGGGGATATTGAGAACGCCAATGCCACAAGGTATAGAGGTTCCTAGATTTGAGAAATATGGGGGGAAAGAAGATCCTTCTAACCATGTTTCTGCTTATACCACCTTATGTAGTGACTTTATTCTTGAGGATAAGCTCTTGCCTAAGCTTTTCCCTAGATCCTTGAAGGATACCACCTTAGAATAATTTTCCTCATTACCAAACAACTCAATTAATTCATTCAAAGAACTTGTTAAGGCCTTTATAAACCATTTCCAAGTGCATATGACTGCTAAGATGACCTTAGCCAATTTGGTGAGATGTAAGAAAAAGGATGATGAAAATATTACTAACTATATTTCACGCTACCAATTGCTTTATTCCAAAATCAATGTAAAGATTCCCAACTCTAACCTTCAAAGGATGTTCATTGAAAACTTGAAAACTAAGATACAAGATAAGCTTGCCATGATGAAGTTTCCCTCCTTCATATACACTTGTGTATTTCCCTTCATGATTATCAAAACTCGGTTAGTAGTCATGACACAATATCCACCTATAGCCATCCTAAGAAGTTTGAATCTGCAAAAAACAAAAAATTATCAACCTTTTAGAAAATAGAATAAAGGATTTCTTCAACTAAATCCCCCTCAACAAACAAATCAACATGTTGATACCCAAGTGGCCGCTGTAAGGAAGATGACTCCTTTTGCATTTGGGGATCCAGCTAGGCAATTCACTCCCTTACCTAATATCCTACATAACATAATGTCATAACTTTTAGAACAGAAAATGATCACCTTGACTCTTGTTAAAACTCTCAATCCTAATAAGACTTTACCTCCAAATTTTAGATCAAATGCTTACTACCATTATCACCGACAAAATGGGCACAACACAAAACATTGTAAGCGTCTTAAACATCTTGTGCAAGACCTCATTGATTCTTGTCATCTTTCGATTGGAGGTGTTATTGATCAAGGAAGTAAATTTGCTGCCCCTCCTAACCAAAACTTACAAATCTTTACCAACCCTGTGCCAAAACATAATATTTCATTTGTCAAAGCTAGTGAAACTTAAAAGAATGATGTGATGAATGTTGACATGGATGATGACAACATGGATATTATTGAACAAGATCTTATGGATGCTACTCCTATGGATATGGATACTATTAAAAAGGGTTTAATTGCATTTATTGAAACTCAACCTTGTAACTTGGGTTGAAATAAAAAGCCTCTTGACATTGCTTTATCATCCTAACACATTATTTGAAATACACTTGATGGTCCTCTTTACATAGCCGGTCAAATCAATGATAAGTTGATTAATGGGATATTAATTGATCTCGTCTATGGAGAGAATGTGATCACTGAAGAATTCTTACTTGTGCATGAGCTATATCAAGAAATATATGATAAACCGAAAGCATGGATAAAGGCACATAATGGTTTAGCTTTCCCTACAATGGGATCGATCACCCTTACCTTACAAATGGGACCAAAAAATTAGATGTGTCATTCTCCATCATCTCGATGTTGGACATATTTTGTATGAAGCTTGGTTACCCATGGCTATGCTCCATGGAAGTCATCATGTCAGTCATGTATAAATTCTTAAATTTTCCCTTTGATAATGAAATTTTCATTATGCACCATAGTGTCTTTAATCCTTTATCTTTTCAAGGGAAATTTTCATTAGATTTCTTTTGGCCCGAGCCTATGGAACCTATTAAACCTCGTGAGGAATTATTTTTCAAATCCTATCAAAATTTTAAAGAGAAATACATAGCAGAACTATCCCTTAAAAACATGCCTTAGCCTATGATTGAGCCTACAATCCTTGACGAGACCATGATCAAACCTAAAGAAATTCCAAACAACCAAGACCAACCTAAGACAAATCCTTTTCCTATCTCCTATAAAATACCAAGAGATAACAAAAGAAATCTTGTCATGCCTCATAAAATAAAACAAGTTTGCAAAGCCAAAGATAAAGTGGTTGAAAAACCTTCCATGGTTCCTTCCATTCCTCCCCTTACGGAAGAAAAGAAACCTGTGGCTGATAAACCCACTCCTACACAAACTCAACTTGAAAGTATTACTAAAAGAAATATAAATGCTAGAGAACATAGGAATAGACGTCATGCTCTTGCTCAAAGGTTAAACGAAGAAAGAAATAAAGAAAATAAACATCCAAATTTGACTAAACCAATGCATGACGAGTCTCCCACGTTGCAACAAAAATATCCTATACCGCAACTACAACATGAGCTAAATCCTTCTTTAGACATTATCATTCAACAGGTCCCATTGTGATTAACTTGGATGATGATGATGATGAGGTTGCTAAGATAGATGAAGAAGTGCATAACAAATTGAATAAATTGTTTTCATCTTTTATGAGCTTAAACAATAATTCTCCTAAGAACAGTGTTGAACTTGGTGATACCCCTAGTTCGACACTTGCTATTTTCCCTTTAGCTAGTTGTCTTCCTTTTGTATATGATGAACACGATTAGGATGTAGACGAACTGCTAATAGGTTGATTTGCATGTGCCTTACTAGTCTTTTTTTTTTTTTGCATGTTCCTTGTGTGATTACATGTGTGTAATGTGATCTCCCTATACTATTATGTTTGATGTACCTCAGTGGGTGGAGGTGGAGGTGAAGGTGTTGAAGATGGATGGCATGGAGGTGGATTGCAATATTATTGAATGGATCCATGTGATCTTTAAGATATGAGCACAAACCTGCATTAGATTTGTAATTTCAAGATGTAAGATACATGTTTAGGAAATACCTTTAAACCATTGAATGTAAATGGCCTTAAATAATTGAATACAAATGATAAAATTATATGTAAGCCTCATTTATATGTCTAAGGCACATGTTGAATGAAAATACAATTAACTATTGATATTGTATAATCTTGCGGATCTTATTATTGTTAAATTTGGTTGGGCCTTGGGAAACTTTGATCACCAAATTTTAAGAACTTCTTTGATCCCCTTAAGAAATTTCATATTGGAACCCCTAAGAAATTGAATTGCGATTTAGGGTGACATGATGGCTTAAGGGGATCTACGTCTAGTGAGGTCCTAGGAGAAAATGACATGGCTCAAGTGAATAAAATTTGGTGAAGTTTCCCAAGGCAACCAAATTTCATTAAGAGCCTTTAAAGAAAAAATGATGGCTCTATGGTTTAGGGTTTAGAATTTAGAGTTTAGGGTTTAGGGTAATAGGATGGCTTAAGGGGATCTACATGTAGTAAGATCCTAGGAAAAATGACATGGCATAAGGGAATGAAATTTGGTGGAGTTTCCTAAGGAAACCAAATTTCATTAAGAGCCTAAGAAAAAATATGGCTTTAGGGTTTAGGGTTTAGACTTTAGAGTTTAGGGTTTAGGGTAATAGGATGGTTTAAGGGGATCCATGTAGTAAGATCCTAGGAAAAAATGACATGGCATAAGGGAATGAAATTTGGTGGAGTTGCCTAAGGCAACCAAATTTCATTAAGAGCCTAAGAAAAAATGATGGCTTTAGGGTTTAGGGTTTAGACTTTAGAGTTTAGGGTTTAGGGTAATAGGATGGCTTAAAGGGATCTACATGTAGTAAGATCCTAGGAAAAAATTACATGGCATAAGGGAATGAAATTTGGTGGAGTTGCCTAAGGCAATAAAATTTCATTAAGAGCCTAAGAAAAAATGATGGCTTTAGGGTTTAGGGTTTGGACTTTAGAGTTTAGGGTTTAGGGTAATAGGATGGCTTAAGGGGATCTACATGTAGTAAGTTCCTAGGAAAAAATTACATGGCATAAGGGAATGAAATTTGGTGGAGTTGCCTAAGGCAACCAAATTTCATTAAGAGCCTAAGAAAAAATGATGGGTTTAGGGTTTAGGGTTTAATAGGATGGCTTAAGGGGATCTACATGTAGTAAGATCCTAGGAAAAAATTACATGGCATAAGGGAATGAAATTTGGTGGAGTTGCCTAAGGCAACCAAATTTCATTAAGAGCCTAAGAAAAAATGATGGATTTAGGGTTTAGGGTTTAGACTTTAGAGTTTAGGGTTTAGGGTAATAGGATAACTTAAGGGGATATATGTAGTAAGATCCTAGGAAAAAATTACATGGCATAAGGGAATGAAATTTGGTGGATTTTCCTAACACAACCAAATTTCACTTTAAGATCTTGTGTAGGACAAAATGAATGGTTTAGTGTTTAGGGTTTAAAATTTAGAGTTCAGGGTATAGGGTTTAGAATTTGGAATATTTAGTGAACTTGCAAGTTAGTGAAGAACATTTTCTTGTGGAATAGTTGATTGAGATCTACTCTTGTTTCAACTGACCAACCTAGATCATGATGGCAACTTTGATCACCAAATTTTAAGAACTTCTTTGATCCCCTTAAGAAATTGAATTACGATTTAGGGTGATAGGATGGCTTAAGGGGATTTACTTCTAGTGAGGTCCTAGGAGGAAATGGTATGGCTCAAGTGAATAAAATTTGGTGAAGTTTCCCAAGGCAACAAAATTTCATTAAGATCCTTTAAAGAAAAAATGATGGCTTTAGGGTTTAGGGTTTAGACTTTAGAGTTCAAGGTTTATGGTAATAGGATAAAATTACATGGCATAAGGGAATGAAATATGGTGGATTTTCCTAAGACAACCAAATTTCACTTTCAGGTGTTGGGTAGGACAAAATGAATGGTTTAGTGTTTAGGGTTTACAAAACTTAGGGTAAAGTTTTGGTGCCCCTTGGGATATTTAATAAACTTGCAAGTTAGTGAAGAACATTTCCTTGTGGAATAGTTGATTGAGATCTACTCTTGTTTCAACTGACCAACCTAGATCATGATGGCAACTTTGATCACCAAATTTTAAAAACTTCTTTGATCCCCTTAAGAAATCGAATTACGATTTAGGGTGACATGATGGCTTAAGGGGATTTACATCTAGTGAGGTCCTAGGAGAAAATGGCATGGCTCAAGTGAATAAAATTTGGTGAAGTTTCCCAAGGCAACAAAATTTCATTAAGAGCATTTAAAGAAAAAATGATGGCTTTAGGGTTTAGGGTTTAGACTTCAGAGTTCAGGGTTTAGGGTAATAGGATAAAATTACATGGCATAAGGGAATGAAATATGGTGGATTTTCCTAAGACAACCAAATTTCACTTTAAGGTGTTGGGTAGGACAAAATGAATGGTTTAGTGTTTAGGGTTTAGATTTTAGAGTTTAGGGTTTAGGGTCTACAAAACTTAGGGTAAATTTTTGGTGCCCCTTGGAATATTTAATGAACTTGCAAGTTAGTGAAGAAAATTTTCTTGAGGAATAGTGGATTGAGATCTACTCTTGTTTCAACTGACCAACCTGGATCATGAAAACTCATTCATATTATAATCTTGCACAATCTTATTATTGTTAAATTTGGTTGCCTTGGGCAACTTCACCAAATTTTAAGAACTTCTTTGATCCCTTTAAGAAATTTGTCATATTGGTACCCCTTAAGAAAGTAATTTATGATTTAGGGTGATAGGATGGCTTAAGGGGATCTAGATGTCTAGTGAGGTCCAAATTTAGTCATACTATAGCCTCGTTGGTTCCATCTAGCTCTGGGTCAAAAGTGTTTACCCCTCTAATAAAAAAAAGTATGATGTTAAAAATGAATCAATCTATACATATCACAAAAATAACAATAATCTTAAATGTAACCCATACTCTAACCATAATAGAATGCTAAATGATCCCCACCCCTAACCATATCCTAAGTGAATTGTAAACCTAATTGAAACTTAATTAAATTATAACCTTTACCTAGTCTTAAATGTATTCCTATATTATATTATATTTAAATTAATTTATATTTGTATTATAATTATATTAATATTTATTATATATTCCTAATTGTAACCTAACTATTTACTACAAAGCTAATTGAATCTTAAGCCTAATCCTCGTTAAAACCCCAAGTAAATTGTAACATTACCTATCCTTCATTGTAATCTTATATTATATTTTATGATATTAAATATTTATATTATTTAATATATTATATTAAATATAATATATTAAATAATATAAATATTTAATTATATTTCTTTTATATGAATGATCATCCTCCTATCTCTAAATTGTAATAATCGCATGTAGTTCCTCCAACCTATCATCATGTACCTCCTCCCTTTCCCATGTAATAGGTGTACCTTGTAGGTGTTAAATGGATCCATCTTGGTCTCCTTATTGATGCATTTATATCCTTCCACATAAATCTATATAGTATCAAAATATAGGTAATTTTATGGTTATTGAATCTCTCTTAATTGCTAAAGAATCCATTATTATTGAGGATGGGTGGATTGTTATCTAGGATCACATCTTAAAAATCCTATCGAGGTCATGTGGTATGTGTTTCTTAATACATATATTCCCATAAAAACCTATTTCCATGTGTTATCAACTCTCCTATATAAATTTAGACACCTTACTAGATTTAAATTTCATATGATATATATGTACCCAAGTGTTTCCAATTGGAACTGCTATAATTATACTTCTATGGCATTCTAGTTATTCAAAATAGTTTTCATAAATCTACCGAATAGAAAAATTCTTGACATTGAACCTACATAATTTTAGGTATGTCCAATGAAAGAAACTTTACCCATAGCACTCTCACTCACACTCTCCTATCTTGTGGATATAATAGAATAAAGTTTTCTTCCAATGATTTAGAACCCTAATGATCATGTGTAATTGTCATAGAGAGTGATCATCCACTCTTCATAAACTTGTAGAAACCAAAAGGTTTTATATTACGTGTTCAAATAAGTGAAAACATTACAAAAAGCTCTACTAAATGGTTATAATAGAGGGTTTTTTAAGGCAACCAAATTTCGTGTTAAGGTCCTAAGATAAAATTCAAATGCTTTAGTGTTGAGGGCTTAAATTTTACAGTTTAGGGTCTAGGGTTTAGCAAACTTAGGGTGAAGTTTGGGTGGCCCTTGGCATAATTTAGACTTGCAAGTTATTGCCAATTGGAATCGATTGTACGCACTTAGATTTACAAATTTGCTAACTAAATTTGCAAACAAACATCAAGATAAACTTTATGAATTTTAACTATTCTTTAACATATTGTTTTCTAATCTAATTATAATTTAATATTGAAACTAAAGTTTAATATATATCATTTTTTCCATACAAAGAAAATAAAATTTAAAACATTTAAGCAATGCAAATGAATTTTTTAAAGCTCAAAATTACCTAGTTTTCAAAATAAAAATGTTTTGTTCGATTTCAATTTAGGGTTTTATTAATTTTTTTTGTTCTAATTCAATTTAGGGTTTCAATTTCTAAGCAATTAGGGTTTATAATGCAATTTTTTCATTTCAATTCAAACTAGGGTTTTCAAATTCAATTTTTTTCGTTTGATTTGAATTCAGGGTTTCAAAAAGCTTGATTAAGGTTTATAAATGTATTTTTTTTATTTCATTTCGATTTCTAGGGTTTTGAAATGCAAATTTTTTGTTTTGTTTCAATTAGGGTTTTCAAATTCTCTTTTTTGGGTTTAATTGAACAATTTAGGTTTCAAAAGTTAAATTTTGTTTGTAAAACACAATTTAAGGTTCATTTTTTCATTTTTATTAAAAAACCTTCATGTTTCATTGCATTTTTTTGTCTATTTTTACAATTATTCATTTCTACTATAGTTAAAAAAAAAAACTCAAAACGTTAAATAATTTTTTTTTTAAATGTTAAATTCACTTATTTTCTTTACAATTTCAATTAAAATTTTAAAAATTCAAAAATTGCATGTGGTAGTGCACAGCTGATTGTGGGGGTCCTGTCGGACTCAAGGTCCCATCTGCTGTGTGCAATAAACTCTTTTTAAAAATAAATAAATAGCAATATAAAACGGAATCCGATTTCTACAAAATGGGATCGATTTCTAAAATTGGGATCTCATTTAGTAATCGGATCCGTAGTCGGGATCCGTTTCATAGTAATCGGGATCTGTTTCATGGAAATCGGATCATGTGCCTTTTCCATTGGTTCAAGATCCAACGAAACATGATCCTGAATTTTAAAAAGCGGGATCTCATTCGTGTTAGGCTTGGGATCCGAAGTTGAATGGTATCCCAAATTTTAGTAAACGGGATCCCATTTATTAAAATCGGGATGCCATATTGTCAAAGCTGATTTCAATTTTTGGTTAAGGAAAAAAATTCCACATTTAGTGGACTCAACTTTGTGCACTTACCCACAAGTAGTTATTAGAAAGGGAATGATTTTAAGGGAAATGGTTATTCATTTTAGATGAAAATAAATTTTTAAGGAAGTGATTTTTATTTATATTTCTTATTGGTAAAACAAATTTATGATAAGATTAGTTATGTTCATGTGATGTATTGAGGAATTATAGAGTTAAGAAATTGGTTATGATTTTTCTTATTCTATGAATAAATTTTGTCTCTATCTAGAAATAATTGAGCAAAGTATTACTGTTTACATCAGATTTGGGAAATCCGAATATTAGATGATTTATTTACCTAATTTTCTTTTAAATTGTGTTTTTTCTATTATGTCTGTTGTGGTATTTTACCTTGGGTATTTGCAAATGATGTATTAGTGAATTATTTGGATTTAGGAAATCCTAAGGTTAGATTATTATAGTGCTTAAAAAATGGGTCTTTTTAAGTTGTGTTATCTCTTATTCTCATTGTTGGGAAAATTGAGTTATTTGTTTATGTAAGACTCCCAGATGTGTTTTCTTGAGATGGAGACTGTAACTTATGTTGGTTTAGCTTTGAAATAACTTGGGTAGTGCATGTGGTATATTATCATGTATGGTCACTTGGTTCTATGAATAGGTTGTGTTGTACATATAAGTTGGTTTTCATATTTGGGATATGTGCACCTGGTTTACCCTATGTTAGTGGAATTGATCCCTTAGGTTGATAATAGGGGAGTGGCTTTTCATGAGGGCCTACACACAAATTGGTGTTAGGGTAACTCCTATAGAGTAAGTTTAATCGGTGAAAATTAAATAAATATGTTAGGGAAAAGGGGTAAGTGCATGCAAGCACCAGTTGTTATTTTATAATGAAGTGATTTTATTAGTAAGATTGGGATTTGTTTTATCTATATTTGTGGATTTGGAAACTGAACTTTTGTTTTAATCGTTATGGATTTACTAAATGGAATTGTTTTTAAATGGTGCATTTTAATAGGTGAAATTGATTGTAATGGATTTAGGAGATCCAAATGATAGCATTTGTTAATTGCTTGGTGTTGTGTTTATTAAAGCATGCATTTTCTATAATTGTGTATTGGGGGGAAAGTAATTGTTATTACGGGAATCTAAGTCTTCCAGAGTTGTAATTCATGAAAAGGGGTTGTTGTAACTTTAGTTCACCCTTTGAGATTTCTTGGGTAGTGCACATATTGGGTTTCAGTATTGGACATTCGTAGAGATGTGTTACCTTTTGAGGTGTATTGGTTATTGTTGTCAGTTTTTTTAGTGCACTGCCTACCCTTGGCATGTAGTTTGAGTTATGTGTTGTCGATAGGGGAGTGACTTCAACAAGGGCTAGGACACAAAGTGGTTCAAGGAAAACTCATGTAGAAGTCAGTATAATCAAGTGAGAATTAAATAATCTATTAGTTTAACACATTTAACAAGATAATTAGCCTCGCTCATTAGCTAAAGGGCTTGTATGAGACTTGAGATGAGTTGTGAAGGCCTAGAATGGCTAGATCTTTATCTTGTCTTCTTGAAAGATAATCAATTTTGCACTAGTGTGCATGTCGGATCAAAATCATGAGAGGTTACCAAGATAACCCTAGAGGGGCTCGGGACCTAGGAAGATCTCCTTTGGACAACCAATGGAACCTTTGTGATGACACTCCTCCTATGAAAACAATCAATTTATTTTTATTGTGTTTATAATTGATTCAATGATTCTGGAAGCATTGTAACCATTTTGTAAGTTTTGTACTTGGGTGGTTTATTATTGTTTTACCTATGTCCTAAGGTTGTATGTTTTTCCTAGGTAGCTCTTTTACTATCTCCTAGCATGGGAGTTGGTCCTTCATGTACCACTTGGTTGGGTAGAATGTGCACCTTACACCATTGGGTCCCCAGTTCTTGTTCGTGATTATGAGTACTTCATGATTAGAAAGCTCGTGTGTACTAGTGAATTTGTATTTCTATCATGTTCTCTCTTGTATCTATTGGATACCTTGTAATTTGTAATTGTATCACTCAAAATTGTATTCGAGGAGAATCTTTGTAATTTGTAATTATAAACTATCTCATTTGGAAATGAGAGATGTAATTGTAATATTGAATGGATGCAATGTATGAATGGATCAGTATTGTACTTTATATTTTAATGTGATGTATGTTAATGTTACTAGATGTATGATATTTAATTCATGAGTAATAATCTTATGTTATGTTTAGTAAATTTTGTTAGTAATGGGGTTTGTAAGTAAGCATCGTCACACACCTTGAAGAATGTATGTGTTAGTGTAGTTTACATTACTTGTTTAATTACACTTAAAAATAAATAAAATTGTTCGCTTTCATTATGTGTGTGGCATTCTCTAGGGTTTTGAGGTAGGAATTACACTTAATTGTGCCTTATTTAGAGTGTTGTAAAGTGTTTTCTTGCACTTTCACACTAATCTAGGGTTTTAAATAATTAATTGGGCTTCTTTATGCTTTAATTAGCCTTATTTTATATCCACAAGCCTTAATTAATGCATCTTTTCAAGAATAATCTTGACATATATGTAATGACCAATCAAAAGTTGTTTTTGGATTGTATGACCTAGATTTAGTTAGATCTAGGACTCATACGATGCCTTCGGTGTATGAGTCCCACCTAATTTTTTGGGCCTTGATCTAGATTTCAAATTAAACTGTCTTTCTTGAAAAATGTGTCACATAGCCTAGCCTAATGGAACTCACACACCACTTCTAGTGTATGAGACTTGTGCGGCTTAAACCTAAATCAAATTCAAATTCTTGGTGGGATTTTATTCTAGTATACTTGATGTTGGCTTGTAGTTTTTTAATTTTAGGAAATTTGGCATAAACAACTATAAATACATGGTTATTTCACTCATTTTTCTTTGAACAAGCAATCAAGTGACCTACCAGCTTGAGTATTCATGCATTATAGGAATTTTGAGTTCACATGAGTATTTAAGAATCTACAAGAGCATTCAAGAGCATTCAAGAGTTGATTATCAAGTCTTTTGGAGCATTATTCAAGTATCAAGCATCATTTCAAAGTCATCATGCATCATGTTTATTTTTGAGCTAACAATTATGATGTAGGGTTTCATGATTCAAGCAAGAATTCAATTCAAGATCTAACAAAATGACATTTTTCCCTCTCTTTAGTATGTGATTTGCAAATCTAGGTTGAAGATACATTGAATATCAAGATTGGAAAGAAGTTGTAAAGTTTACAAAGTTGTCCTAATTGTCACCTTGTTTATAGGATCATTATAAGAAACCTATAGAGCAAGATTGAGCAGTTCAGATCTAGAAATCAAGTTGAGAAGACAAAGTAGAGTTTGAAGAGTAGATTCAAATCTTGATCCTCCAACAAAGCTAAGTAGGACTAGTACGCCACTTTTGGCATATGAGTCCCAGTACAGGTCATTTTCAAAATTTCTAAAGATCTTGAGTCAACACTTCTAGATTCTTGTTTCAACCTAGAAACCCTAGTCTAGGACTGATATTACTAGCCTAGCATATGAGTCCTAGTTTTCCCTAAAATTAGTATTTTCACCATTTTAGAGCTTGTTCCAAGCACACTCAGGTTTCTAGGTGCACCTCTCTATTTTCCCAATTTTCTATTCTATTTTGTATTCATTTTTAGGTCATTTTGTTAAAGGTTTGCACATCAGTACATTTTGTCATTAGGTCTTGCATGTTACTTGTCTTTCCAATCCCTAGCTTGGTAGTGAACCCTCTTTTAGTCCCTTATCACACCCTAGGACAACCTTTATTATATATCTTTCATTAACTCCATCTTTGGATTGAGATCTCTAGGGTTTCCTTGAGTGAAACTAAGTGAAATAGGTCTAGGTCCTAACCCTAGTGTTTTATTGCCCAAAAGATTTAAAACCCTCTTCGGTTCACAAGCTCACAAAAAAATTACCCCTAAATAATTTTACTAAGGATTTTGGATTAAAAAAATAGAATGAATGTGAGACTCGAAATTTGGTGAACCTATCGATGCTATGTTTCCTTTTTGATATTATGACGGGTATGTGCAGGATCATCATAGAAAAATAGGCCCTTAAGTGGCAAAAAAATCAAAGTTAGGCAACTTGATGTAAAAATTTGAATAAGTTATCTATATTATTTCAAAAATATGTAAGAATAGAATCTATAACAAATTGAATGTAGTTTCTAAAATACTAGGTTTATTTAAAAAAAGAAAAAATTTATTTGGTGAAAATTTGAAATTTCAATGAAGTAGTATTTAAATTTTAGGAAAAAAAATAAGTAGGTGTCTATCTGACCACCCTAACCATAATAAAATGATAATATTTTTTTATAAGATTTTAAATATAAGTAGAGGACTCATGTCCAAATGTGATGCATATTTTTTTGTAATTTTTTTCCAAGTAAATAATTAATTATGAATTTTTTATTACAATTTTAAAAAATATAAAACCTCATATGTCTAACCACCTTAACTTGGTCAAAAATTCACGAAATTCAATTTTTATTTTTCTAATCCTATAGTATGTGAAGCATAAAAAGCTGACACATGTTTTAGATTCAAAAAATGTGATACCGTTTGAAAGCTATAGATGTTTTTCAATTAGTCTTATATCAATAAGGACTTTAGTCGTAATTCAAATAGAAAATAAATAATAATTATTTATTAAATTCAAAGTATAGCATGATTTATATTGGTGGAAAGTTGAGAATCTCCTCTAAAAAACCTTTTTGTTTCATCAATTTTGGATAAAAGAAGTTGTCAGCCACATACCCTACACATACCCATCATATCACCACTTTTTGGCCCATGATGATCCTGCACATACCCTGACTCTTGTTCGATGTTTTTTATGTCTTTCTATTCTTGGAAATTATACAAGAAAAAAATTGGATGATAGTTGTTTCATATATATTTATATTATGTTCTTATAATTTTATGATTTGTCTTGGTTATCATGGGTTTATTGGTTATATGAGGGATTTCAATTTTACTTTTTCTAATGATATTGATATTGTGATTATCAGATGAAAATGTTATATAGATATATGAGTAGAAGTTATTAATATGAGATTTTATAAGTTAATTTTTCACTTATTACAGTTTATTCAATTAAACAATTTATATTTGATCTCAAAGATGATTATCCTAGGTAAGAAACTTTGGAAAATAATAAATGTTTTCAAGATTTCAGATTTTATATGTGTTAGTGTCTTTGGCAATTATTATTATTTATCATGATATACTATGACTTTTGGTTGAGTGATTGTGAGATAGTGAAATGGGATCTAGGCTATAACACCTAACCTAACTCACACATTCAACCATCAATATAAGGTGACACACAAATAACCAAGAGAAACTATTTGGATGTTGTCCTCAAGGGAGAGATAAAAACTAGTTAGGGTTTTGGTCCCTTTTTTGTTGGTTGATGAGATGTGATTATTGATTATGAAATCTTACAAATGAGGTGAATTAAGACTAAAGAGAAACTATTACATAATCTAAAAAACTGAAAGAAGAAAGATAGAAATAGAGAGAAAAATTGGAAAGTGAAAACAGAGAGGAGCCTAACATATGATTCTAAGGCTGATTTGGTAGGATAGGGGCACTGGGCTCCCTAGTCTAGAAATGTTAAATTTATAGATCTCAAAATGGGTACAAGTGTGACAATGTCTACTAGTCTTTGACTTTGAAAATATAGATCATAAGTCTACCATTATATGAATAATTAGCTTGTTGTAATTTGATGGAGTAAAGTAAATGAATACTTAAATTAGGATCTTGATTCCTTGAGATATCTAGGGTAAGTGAACCAAGATGATTCCCAAAAAAGGGGCTTAAGTGGCCACTAATTTTTCCTGAAATTAGGAAATACTGACCTTGGATGTGAAATTGAGGATAGTTACACTCAAAATTTTGAGATGGAACAAAAAGAAGGATCGAAGTGCTTCGAGTCTAATTTTTAAACTACTAATTTATTTTGAAAATGGTTGAAATTAAGGGGTTAAAATGGGTGATGTACACAAATTGGTGTTATTTTTGTCAGAAAAATATAACATAGCAACTCTTGTATGACCCTCGTATGGTGAACTTTCTTTTAGTATTTTTAAATCACTACCATCAGAAGTTAGCTAACATTATGTAGTTGATGCATGATTTTTCTAATAATTTTTTAATGAATATTTTATTTTCTACTATTTTTTGAAGTGGACACTTCTTGAAAAATAGAATTTTGGTTGTGCTACCCCTACAAAATTTGGAAACTAATTGATTGTAAAAAAAAATAAATTGTAGAATAGAGTCTAGTTTCTAAAAATGTAATTTACTTGAAATTTCAATGAATGATTAATTTATAAAGAAAAAAACACCAAACAATACTTTTTTCCAAAAAAAGAGACATAAAAACAAAAGAAATTATGGATGAAAGGCTTAGGATTGTCAAAAAGTGAAAAAAATTACATTGTTGGATAGCTAAGAGAGAATCTAACATTACCCAGATGTTTGATTTCTTTGATATTGAACCACGCGCAATCGTGATGTTGAGCACAAACCCGATTATGTGAAATATTGTAGAATTTTCAAAACCACATTTCTGGTCATCGGGAATTCCCTTCAAGCCTTTGGGTTGGTATTCCAAGGCAAGTACCAATCCGAAGGCTTGGGGATTCCCAAAGCAATATACAATGCATGTGCGTTATAACATGAGGTCATTATAATGCAAGCACGTTATAATGCGCTCGCGTTATATCTTAGTTTTGACATGACTTTTTTGTTTTGAGAATACATTTCCAAAATGCAAGCATGTTATAACATGCTCGCATGTTGGTCTACATTGAAATTTTTTTCTTCTCTTTTTCTTGTCTCTATCTTATTGTTATCTTTCTGGGAAACTATATACATGAAATAAACATTTAAGTATAAGTTGACATTTACATATGGACATTTCCTTTCTTATAATTTAAGTTATATTTCATGTATATAGGTAGGATGTTTGAGAGTGGTTTCAGATCTCTAGGAGTTATAATGCAAATTCTAGTTTTTGGAAGATCTTAAAAATTTTAGACTTAGTCAAATTTCAGGAATTAGCATGTCAAAATTTAGTAATTAGAAGGTCAAATTTTAGTAGTCAACAAGTTGTATCGTCTTTCTCTCACTCTCTCCTCTCTACTCTCTATCTCTCCACTCCCTCTCTCTCTCTCCCCCTTCCTCCCTCTCTCCCTTCCCTCTCTCACACACACCCCTCTATCTCCTCCCTACATCTACCTCCCTCCCTCCCCTCTCTACTTCTCTCTATCTCTTCTCTATCTCTCTACATCTCCTTCCATATCTACTTATATGTATCTCCCCTCTCTCTCCCTTTACCTACCTCTCCCTCCATCACTTTGTATCTCAACTATGTCTCCCTCCCTACCTCTTTCCCTCTCTACTCTCTATCTCTCTTCTCCCTCCCTCTACCTACATCTTTCCCTCACTCTCTATCCCTATCTATCCCTCTCTTCCCCTTCTTTCTCTCTATCTCTCTCCTCTCTATCTCATGATTCTCTCTCCCTCCCTCTCACTCTCTCTTTATCTCACCACTCTCTCTATCTCTCTCTCTCACACACACACAAACCTCTATTTCCCTCCATCCTCCCCTCTATACTTCTCTCTATCTCTCCTCTCCCTCCCCTTCTTTTTGTCTCTCCTCCAAATCTCTATCATTGTTGTCCCTCCTCCACACCCCCCTCTTTCTCTCTTAATTGCTCCTTTTCTCTATCTCACCATTCTCTATCTCTCTCACTCACTCACACACACATACACACCTCTTTCTCCCTCCCTACCTCTCCCTCCAACCCTCCCCTCTCTACTCTCTATCTATCCTCTCTCTTTCCCTCTCTATACCTACCTCTCCCTTCAACACTCTCTCTCTCTCTCCATCCCTCTCTACTCTCTATCTCTCCTCCCCCTTCCTCTACCTACCTCTCTCTCTGTATCTCCATCCCCCTCTTTCTCTCTCACTCTCTCCTTCTCTCTATCTCACCATTTTCTCTATCTCACCATTATCTCCATCCCTACCTCTCACTCCCTCCTCTCTAAATCACCATTCTCTCTCTATCCCACTTTCCCTCCTTCCATCTCTCTATTTCACCTATCCCTTTCCACCTCTCCCTCTCTCTCTTTATCTCTACTCATTCTCTCCTTACCTCTCTACTCTCTATCTCACCACTCTCTCCATCTCACTCTCCCTCCTTCCCTCTCTACCTACCTCTTTTCCCACTACCTACCACTCTCTCTACCTCTCTCTCTCTCTCTCTCCCTCCCCCTCTTTCTCTTTTACTCTCTCCTTCCCTCTCTACTCTCCATCTCTCCCCCTTACTCTCCCCCCTTCCTCTCACCCCTCATTTTCTCTCCTCTCAATCTCTCCCCCTCTCACACACACTCACCTCTATCTCCTCATTTCCTCTCCCTCCATCCCTCCACTCTATACTTCTCTCTACCTATCATCTCTCTTTACATCTCTTTCCCTCTCTATTTATCTTTATCTCCCCTCTCCCTCTCTTTACCCACCTCTCCCTCCATCATTCTGTATCTCAAATGTCTCCTTCCTACCTCTTTCACTCTCTACTCTCTATCTCTCCTCTTCCCCCCTCTCTCTCTCTTGTGCGCGTGCACACACACCTCTATCTCCTCCCTACCTATCCCTCCCTCTCCTCTCTACTTTTCTCTATCTATCCCCTATATATGTCTCCTTCCCTCTCTACCTATATTTATCTCCCATCTCTCTCTATTTACCCACCTCTCCCTTTATCACTTTGTATCTCACCTATGTTTCCCTACCTACCTAGGGTTGATGGATTAAGGGTTGAGGTTTTAATGTATAGGATAGAGCATAGATGGTATAGGATAGATGGTTTAAGGGTAGAGAGTTTAAGGGTTGAGGGTTGAGGGTTTAAGGTTTAGGGTAGAGGGTTGAGGGTATAGGTTTGAGGAACTAGGGTTGAGGGTCCAATGTATATGGTAGAGGGTATAAGGGTTGAGGGATTAGGGTATAGATTTTACTTGGGTTTAAGGGTTTAAGTGTTGAGGGTATAGGGTATTGGGTTGAGGGTAGAGGGTAAAGGGTTTAAGGGTTTAAGGTATAAGGGTTAAGGGTTAAGGGTTTAAGGGTTAAGGGTTTAAGGGTTAAGGATTAAGGGTTTGGGGTTTGAGTGTTTGAGTGTTTAAGGGTTTAAGAGTTAAGGGTATAGGGTTGAGCGATTAGGGTAGAGAGGGAGAGATGGATGGAGGGAGAGATGGAGGGAGAAGTGAGATAGAGATATGTAGAGAAGAGAAGGGAGGGACAAAGATAGATGAGGGTTGAGGATCCAATGTATATGGTAGAGGGTTAAGGGTGGAGGGGAAAGAGATGGAGGGAATGAGTGAGTGAGTGCGAGAGAGACCTGGGAGAGGGAGAAGGGGTAGGAGGGAGAGACTTGAGAGAGAGAGAGACAGGAAGGGAGTGGGAAAGAGATAGAGGGAGGGATGGTTAAGGGTACAGGCTAGAGGGTTTAAGGGTACATTTACATATGTAAATTTACTTTTTTATACTTTAAATTATATTTCATGTATATAGTTTCAAGATGTTTGATAGTGGTTTCAGATCTCTAGGAGTTATAATGCAAATTCTAGTTTTTGGAAGATCTCACAAGTTTTAGACTTAGTCAAATTTCAATAATCAACAAGTTGTATTATTTCTCTCTATCTCACTCATTTTTATCCCTTACACTCTAGACCTCTCTCTAACTATCTCCATCCCTTTATCTAACTCTCTCTCCCTTGATCTCAAGAACTCTCTCTCTTTGTCTCTATCTCTCTCTTTGTATTTGTCTTTGTCTCTCTCTCTCTCCTTTTCCCTCTAATTCTATCTACCTCATTTCTCCCCATCCCCTCTCTCTCTCTCTCATTCTCTAGCTCTCTCTCTCTACCCACCTCTCCCTCCATCACTCCCTACCACTCTCTCTATTTCTCTCTACCTCATCTCTCTCACCTCCCTCTCTCTCCCTCCATACTTCTCTCTCCCTCTCTTCTTCCCTATCTACTCTCTATCTCCTAATCCATCTCCCTACCTACCTTTGTATCCATCAAACCTTACCACTCTATCTCTATAGCTCTCTATGGGTATGTGCAAGATCATGATGGGCCAAAAAGTGGCAATATTATGGGTATTTGTAGGGTATGTGGCTGGTGACTTTTTTTTATCCAAATTTGATGAAATGAAAAGGGTTTTTAGAGGAGATTCTTAGCTTTCCACCAATATAAATTATGCTTTAATTTGAATTTAATAAATTATTATTATTTATTTTCTATTGGAATTACGACTAAAGTCCTAATCGATAGGTTGATTGAAAAACATCTATAACTTTCAAACAGTATCATATTTTTTTGAATCTGAAACATGTGTCACTTTCTATGCTTCACATACTATAGGATTAAAAATAAATAAAAAAATTCATGAAGTTTTCACCAAGTTAAGGTGGTCAAGCATACAAGTTTTTATATTTTTTAAAAGTTGTAATAAAAAAATCATAATTAATTATTTACTTGGGAAAAAATTACAAAAAAATATGCATCACATCCCAAATGAGTCCTCTACTTCTATATAAAATCTTATAAAAAATATTATCATTTTACTATGGTTAGGGTGGTCAAACAAACACCTACTTCTTATTTTTTCCCTGAAATTTAACTACTATTGCATCAAAATTTCAAATTTTCACCAAATAGATTTTATTTATTTTTAAATAAACCTAGTAGTTTAGAAACTACATTCAATTTTCTACATATTCTAGGTATGTGCAGAATCATGATGGACCAAAAAGTGGCAATATGATGGGTATTTTTAGGGTATGTGGCTAACAACTTTTTTTTACCCAAAATTGATGAAATGAAAAGGATTTTTAAAGGAGATTATCAGATTTCCATCAATATAAATTATGCTTTACTTTGAATTTAATAAATAATTATTATTCATTTTCTACTTGAATTATGACTAAAGTCCTGATTGATAGGCTGATTGAAAAATATCTATAACTTTCAAACGATATCACATTTTTTGAATCCAAAACATGCATCACATTCTATGCTTCGCATACTATAGGATTTAAAAAATAAAAATTGAATTTCATGAAGTTTTGACCAAGTTAAGGTGGTTAGACATACAATTTTATATTTTTAAAAGTTGTAATAAAAAGTCATAATTAATTATTTAGTTGGAAAAAAATTACAAAAATATGCATCACATCGGACATGAGTCCTCTACTTATGTCTAAATATTATAAAAAAATATTATCATTTTATTGTGGTTAGGGTGGTCCAAGCAGGACACTACTTATTTTTCCCTAAAATTTAAGTACTATTGCATTGAAATTTCAAATTTTCACCAAATAGATTAAAAAAAAAAAAAACTAGTAGTTTAGAAACTACATTTAATTTTCTATAGATTTTATTCTTACACATTTTTGAAATAATATAGATAACTTATTCAAATTTTTACGTCAAGTTGCCTAACTCTGAATTTTCTAAATTTTTTGCCACTTAAGGGCCTATTTTTTCCATGATGATTTTGCACATATCCTTCTATTCTTACATATTTTTGAAATAATATAGATAACTTATTCAAATTTTTACGTCAAGTTGCCTAACACTAATTTTTCTAAATTTTTTGCCACTTAAGGGCCTATTTTTTCCATAATGATCCTGCACATACCCCTATATCACCTTTCACTCCCTCCCTAGCTCTCCCTCCCTCCCTCATTCCCTCTCTACTCTCTATCTATTCTCTCTCTCTACCTCTCCTTCCCTCTCTACTTATCATTATCTCCTCTCTCCCTCTCTCTACCTGCCTCTCCTTCCAACACTCTCTATTTCTCTCTATCTAACCTCTCTCTCCCTCACTACATCTCTCTCCCTCTCTCATATCCCTCTCTACTTATCTACATCTCACCCTCCCTCTCTACCTAGCTCTCCATCCATCACAACCTACAACTCTCTCTGTCTCTATTACTCTCTATCTCACCTCCCACTCTCTCCATCCATACGCCTCCCTCTCCTTCCCTCTCTACTCTATCTCCCTAATCCCTCTCTACCTACCTCTCCATCCATCACTCCCTAACGCTCTCTCTACTCCTCTCTATCTCGGTTCTCTCCCTCCCTCCCTCCTTCATTCCCTCTCTACTTCTCTCTCTACCTCTCCTCCCCTCTCTAATTATCTTTATCTTCCCTATCCCTCTCTCTCTCTCACTAGATGTCTCCCTCCATAACTTTCCCCCTATCTACTCTCTATCTCTCCTCTCCCTCCCTCTACCTCTCTCTCTCTCACTCTCTCTCACTCCTCCCTACCCTCTTTCTCTCTCACTCTCTCCTCTCTATCTCACCATTCTCTCTTTCCTTCTCTGTAACTCTTTACTTCTCTATCCATTCTCTCTCTATGTATGTTTATCTCACCTATCCCTCTTTACCTCTCCCTTCCTCCCCTCTCGCCCACCCTCCCTCCTTCGCTATATCTCTATCTCTCTCTACCTCTCTCTATCTCACCTATCCCTCTCTACCTGCATATCCCTCCATCACTCCCTACCACACTCTCTTTATTTCTCTCTATCTCACCTCTCTCTCACCTCTCGCTCTCTCCCTCCATGCATCTCCCTCTCCTTCCCTCTCTACTCTCTATCTCCCTAATCCCTCTCTACCTACCTCTCCATCCATCATTCCCTACAACTCCCTCTACACCTCTCTTTCTTGCTTCTCTCCCTCCCTTATTCTCTCTCTACTTCTCTTTCTCTACCTCTCCTTCTTTCTCTAATTATCTTTATCTCCTCTATCCATCTCTCTCGCTCTCACTAGATTTCTCCCTCCCTACCTTTCCCCCTATTTACTCTATATTTCTCCTCTCCCTCCCTCTACCTCTATCTCTCTCAGTCTTTTTCACTCCTCCATAACCCTCTTTCTCTCTATCTCACCATTCTCTCTTTCCCTATCTATAACTCTCTCCTCTATATGTCACCATTCTCTCTCTACTTATATTTATCTCACCTATCCCTCTTTACCTCTCCCTTCCTCCCCTCTCTCACCCACCCTCTGTCCTTCCCTCTATCTTTATCTCTCTATATTTCTCTCTATCTCACCTATCCCTCTCTACCCAAATATACCTCTATCACTCCCTATGACACTCTCTTTACTACTCTCTATTTAACCTCTCTCTCACCTCCCTCTCTCTCCCTCCATACCTCTACCTCCATATGTCCTTCCTTATCTACTCTTTATCTCTCATGTCTCTCTACCTCTCCTTCCCTCTGTACTTATCTTTATCTCCTCTTTCCCTCCCAACCTCTCACTCTCTCTCCCCAATCCCTCCCTCCCCCTCTTTCTCTCTCCCTCTATGAGGGTTGAAGGTGTAAATTTTAGTGTTTAAGGTATAGGGTTGAGGTTATAGGGTTAAGTGTATAGGGAATAGGGATTATGGTTTAGGATATTAGGTATAAAGTTGAGGGTAATATTAGGTATAAAGTTGAGGGTATAGGGTATGGGGATGAGGGTTTAGAATTTAGGGTTTAAGGTATAGGGTTGAGGGTTGAGGGATAGTGCTTAGGGTTGAGGGTATAAGGTTAAGTGTATAGGGTATATGGATTATGGTTTTGGATACTGGGTATATAGTTGAGGGTATCGGGTTGATGATATTAGGTCTAGGGTTGATGGTTTAGGGTTTAGGATTTGTGTATAAGTTTTAGGGTTGAGGGTTGAGGGATAATGTTCAAGGTTGAGGGTATGAGGTTAAGTGTATAGGGTATAGGGATTAGGGTTTAGGGTGTAGGGTTAAGGGTATAAGGTATAGGGTTAAGGTTTGAGAGTGTAGGGTTTGTCATTTAAGTATAGGGTTGAGGGATGATGTTTAGGGTTTAGGGTATGAGGTTTAGGGTGTAGGGTATAGATATGAGGGTTGAGGGTGTAGGGTTTATGGTTTAAGGTATAGGGTTGAGGGTTGAGGGATAGTGTTTAGGGTTGAGGGTATAAAGTTAAATGTATAGGGTATATGGATTGTGGTTTAGGATATTGGGTATATAGTTGATGGTATTGGGTTGAGGATATTAGGTTTAGGATTTAGGAATTATGTATAAGTTTGAGTGTTGAGGGTTGAGGCATAATTTTTAGGATTGAGTGTATGGAATTAAGTGTATAAGGTATACCGAGTAGGGTTTAGGGTGTAGCATTAAAGGTATAAGGTATAGGGTTAAGGGTTGAGAGTGTATGGTTTGTCATATAAATATAGGGTTGAGGGATAATGTTTAGTGTTTAGGGTATGAGGTTGAGGGTGTAGGGTATAGAGATGAGGGTTGAGGGTGCAAGGTTTAGGATTTATGGTATAGGGTTGAGGGTATTGGGTTTAGGATTGAGGTTTGGGGTTTAGGGTTTAGTGTAAAAGGATGAATGTAGGGTTTAGGGTTTAAGTATAGGGTTGAGGGATGATGTTCAGGGCTTAGGTTATAGGGTTGAGGGTATATGGTATAGTGATGAGGGTTGAAGGTGTAGGGTTTAGGGTTTAAGGTATATGGTTGAGGGTTGAGGTATAGTGTTCAAGGTTGGGGATGTAGGGTTAAGTGTATATGGTATAGGGATTAGGGTTTATGATATTGGGTATAGGGTTGAGGGTATTGGGTTTATGGTTGAGGGTTTAGGGTACAAGGTTTAATGTAGGGTTTACCATTTAATTATAGGGTTAAGGATTCGGGGATAATGTTTAGGGTTTAGGGTATAGGGATGAGGTTTGAGGGTGTAGGGTTTATGGTTTAATTCTCAACCATCAATCCTATAGAATGGACCCTCAACCCTAATTCCTCAAACCTATACCCTCAACCCTCTACCCTCAACCTTAAACCCTCAACCCTCAACCCTTAAACCATAAGGCCTTAAACCCTCTACCCTATACATTAAACCATCAACCCTAAATTATCAACTCTCATCCCTTAATCCATCAACCCTCAACCTTTAAACCCTTAACCCTCAACCCCTATACCCTATACCCTATACATTTGACCATCAACCCTAATCCTTCAACAATATACCCTAAACCCTAAACCCTTAAACCCTAATCCCTCAACCCCTATATCCTATACCCTATACATTGGACCCTCAACCATAATCCCTCAACCATATACCCTCAATCCTCTACCCTCAACCTTAAACCCTCAACCCTTAAACCCTAAACCCTTAAACCCTATACCCTCTACCCTATACATTAAACCATAAACCCTCAATTCTCAACCCTCAACCCTTAATCCCTCAACCCTAAACCATTAAACCCTCAACCCTCAACCTCTATACCCTATACCCTATACATTGGACCCTTAAGCTAATCCTTCAACCATATACCCTCGAACCTATACCTGAAACCCTCTACCCTCAACCCTAAACCCTCAAACCTAAACCCTTTAACCCTAAACCCTTAAACCTACTACCTTCTACCCTCTACCCTCAACCCTAATCCCTCAATCCTATACCCTCAACCAAATACCCTAAATCATCAACCCTATATGTCCTCCACCCTAATCCCTCAACCCTATACCCTCAACCCCTATCCCTTTCTCTCTATCTATACATCTCACCTCTCTCTCCCCCCTCTCTCCTACCCTCTCTGATTGTCTCTATCTACCCTCTACCTCTTTCTATGTACCTCTTAATCAATCCCTACCACTCTCTCTCACTCCCTCTATCTATCTCTCTATCTCCCTCCCACTACCTATCCATCACTCCCTCTCTCTCCCACTCCCTCTTAGGGTTTAGGGATTAGGGTAGAGATTTTTCTTGGGTTTAAGGGTTGAGGGATTAGGGTTGAGGGTAGAGGGTATTGGGTTGAGGGTAGAGATCCAATACCCTCTACCCTCAACCCTAATCCCTCAACACTATATCCTCAACCAAATACCCTAAATCATCAACCCTATAGGTCCTCCACCCTAATCCTTCAAACCTATACACTCAAACCCTATCCCTTTCTCTCTATCTATACATATCACCTCTCTACCCTCTCTAATTGTCTCTATTTACTCTCTCCCTCTTTCTGCGTACCTCTTTCTCAATCAATCCCTACCACTCTCTCTTGCTCCCTATATCTATCTCTCTCCATATCCCTCCCACTGCCTCTCCTTCACTTGGTTTGTTTAAAAAATAGGTCTGAGAAATGGAGTCTCCTAGTGATTTACATCACTGGGAGACCCCATTTCTTAGACCCATTTTTTCAAACAGGCCATACATTGCCAATTTCACCAAATTGGCAAGCAAGTAGGTCCACTAGGTTGCCAATTCGGTGAAATTGGCAACTTAACTTTCCCTATTTGAAAAATTCTTGGACCCATTTTTTCAAATAGGCCACTACATTTCCCATTTCACCAAATTGGCAAGCCAGTTGGCCCACTAGCTTGGCAATTTGGTGAAATTGGCAACCTAACTTGCTCATTTGAAAAAATAGGGTCTCTCGGTGATGTATGATTTACATCACCAAGAGACCCCATTTCTTAGACCCATTTTATCAAATAGGCCACTACATTTCCAATTTCATTGAATTGACAAGCTAGGGTAGAGGGTTTAAGCATTTAAGGGTTTAAGGGTTAAGGGTAGAGGGTAGAGGGTTAAGGGTACAAGAGAGAGAGATAGGAGTGAGTGAGTGAGTGAAATTTGAGAGAGGGAGAGGGGGTAGGAGGGAGAGAATTGAGAGAGACAGAGGGTAGAGGGTTAATATTAGAGGGTTTTAGGTTTAAGGGTTACAGGTTTAGGTTTTAGGGATAAGGGTAGAGGGGAGAGAGATAGAGAGAGTGAGAGAGAGACTTGAGAGAAGGAGAGGGGGTGGGAGGTAGAAACTTGAGAGAGAGACAGAGAGGAGTGAGTGGGATAGAGATAGAGGGTAGAGGGCCCACTAGCTTTCCAATTTGGTGAAATTAGCAACCTAACTTGGCCTTTTTGAAAAAATGGGTTTGAGAAATCGGGTCTCTTGATGATTTACATCACCAAGAGACCCCATTTCTTGAACCCATTTTTTCAAATAGGCCACTATATTGCTAATTTCACTGAATTGGCAAGTCAGTGGGCCCAATAGCTTGCAAATTTGATGAAATTGGCAACCTAACTTGCCTGTTTGAAAAAATGGGTCCAAGAAATGGGGTCTCCCGGTGATGTAAATCACCAAGAGATCCCATTTCTTAAATTACTGGGAGACCCCATTTCTTGGACCCATTTTTTCAAATAGGCCACTGCATTCAAAATTTCACCAAATTGGTAAGCTAGGGTAGAGGGTTTAAGGGTTTAATGGTTAAGGGTATAGGGTATAGGGGAGAGAGATAAAATAAGTGAGTGAGTGAGAGAGGGAGAGGAGGTAGGAGGGAGAGAATTGAGAGAGATAGAGGGTAGAGGGTTAAGATGATATGTTTTCAGGTTTAAGGGTTTAGGGTTTAAGGGTTAAGGGTAGAGGGGAGAGAGATAGAGTGAGTGAGTGAGTGAGAGAGACCTGAGAGAGGGAGAGGGGTTAGGAGGTAGAGATTTGAGAGAGAGATAGAGAGATAGAGGGTAGAGGGTTAAGAGGATAGGGTAGAGGGCCCACTAGCTTCCCAATTTGGTCTAAGAAATGGGGTCTCCCAGTGATTTAAATCAATAGGATACCCCATTTATTAGACCCATTGTTTCAAATAGGCTGCTATATTACCAATTTCACTGAATTGGCAAGTCAGTGGGCCCACTAGCTTGCTAATTCAGTGAAATTGGCAACCTAACTTGCCTTGTTTGAAAAAATGGGTCTAATAAATGGGGTCTTCTGGTGATGTAAATCATGTGGAGATCGCATTTCTTGGACCCATTTTTTCAAATAGCCCACTACATTGTCAATTTCACTGAATTGGCAAGCCAGTGGGCCTACTAGCTTGGTAATTCGATGAAATTGGAAACCTAACTTTCCTAATTGAAAAAATGGGTTCTCCCAGTGATGTAAATCATGGGGAGACCCCATTTCTTGGACCCATTTTTTCAAATAGGCCACAACATTCCCAATTTCACCAAATTGGCAAGCTAGGGTAGAGGGTAGAGGGATAAGGGTAGAGGGGAGAGAGATAGAGTGAGTGAGAGAGAGAGAGAGAGAGAGAGAGAGAGAGAGAGAGAGAGAGAGAGAGAGAGAGAGAGAGACTTGAGAGAGGGAGAGGGGGTAGGAAGGAGAGACTTGAGAGAAAGAGAGAGAGGGAGGGAGTGGGAGAGAGATAAAGGTAGATGGTAGAGGGTTTAAGGGTTTAAGGGTTAAGGGTAGAGGGGAGAGAGATAGGAGTGAGGAGTGAGAGAGAGACTTGAGAGAGGGAGAGGGGGTAGGAGGGAGATACTTGATAGAGATAGAGGGTAGAGAGTTTAAGGGTTTAGGGTTTAAGGGTTAAGGGTTTAGGGTTTAGGGTTAAGGGTAGAGGGGAGAGAGATAGAGGGAGTGAGTGAGAGAGAGAGACCTGAGAGAGGAGAGGGAGTGGGAGTGGGAGGTAGAGACTTGAGAGAGAGAGGGGGATGAGTGGGAGAGAGATAGAGGGTAGAGGGCCCACCAACTTGCCAAATCGGGTGTAATTGACAACCTAACTTGGCCTTTTTGAAAAAATGGGTCTAAGAAATGGGGTCTCTTGGTGATTTACATCATCAGGAGAGCCCATTTCTTGGACCCCTTTTTTCAAATAGTCCACTAAATTTCCAATTTCACTGAATTGGGAAGTTAGGGTAGAGGGGAGACATATAGGAGTGAGTGAGAGAGAGAGACATGATATAGGGAGAGAGGGTAGGAGGGAGAGACTTGAAGAGAGAGCGAGAGAGGGAGTGGGAGAGAGATAGAGGGAAGAGGATAGATGGTTTAATGGTTTAAGGGTTAAGGGTAGATGGTATAGGGTTAATGGTAGAGGGGAGAGATATACAAGGATTGAGTGAGTGAGAGAGAGACTTGAGAGAGGGGGAGGGGGTAGGAGGGAGATACTTGAGAGAGAGTGTGTGAGGGAGTGGGAGAGAGATATAGATGGTAGAGGTCTTAAGGGTTTAAAGATTAAGGGTAGAGGGGGGTATGTGCAGGATCATGATGGGCCAAAAAGTGGCAATATAATGGTTATTTGTAGGGTATGTGGCTGATGACATTTTTCTACCCAAAATTAATGAAATGAAAAGGATTTTTAAAGGATATTTTTAGCTTTCCACCAATATAAATTATGCTTTACTTTGAATTTAAAAAATAATTATTATTCATTTTCTATTTGAATTACAACTAAAAGTCCCATTGATAGGTTGATTGAAAAACATCTATAAATTTCAAATGGTATCATATTTTTTGAATTTGAAACATGCATCACATTCTATGCTTCACA
>VDFB02168118.1:156868980-156881788 GCA_007258455.2 Sequoia sempervirens
TCCTTTTGTATATGATGAACACGATTAGGATGTAGACGAACTGCTAATAGGTTGATTTGCATGTGCCTTACTAGTCTTTTTTTTTTTTGCATGTTCCTTGTGTGATTACATGTGTGTAATGTGATCTCCCTATACTATTATGTTTGATGTACCTCAGTGGGTGGAGGTGGAGGTGAAGGTGTTGAAGATGGATGGCATGGAGGTGGATTGCAAACATTATTGAATGGATCCATGTGATTTTTAAGATATGAGCACGAACCTGCATTAGATTTGTAATTTCAAGATGTAAGATACATGTTTAGGAAATACCTTTAAACCATTGAATGTAAATGGCCTTAAATAATTGAATACAAATGATAAAATTATATGTAAGCCTCATTTATATGTCTAAGGCACATGTTGAATGAAAATACAATTAACTATTGATATTGTATAATCTTGCAGGATCTTATTATTGTTAAATTTGGTTGGGCCTTGGGAAACTTTGATCACCAAATTTTAAGAACTTCTTTGATCCCCTTAAGAAATGTCATATTGGAACCCCTTAAGAAATCGAATTACGATTTAGGGTGACATGATGACTTAAGGGGATTTACGTCTAGTGAGGTCCTAGGAGAAAATGGCATGGCTTAAGTGAATAAAATTTGGTGAAGTTTCCCAAAGGGTGAAACAGAACTAAGAGCCTTTAAAGGAAAATGATAGCTCTATGGTTTTAGGTTTAGAATTTAGAGTTTAGGGTTTTAGGGTATGGGATGAAGCAGGATCTACATGGTAAGATCCTAGGAGAAAAGCCAATGACATAGCATAAGGAATGAAATTTGGTGGAGTTTCCTAAGGAAACCAAATTTCATTAAAGAACTAAGAAAAATATGGCTTTTGGGTTTAGAGGTTTAGACTTTTAGAGAGTTTGGGAGTTTGGGGTAATACAGGATGGTTTAAGGATCTACATGTGGTAAGATCCTAGGAAAAAATGACATGTGACATGGGGAATGAAATTTGGTGGAGTTTACTAAGGCAACCAAATTTCATTATTAAAATAGAAAAATGATGGCTTTGGGTTTGAGGTTTTAGACTTTAGAGTTTAGGGTTTAGAGGGTATGGGATGGCTTAGGATCTACATGTAGTAAGATCCTAGGGAAAAATTCCATGGCATAAGGGGAAAATTTGGTGGAGTTACCTAAGCCAATAAGAATTTCATTAAGAGCCTAAGAAAAATGATGGCTTTTGAGGTTTTAGGGTTTGAGCTTTAGAGTTTAGGGTTTAGGGTAATAGGATAGCTTAGGATCTACATGTAGTAGATTTCCTAGGAAAAAATTACATGGCATAGGTAATAGAAATTTGGTGGGTTGCCTAGAGCCTTAAAATTTCATTAAGAATGAAAAATGATGGGTTTTAGGTTTAGGGTTTAGAGTTTAGACTTACAGGGTTTGGGGTATGGAGGATGGCTTAAGGATCACATGTGAAGTAGATCAGGAAAAAGTGTCCACATGGCATAAGGGAATGAAATTTTGTGGAGTTTCCTAAGGCAACCAAATTTCATTAAGAGCCTAAGAAAAAATGATGGCTTTAGGGTTTAGGGTTTAGACTTTAGAGTTTAGGGTTTAGGGTAATAGGATAACTTAAGGGGATATGTGTAGTAATATCCTAGGACAAAATTACATGTAACAAGGGAATGAAATTTGGTGGATTTTCTAACACAATAAATTTTCCTAAAGATCTTGTGTGGGACAAAATGAATGGTTTAGTGTTTAGGTTTAGAATTTAGAGTTCGGGGTATAGGGTTTTATTTGGAATATTTAGTGAACTTGCAAGTTAGTGAGAACATTTTCTTGTGGAATAGTTGATTGAGATCTACTCTTTTGCAGTGGCCAGCCAACCCTAGATCATGGTAGCAGCCCAACTTTGATCACCAAATTTTAAGAACTTCTTTGATCCCCATGAGAAGTCAGATTACGATTTGGGGGTGATAGGATGGCTTAAGGGGATTTGCGTCTAGTGAGGTCCTAGGAGAAAATGGCATGGCTCAAGTGAATAAAATTTGGTGAAGTTGCCCAGGGAAACCAAATTTCATTAAGATCCTTTAAAGAAAAAATGATGGCTTTAGGGTTTAGAGTTTAGACTTTTGATTCGAGGTTTATGTGGGATAAAATTATGGCATAAGGGAATTAATATGGTGGGGTTTTCCTAGACAGCAAATTCCACTTCGGTGTTGGGTAGGTTAAAATGGTGGTTTAGTGTTTAGGGTTTACAAAACTTAAGGTGAGTTTTAGGTGCCCCTTAAGGATATTAATAAACTTACCAAGTTAGTGAAGAACATTTGCCATGGGAATAGTTGATTGAGATCTACTCTTGTTTCAACTGACCAACCCTAGATCATGATGGCCTTTGATCACCAAAATTTTTAAAAACTCCCCATAGAAGTGAATTGATTTAGGGTGAGCAGTGATGTGGAGGGATTCACGATCTAGGTAGAGGT
This sequence comes from Sequoia sempervirens, assembly GCA_007258455.2. Classification (NCBI taxonomy): domain Eukaryota; kingdom Viridiplantae; phylum Streptophyta; class Pinopsida; order Cupressales; family Cupressaceae; genus Sequoia; species Sequoia sempervirens. The sequence continues at coordinate 156,871,457 of VDFB02168118.1, forward strand.
CCCTGGGAGAAAATGGCATAGCTCAGTGAATAAAATTTGGTGAAGTTGCCCAAGGAAACAAAATTTCATTAAGAGCCTTTAAAGAAAAAATGATAGCTTTAGGGTTTAGGGTTTAGACTTTAGAGTTCAGGCTTTAGGGTAATAGGATAAAAATTTCATGGCATAAGGGAATGAAATATGGTGGATTTTCCTAAGACAACCAAATTTCACTTTAAGGTGTTGGGTAGGACAAAATGAATGGTTTAGTGTTTAGGGTTTAGATTTTAGAGTTCAGGGTTTAGGGTTTACAAAACTTAGGGTAAAGTTTTGGTGCCCCTTGGAATATCTAATGAACTTGCAAGTTAGTGAAGAACATTTTCTTGTGGAATAGTTGATTGATATCTACTCTTGTTTCCAAATACGACCAACTGGATCATGAAAACTCATTCATATTATAATCTTGCACAATCTTATTATTGTTAGAGATTTGGTTGCCTTAGACACTAACAGGAAATACAGAACTTCTTTGATCCCCTTAAGAAATTTGTCATATTGGGACCCCTTAAGAAATCGATTTATGATTTAAGGTGATAGGATGGCTTAAGGGGATTTAGATGTCTAGTGAGGTCCAAATTTAGTCATGCTATAGCCTCATTGGTTCCATCTAGCTCTGGGTCAAAAGTGTTTACCCCTCTAATAAAATAAAGTATCATGTTAAAAATGAATCAATCTATACATATCACAAAAATAGCAATAATCTTAAATGTAACCCATGCTCTAACCATAATAGAATGCTAAATGATCCCCACCCCTAACCATATCCTAATTGAATTACAAACCTAATTGAAACTTAATTAAATTATAACCTTTACCTAGTCTTAAATGTATTCCTATATTATATTATATTTAAATTAATTTATATTTGTATTATAATTATATTAATATTTATTATATATTCCTAATTGTAACCTAACTATTTACTACAAAGCTAATTGAATCTTAAGCCTAATCCTCGTTAAAACCCCAAGTAAATTGTAACATTACCTATCCTTCATTGTAATCTTATATTATATTTTATGATATTAAATATTTATATTATTTAATATATTATATTAAATATAATATATTAAATAATATAAATATTTAATTATATTTATTTTTATATGATCATCCTCCTATCTCTAAATTGTAATAATGCATGTAGTTCCTCCAACCTATCATCATGTACCTCCTCCCTTTCCCATGTAATAGGTGTACCTTGTAGGTGTTAAATGGTTCCATCTTGGTCTCCTTATTGATGCATTTCTATCCTTCCACATAAATCTATATAGTATCAAAATATAGGTAATTTTATGGTTATTGAATCTCTCTTAATTGCTAAAGAATCCATTATTATTGAGGATGGGTGGATTGTTATCTAGGATCACATCTTAAAAATCCTATCGAGGTCATGTGGTATGTGTTTCTTAATACATATATTCCCATAAAAACCTATTTCCATGTGTTATCAACTCTCCTATATAAATTTAGACACCTTACTAGATTTAAATTTCATATGATATATATGTACCCAAGTGTTTCCAATTGGAACTGCTATAATTATACTTCTATGGCATTCTAGTTATTCAAAATAGTTTTCATAAATCTACCGAATAGAAAAATTCTTGACATTGAACCTACATAATTTTAGGTATGTCCAATGAAAGAAACTTTACCCATAGCACTCTCACTCACACTCTCCTATCTTGTGGATATAATAGAATAAAGTTTTCTTCCAATGATTTAGAACCCTAATGATCATGTGTAATTGTCATAGAGAGTGATCATCCACTCTTCATAAACTTGTAGAAACCAAAAGGTTTTATATTACGTGTTCAAATAAGTGAAAACATTACAAAAAGCTCTACTAAATGGTTATAATAGAGGGTTTTTTAAGGCAACCAAATTTCGTGTTAAGGTCCTAAGATAAAATTCAAATGCTTTAGTGTTGAGGGCTTAAATTTTACAGTTTAGGGTCTAGGGTTTAGCAAACTTAGGGTGAAGTTTGGGTGGCCCTTGGCATAATTTAGACTTGCAAGTTATTGCCAATTGGAATCGATTGTACGCACTTAGATTTACAAATTTGCTAACTAAATTTGCAAACAAACATCAAGATAAACTTTATGAATTTTAACTATTCTTTAACATATTGTTTTCTAATCTAATTATAATTTAATATTGAAACTAAAGTTTAATATATATCATTTTTTCCATACAAAGCAAATAAAATTTAAAACATTTAAGCAATGCAAATGATTTTTTATAAGCTCAAAAATTACCCAATTTTCAAAATAAAATGATATGTTGATTTCAATATAGGGTTTTAATAAATTTTTTGTTCCAATTCAATTTATGGTTTCAATTTCTAAGCAATTAGGGTTTTAATGCAATTTTTTCGTTTCAATTCAAACTAGGGTTTTCAAATTCAATTTTTTTCATTTGATTTGAATTCAGGGTTTCAAAAAGCTTGATTAGGGTTTCTAAATGCAATTTTTTTATTTCATTTCGATTTCTAGGGTTTTGAAATGCAATTTTTTTTGTTTTGTTTCAATTAGGGTTTTCAAATTCTTTTTGGGTTTAATTGAACAATTTAGGTTTCAAAAGTTAAATTTTGTTTGTAAAACACAATTTAAGGTTCATTTTTTCATTTTTATTAAAAAACATTCATGTTTCATTGCATTTTTTCATCTATTTTTACAATTATTCATTTCTACTATAACAGTTAAAAAAAAACTCAAAACGTTAAATAATTTTTTTTTTAAATGTTAAATTCACTTATTTTCTTTACAATTTCAATTAAAATTTTAAAAATTCCAAAAAATTGCATGTAGGCGGGTACCTGTAGCTGATTGTGGGGGTCACTGTCACCAGTACTCAAGGTCCCATCTGCTGTGTGTGCAATAAACTCTTTTTAAAAAATAAATAAATAGCAATATAAAACGGAATCCCATTTACATTAGTAATGGGATACGTTTCATGGCTGTCGGGATCTTATTACTTTTCCATGGTTCGAGGATCCAACACAAAATAAGATCTGAGAATTTTGGGGATCTCATTCCGTGTTAGGCTTTGGGATCCACGAAGGCTGAGCGGTATCCGATTTTTAATGCTCGAGGATCCCCTTATTGTCAAAGCTGATTTCCAATTTTTGGTTAAGGAAAAAAAAAATCCACATTTCGTGGACTCCAACTTTGTGCACCCACCCACAAGCGGTTATTTAAAAAAGGGAGGGAATGATTTTAAAGGGAAAGTGATTTATTGGTTTTAGATGAAAAGAAATTTTTTAAGGAAGTGATTTTATTTTTATTTCTGCGTGGTTTGCCAAACAAATTTATGATAAGATTAGTTATGTTCATGTGATGTATTGAGGAATTATAGAGTTAAGAAATTGGTTATGATTTTTCTTATTCTATGAATAAATTTTGTCTCTATCTAGAAATAATTGAGCAAAGTATTACTGTTTACATCAGATTTGGGAAATCCGAATATTAGATGATTTATTTACCTAATTTTCTTTTAAATTGTGTTTTTTCTATTATGTCTGTTGTGGTATTTTACCTTGGGTATTTGCAAATGATGTATTAGTGAATTATTTGGATTTAGGAAATCCTAAGGTTAGATTATTATAGTGCTTAAAAAATGGGTCTTTTTAAGTTGTGTTATCTCTTATTCTCATTGTTGGGAAAATTGAGTTATTTGTTTATGTAAGACTCCCAGATGTGTTTTCTTGAGATGGAGACTGTAACTTATGTTGGTTTAGCTTTGAAATAACTTGGGTAGTGCATGTGGTATATTATCATGTATGGTCACTTGGTTCTATGAATAGGTTGTGTTGTACATATAAGTTGGTTTTCATATTTGGGATATGTGCACCTGGTTTACCCTATGTTAGTGGAATTGATCCCTTAGGTTGATAATAGGGGAGTGGCTTTTCATGAGGGCCTACACACAAATTGGTGTTAGGGTAACTCCTATAGAGTAAGTTTAATCGGTGAAAATTAAATAAATATGTTAGGGAAAAGGGGTAAGTGCATGCAAGCACCAGTTGTTATTTTATAATGAAGTGATTTTATTAGTAAGATTGGGATTTGTTTTATCTATATTTGTGGATTTGGAAACTGAACTTTTGTTTTAATCGTTATGGATTTACTAAATGGAATTGTTTTTAAATGGTGCATTTTAATAGGTGAAATTGATTGTAATGGATTTAGGAGATCCAAATGATAGCATTTGTTAATTGCTTGGTGTTGTGTTTATTAAAGCATGCATTTTCTATAATTGTGTATTGGGGGGAAAGTAATTGTTATTACGGGAATCTAAGTCTTCCAGAGTTGTAATTCATGAAAAGGGGTTGTTGTAACTTTAGTTCACCCTTTGAGATTTCTTGGGTAGTGCACATATTGGGTTTCAGTATTGGACATTCGTAGAGATGTGTTACCTTTTGAGGTGTATTGGTTATTGTTGTCAGTTTTTTTAGTGCACTGCCTACCCTTGGCATGTAGTTTGAGTTATGTGTTGTCGATAGGGGAGTGACTTCAACAAGGGCTAGGACACAAAGTGGTTCAAGGAAAACTCATGTAGAAGTCAGTATAATCAAGTGAGAATTAAATAATCTATTAGTTTAACACATTTAACAAGATAATTAGCCTCGCTCATTAGCTAAAGGGCTTGTATGAGACTTGAGATGAGTTGTGAAGGCCTAGAATGGCTAGATCTTTATCTTGTCTTCTTGAAAGATAATCAATTTTGCACTAGTGTGCATGTCGGATCAAAATCATGAGAGGTTACCAAGATAACCCTAGAGGGGCTCGGGACCTAGGAAGATCTCCTTTGGACAACCAATGGAACCTTTGTGATGACACTCCTCCTATGAAAACAATCAATTTATTTTTATTGTGTTTATAATTGATTCAATGATTCTGGAAGCATTGTAACCATTTTGTAAGTTTTGTACTTGGGTGGTTTATTATTGTTTTACCTATGTCCTAAGGTTGTATGTTTTTCCTAGGTAGCTCTTTTACTATCTCCTAGCATGGGAGTTGGTCCTTCATGTACCACTTGGTTGGGTAGAATGTGCACCTTACACCATTGGGTCCCCAGTTCTTGTTCGTGATTATGAGTACTTCATGATTAGAAAGCTCGTGTGTACTAGTGAATTTGTATTTCTATCATGTTCTCTCTTGTATCTATTGGATACCTTGTAATTTGTAATTGTATCACTCAAAATTGTATTCGAGGAGAATCTTTGTAATTTGTAATTATAAACTATCTCATTTGGAAATGAGAGATGTAATTGTAATATTGAATGGATGCAATGTATGAATGGATCAGTATTGTACTTTATATTTTAATGTGATGTATGTTAATGTTACTAGATGTATGATATTTAATTCATGAGTAATAATCTTATGTTATGTTTAGTAAATTTTGTTAGTAATGGGGTTTGTAAGTAAGCATCGTCACACACCTTGAAGAATGTATGTGTTAGTGTAGTTTACATTACTTGTTTAATTACACTTAAAAATAAATAAAATTGTTCGCTTTCATTATGTGTGTGGCATTCTCTAGGGTTTTGAGGTAGGAATTACACTTAATTGTGCCTTATTTAGAGTGTTGTAAAGTGTTTTCTTGCACTTTCACACTAATCTAGGGTTTTAAATAATTAATTGGGCTTCTTTATGCTTTAATTAGCCTTATTTTATATCCACAAGCCTTAATTAATGCATCTTTTCAAGAATAATCTTGACATATATGTAATGACCAATCAAAAGTTGTTTTTGGATTGTATGACCTAGATTTAGTTAGATCTAGGACTCATACGATGCCTTCGGTGTATGAGTCCCACCTAATTTTTTGGGCCTTGATCTAGATTTCAAATTAAACTGTCTTTCTTGAAAAATGTGTCACATAGCCTAGCCTAATGGAACTCACACACCACTTCTAGTGTATGAGACTTGTGCGGCTTAAACCTAAATCAAATTCAAATTCTTGGTGGGATTTTATTCTAGTATACTTGATGTTGGCTTGTAGTTTTTTAATTTTAGGAAATTTGGCATAAACAACTATAAATACATGGTTATTTCACTCATTTTTCTTTGAACAAGCAATCAAGTGACCTACCAGCTTGAGTATTCATGCATTATAGGAATTTTGAGTTCACATGAGTATTTAAGAATCTACAAGAGCATTCAAGAGCATTCAAGAGTTGATTATCAAGTCTTTTGGAGCATTATTCAAGTATCAAGCATCATTTCAAAGTCATCATGCATCATGTTTATTTTTGAGCTAACAATTATGATGTAGGGTTTCATGATTCAAGCAAGAATTCAATTCAAGATCTAACAAAATGACATTTTTCCCTCTCTTTAGTATGTGATTTGCAAATCTAGGTTGAAGATACATTGAATATCAAGATTGGAAAGAAGTTGTAAAGTTTACAAAGTTGTCCTAATTGTCACCTTGTTTATAGGATCATTAAAAGAAACCTATAGAGCAAGATTGAGCAGTTCAGATCTAGAAATCAAGTTGAGAAGACAAAGTAGAGTTTGAAGAGTAGATTCAAATCTTGATCCTCCAACAAAGCTAAGTAGGACTAGTACGCCACTTTTGGCATATGAGTCCCAGTACAGGTCATTTTCAAAATTTCTAAAGATCTTGAGTCAACACTTCTAGATTCTTGTTTCAACCTAGAAACCCTAGTCTAGGACTGATATTACTAGCCTAGCATATGAGTCCTAGTTTTCCCTAAAATTAGTATTTTCACCATTTTAGAGCTTGTTCCAAGCACACTCAGGTTTCTAGGTGCACCTCTCTATTTTCCCAATTTTCTATTCTATTTTGTATTCATTTTTAGGTCATTTTGTTAAAGGTTTGCACATCAGTACATTTTGTCATTAGGTCTTGCATGTTACTTGTCTTTCCAATCCCTAGCTTGGTAGTGAACCCTCTTTTAGTCCCTTATCACACCCTAGGACAACCTTTAGTAGATCTCTTTCCTTCACTCCATCTTTGGATTGATATCTCTAGGGTTTCCTTGAGTGAAACTAAGTGAAATAGGTCTAGGTCCTAACCCTAGTGTTTCATTGCCCAAAAGATTTAAAACCCTCTTCGGTTCACAAGCTCACAAAAAAAATACCCCTAAATAATTTTACTAAGGATTTTGGATTAAAAAAATAGAATGAATGTGAGACTCGAAATTTGGTGAACCTATCGATGCTATGTTTCCTTTTTGATATTATGACGGGTATGTGCAGGATCATCATAGAAAAATAGGCCCTTAAGTGGCAAAAAAATCAAAGTTAGGCAACTTGATGTAAAAATTTGAATAAGTTATCTATATTATTTCAAAAATATGTAAGAATAGAATCTATAACAAATTGAATGTAGTTTCTAAAATACTAGGTTTATTTAAAAAAAGAAAAAATTTATTTGGTGAAAATTTGAAATTTCAATGAAGTAGTATTTAAATTTTTAGGAAAAAATAGGTAGATTAATGTGTCGACCACCCTAACCATAATAAAATGATAATATTTTTTATAAGATTTTAAATATAAGTAGAGGACTCATGTCCAAATGTGATGCATATTTTTGTAATTTTTTTTCCAAGTAAATAATTAATTATGAATTTTTATTACAATTTTAAAAATATAAAAACTCATATGTCTAACCACCTTAACTTGGTCAAAAATTCATGAAATTCAATTTTCTTTTTCTAATCCTATAGTATGTGAAGCATAAAAAGCTGACACATGTTTTAGATTCAAAAAATGTGATACCGTTTGAAAGCTATAGATGTTTTTCAATTAGTCTTATATCAATAAGGACTTTAGTCGTAATTCAAATAGAAAATAAATAATAATTATTTATTAAATTCAAAGTATAGCATGATTTATATTGGTGGAAAGTTGAGAATCTCCTCTAAAAAACCTTTTTGTTTCATCAATTTTGGATAAAAGAAGTTGTCAGCCACATACCCTACACATACCCATCATATCACCACTTTTTGGCCCATGATGATCCTGCACATACCCTGACTCTTGTTCGATGTTTTTTATGTCTTTCTATTCTTGGAAATTATACAAGAAAAAAATTGGATGATAGTTGTTTCATATATATTTATATTATGTTCTTATAATTTTATGATTTGTCTTGGTTATCATGGGTTTATTGGTTATATGAGGGATTTCAATTTTACTTTTTCTAATGATATTGATATTGTGATTATCAGATGAAAATGTTATATAGATATATGAGTAGAAGTTATTAATATGAGATTTTATAAGTTAATTTTTCACTTATTACAGTTTATTCAATTAAACAATTTATATTTGATCTCAAAGATGATTATCCTAGGTAAGAAACTTTGGAAAATAATAAATGTTTTCAAGATTTCAGATTTTATATGTGTTAGTGTCTTTGGCAATTATTATTATTTATCATGATATACTATGACTTTTGGTTGAGTGATTGTGAGATAGTGAAATGGGATCTAGGCTATAACACCTAACCTAACTCACACATTCAACCATCAATATAAGGTGACACACAAATAACCAAGAGAAACTATTTGGATGTTGTCCTCAAGGGAGAGATAAAAACTAGTTAGGGTTTTGGTCCCTTTTTTGTTGGTTGATGAGATGTGATTATTGATTATGAAATCTTACAAATGAGGTGAATTAAGACTAAAGAGAAACTATTACATAATCTAAAAAACTGAAAGAAGAAAGATAGAAATAGAGAGAAAAATTGGAAAGTGAAAACAGAGAGGAGCCTAACATATGATTCTAAGGCTGATTTGGTAGGATAGGGGCACTGGGCTCCCTAGTCTAGAAATGTTAAATTTATAGATCTCAAAATGGGTACAAGTGTGACAATGTCTACTAGTCTTTGACTTTGAAAATATAGATCATAAGTCTACCATTATATGAATAATTAGCTTGTTGTAATTTGATGGAGTAAAGTAAATGAATACTTAAATTAGGATCTTGATTCCTTGAGATATCTAGGGTAAGTGAACCAAGATGATTCCCAAAAAAGGGGCTTAAGTGGCCACTAATTTTTCCTGAAATTAGGAAATACTGACCTTGGATGTGAAATTGAGGATAGTTACACTCAAAATTTTGAGATGGAACAAAAAGAAGGATCGAAGTGCTTCGAGTCTAATTTTTAAACTACTAATTTATTTTGAAAATGGTTGAAATTAAGGGGTTAAAATGGGTGATGTACACAAATTGGTGTTATTTTTGTCAGAAAAATATAACATAGCAACTCTTGTATGACCCTCGTATGGTGAACTTTCTTTTAGTATTTTTAAATCACTACCATCAGAAGTTAGCTAACATTATGTAGTTGATGCATGATTTTTCTAATAATTTTTTAATGAATATTTTATTTTCTACTATTTTTTGAAGTGGACACTTCTTGAAAAATAGAATTTTGGTTGTGCTACCCCTACAAAATTTGGAAACTAATTGATTGTAAAAAAAAATAAATTGTAGAATAGAGTCTAGTTTCTAAAAATGTAATTTACTTGAAATTTCAATGAATGATTAATTTATAAAGAAAAAAACACCAAACAATACTTTTTTCCAAAAAAAGAGACATAAAAACAAAAGAAATTATGGATGAAAGGCTTAGGATTGTCAAAAAGTGAAAAAAATTACATTGTTGGATAGCTAAGAGAGAATCTAACATTACCCAGATGTTTGATTTCTTTGATATTGAACCACGCGCAATCGTGATGTTGAGCACAAACCCGATTATGTGAAATATTGTAGAATTTTCAAAACCACATTTCTGGTCATCGGGAATTCCCTTCAAGCCTTTGGGTTGGTATTCCAAGGCAAGTACCAATCCGAAGGCTTGGGGATTCCCAAAGCAATATACAATGCATGTGCGTTATAACATGAGGTCATTATAATGCAAGCACGTTATAATGCGCTCGCGTTATATCTTAGTTTTGACATGACTTTTTTGTTTTGAGAATACATTTCCAAAATGCAAGCATGTTATAACATGCTCGCATGTTGGTCTACATTGAAATTTTTTTCTTCTCTTTTTCTTGTCTCTATCTTATTGTTATCTTTCTGGGAAACTATATACATGAAATAAACATTTAAGTATAAGTTGACATTTACATATGGACATTTCCTTTCTTATAATTTAAGTTATATTTCATGTATATAGGTAGGATGTTTGAGAGTGGTTTCAGATCTCTAGGAGTTATAATGCAAATTCTAGTTTTTGGAAGATCTTAAAAATTTTAGACTTAGTCAAATTTCAGGAATTAGCATGTCAAAATTTAGTAATTAGAAG
>VDFB02168118.1:156881888-156904795 GCA_007258455.2 Sequoia sempervirens
GAGAGAGGGGAGATACAAATAAGTAGAGAGGGAGTGGAGAGATAGAAATTAGAGAGAAGGAGAGAGAGAGAAAGATGATACAACTTCTGACTATTAAAATTTGACCTTTTGATTACTGAATTTTGACATGCTAATTCCATAAATTTGACTTGCTAATTATTGAAATTTGACTAAGTCTAAAATTTTTAAGATCCTCCAAAAACTAGAATTTGCATTATAACTCCTAGAGATCCGAAACCACTCTCAAACATCCTGCCTATATACATAAAATATAACTTAAAGTATAAGAAAGGAAACATTCATATGTAAATTTCAACTTATACTTAAATGTTTATTTCATGTATATAGTTTCCCTGAAAGATAATAAGAAGATAGAGACAAGAAAAAGAGAAGAAAAAAATTTCAATGTAGACCAAAACGCAAGCGTGTTATAACATGCTTGCATTTTGGAAATGAATTCACAAAAAAAAAAATCCATGTGAAAACTAAGATATAACATGAGTGTGTTATAATGTGCTCACGTTATAATGAGCTTGTGTTATAACGTGCTCACATTATAATGAGCTAGTGTTATAACACACTTGCATTATAATGAGCTCACATTATAATGCACATGCATTATATATTACTTTGGGAATCCCCAAGCCTTGGGATTGGGGAGGGAATTTCAAATGACTAGAGACATGTTTTGCAAATTCTAAAATAGTTCACATAATCAGGTTTCTGATCACTGTTAGGATTGGACGTGGTTCAATATCAAAGAAATTGAACATTTGGGTAATGTTAGGTTCTCTCTTAGCTATCCAAAAATGTAATTTTTTTCACTTTCTTACAATGTTAAGCCTTTCATCCATAATTTTTTTGTTTGCATGTCTCTTTTTTTGAAAACAAGCAATGTTTGGTGTTTTCTTCATTATAAATTAATCGTTCATTGAAATTTCAAATAAATTACATTTTTAGAAACTAGACTCCATTCTACAATTTTTATTTTTTTAATAATTAGTTTCCAAAATTTGTAGGGGTAGCACAACCAAAATTCTATTTTTTAGGAAGTGTCCACTTCAAAAAATAGTAAAAAATAAAATATTCATTAAAAGATTATCAGAAAAGTCGTGCATCAACTACATACTGTTAGCTAACTTCTAACCATAGCAATTTTAAAAATACTAAAAAAAAATTCACCGTACGAGGTTCATACAAGAGTTGCTATGTTATATTTTTCTGACAAAAACAACACCAATTTGTGTACATCCCCCATTTGAACCCCTTAATCTCAACCATTTTTAAAATAAATTAGTAGTTTAGAAAGTAGACTTGAAGCACTTTGATCCTTCTTTTTGTTCCATCTCAAAATTTTGAGTGTAACTATCCTCAATTTCACATCCAAGGTCAGTATTTCCTAATTTCAAAAAAAAAAGTGGCCACTTAAGCCCCCTTTTTGGGAACCATCTTGGTTCACTTACCCTTGATATCTCAAGGAATCAAGACCCTAATTTAAGTATTCATATACTTTACGTCATCAAATTACAACAAGCTAATTATTCATATAATGTTAGACTTATGATCTATATTTTCAAAGTCATAGACTAGTAGACATTGTCACACTTTTACCAATTTTTAGATCTATAAATTTAACATTTCTAGACTAGGGAGCCTAGTGCCCCTATCCTACCAACTCAGCCTAAGAATAATATGTTAGGTTCCTCTCTATTTTCACTTTCCAATTTTTCTCTCTATTTCTATCTTTCTTCTTTGAGTTTTTTAGATTATGTAATAGTTTCTCTTTAGTCTTAATTCACCTAGTTTGTAAGATTCCATAATCAATAATCACATCTCATCAACCAACAAAAAAGGGGACCAAAACCCTAACAATTTTTTTATCTCTCCCTTGAGGACAACATCCAAATAGTTTCTCTTGTTTATTTGTGTGTCACCTTATATTGATGGTTGAATGTGTGAGTTAGGTTAGGTGTTATAGCCTATATCCCATTTCACTATCTCACAATCACTAGACAAAAAGTAAAAGTATATCATAAGAAATAATAATAATTTCCAAAGCAACTAACACATAAAATCTGAAATATTGAAAACATTTATTATTTTCCAAAGTTTCTTACCTAGAATAATCATCTTTGAGATCACATATAAATTATTTAATCGAATAAACTATAATAAGTGAAAAATTAACTTATAAAATCTCATATTAATAAATTCTACTCGTACATCATCTGATAATCACAATATCAATGCCATTAGAAAAAAACAAATTGAAATCCCTCATATAACCAATAAACCCATGATAACCAAGACAAATCATAAAATTATAAGAACATAATATAAATATATATGAAACAACTATCATCCAAAACAATCTTGCATAATTTCCAAGAATAGAAAGACATAAACAACATTGAACAAGAGTCATAATATCAAAAAGGAAACATAGCATCGATAGGTTCACCAAAGGTCGAGTCTCACATTCATTCTATTTTTTCAATCCAAAATCCTCAGTAAAATTATTTAGGGGTAATTTTTTTGTGAGTTTCTGAACCAAATGAAAGAGGATTTTATTAAACTTTTTGGGCGATGAAACACCAAGGTTAGGACCTAGACCTATTTCACTTAGTTTCACTCAAGGAAACCCTAGAGATTTCAATCCAAAGATGGAATGAAGGAAAGAGATATGCTAAAGGTTGTCCTAGGGTGTGATAAGGGACTAAAAGAGGGTTCACCACCAAGCTAGGGTTTGGAAAGACAAGTAACATGCAAGACCTAATGACAAAACCCAATGATGTACAAACCTTTAACAAAATGATCTAAAAATGAATACAAAATAGAATACAAAATTGGGAAAACAAAAAGGTGCACCTAGAAACCTGAGTACATGCTTGGAACAAGCTCTAAAATGGTGAAAATACTAATTTTAGGGAACACTAGGACTCATATGCTAGGCTGGGTATATCAGTCCTAGACTAGGGTTTCTAGGTTGAAACAAGAATATGGCTGTATTGACTCAAGATCTTCAGAAATTTGGAAAATGACCTGTACTGGGACTTATATGCCAAAAGTGGTGTATTATTCCTACTTAGCTTTTTTAGAGGATCAAGATCTGAATCTACTCTTCAAACTCTACTTTGTCTTCTCAACTTGATTTCTAGATCTAAATTGCTCAATCCTGCCCTATAGGTTTCTTTTAATGATCTTGTAAACAAGGTGACAATTAGGACAACTTTGTAAACTTGACAACTTCTCTCCAATCTTGCTCTTCAATGTATCTTCAACCTAGATTTGCAAATCACCTACTAGAGGTAAAAAAAAAAAATTGTTAGTAGAAAGGGGTTTACCTTGGTCAAACCCTATTTTGGTAATCAAACCTTGAAATAAAATGAAATAAAAAGGAGGAATGATGAATGAACAAAATGATACGTTGCAACTCACCAAACCCTAGGAATAAAGGTTGCAAAGATCTATGAAATGACTCCAATTAATGTGGATCTTGAATCTTGAATGAATATTTTAGATATTGAATTGAATTCTTGCTTGAATCATGAAACCCTACATCATAATTGTTAGCTCAAAAATAAACATGACACATGATGACTTTGACATGATGCTTGATACTTGAATAATGCTCCAAAACACTTGATAATCAACTCTTGAACACTCTTGTAGACTTTTGAATACTCATGTGAACTAAAATTTTCTATAATGCATGAATACTCAAGTTGGTAGGACTTTATTGCTTGTTTAGAGAAAAATGAGTGAAATAACCTTGTATTTATACTTGTTTATGCCAAGTTTCCTAAAATTACAAAACTACAAGCTAACATCAGATCTAGTAGAATAAAATCCCACCAAGAATTTGAATTTGATTTAGTTTTAAGCCACACGTGACTTATACACTAGAAGTGGTGTATGAGTTCCATTAGGCTAGGCTATGGGACACATTTTTCAAGAAAGGCATAGTTTAATGTGAAATCTAGATCAAGGCCCCAAAACTTAGGTGGGACTCATACACCCAAGGTGGTGTATGAGTCCCAGATAACTAAATCTAGGTCATACAATCCAAAAACATTAACTTTTGATTGGTCTTTAAATATATGTCAAGATTATTCTCGAAAAGATGCACTAATTAAGGCTTGTGGATGCAAAATAAGGCCAATTAAAGCATAAAGAAGCCCAATTAATTATTGAAAACCCTAGATTAGTGTGAAAGTGCAAGAAAAAACTTTACAACACTCTAAGTAAGGCACAATTAAGTCCATTTAGTTTACAAGGGCCTAAACAAGTGTGAAAATGTATAGTGATACATTTTCCTACACTACATTTAGCCCCCACTTTAGTGAGAAGAGGAAATTTCTTCAAACTCACACTAAAGTAGACGAGATTGCATCAAGAGGGGTCCAAATGTAGAAATTCTAGTAAGATATGACAACAATTACCAAGAGGGTTATGCAAGCCCCTAGGATCAAGATCCTATGGAAAACCAACAAAGGCACAAAAGAACACGCATGAAAATGATAAAAGAGCAACAAAAAGGTACAATCATGCACTGCTAAAGACATAAAGAAAAGAAAAAAGAAAAAAAAAAAGAGGTGGATCAAGCTTCAACCGTTTGTCCCAAATGTTGTGGATCAGATCTAAGATGTTTTTCCAAAAATGCACGCTCACTTTGAGGCAGTGGAACTTCAAGCTGTCCGCTTGGTGAGTATCCAAAGAGGTGAGACATATACGCATGTGGCCAATATGCACTCACACACACAAGAAATTTTCTATGGAAAAGTCACACCTAAGTTCAGCTTCCCATTCAACCAGACCATAGTTATACCTCCTGATAACATTGATAAGGCACCACACAACAATGAAATTCAAGCTTCATGAGGCAAGAAAAGCTTTGTATGCTTGATACTCATGAACAAACAAGATGGCTCTACAGGCAAGCAAAGTGTGTTATGCAAGGTGGCCATATAACTGAAATTATAATGTAAGGTGCATTCAAAGGAGGTTTTCTTAGTTCATGTAGGGTCTTAGATTAGGGAACATTGTGTCTAATGTCTCCAAGTGAGGACCAATCAAAGAATAGAAGATTCACAACTTAGAGGATGCAGTGTGTCACATCAAGCCACTAAGAGGAATATAATATGCTAAGAGAGATCGCGTGTTGGTATGTGAAAAATTATCATGCTATATTGTACACTCTTCATGTATCCTCATCAAGCTCTAGGGCTAGGTTGAGCCCCGGGTGGGGGTTCATGGGTGGCATCCCCTTGGAATTTTTTTTCCATTTTTCACTTCCTCATTGATAGAAGAAAAAACTAACTTTGTAAAACCCTAATTCTAGAAGCTTCTAAAAAGCTTGTTATAAGCGGTTGGGATGGGAGTTGTAGTAGGACATTATTAGTGAGATTGTAATATATTTTACATTGGATAATAAAATAATTGGATGGCTGTGGTTTTCTAGATGTAGCTTGGATTGAGTGAACCACATTAAATTCTCTATGTTGCCTTATTCTTGCTATAATTTTTGTGTTTTATTTCTTTATTTTATTGATAAAATTTGTATTTAACTATTAGATATCTACCTTCTAACCCTAAAAAGTGGTATTAGAGCAAGTTGTGTTTGATTATTATCTATAGGAAAGTCTCACAGTTGAGTGGGAGTCTCACAATTAAGTGGGAGCAATGGTGGACAAGGGTATAATGAAGGTAGATAAATTCAATGGCCAGAACTATCAGTTATGGAAGATGTAGATGGAGGATTATCTCTATCAGAAGTATTTATGGAGGATGTTGGAAGGAATAGCCAAGAAAATAGAAACAATGAGTGATGAGGATTGGAATATTTTGGATAGAAAGGCACTAGGAGCCATTCGTTTATGCTTGGCACAATTGGTGGCATTCAATATTACAACAATGACAACTCAAGAGTTGATGCAAACCATGGCAAAGTTGTATGAAAATCCTTCTGCTTTGAATAAGGTATTTCTTATGAAGCGTTTATTTAATATGAAAATGGTAGAAGGTGGGCTAGTTGTTGATCATTTAAATGAGTTTAATATAGTTACCAGTTAATTAACTTCTGTAAATGTAAAATTTGATGAAAAAGTTAGGGCTCTTTTGATTTTGTATTCTTTGCCTAAAAGCTAGAATAGCTTGGTAATGGATGTTAGAATTATTTTTTCTAGTTCAAATACATTGACATTTGATGATGTTGTTGGCATTATTTTGAGTGAAGAAATTCGTAGGAAAAGCTCAGGTGGAACACCCACATCAGGTAGTGTTTTGAATGCAAAAAGCAGGGGAAAAGCAAAGGAGAGAGGAAACAATTATGGAAGTCATGGTAAGTCATGAGGAAAATCAAAGGACAAAAGGTCCCAATCTAGAGACAAGAGTGATTTTTGATACTGTGGTAAGCCAGGTCATTTAAAGAAAGATTTTTGGTCTCAAAAAAATAAAGGAGACAAAAAAGAAGGCAATAAAGAGGAAAATGTGGTAAGTAATAAATCTAATTAGGATGCTTTGATTCTTTCCCTTGATAATGTTGATGATTCTTGGGTGTTAGATTTAGGGGCTTCATTTCATGCTATGACCCATAGAAGTTTTCTTGATTATGTCCAAGGGGATTTTGGGCTAGTTAATTTGGGAGATAATGAACCCTATCAGATTGTTGGAAAGGGAAGAATAAAAATTAAGTTGTAGAATGGGAATCATTGGCTACTACATGAGGTAAGGCACATTCCAAAGTTAAAAAAAAAATTAATTTCAACAAGGCAACTAGATGATGAAGGTTGTGGGGTAAAAGCACAAACATGTCACACTTTATAAAGGAATCGGCCAACATCAAAAAAAATTCTGAACTTCGACCACATAAAAGTGGTCTTTATGTTTTGAATTTCAAAATGGTGTAAACTAATAAAATGTAGAACTTTTGGTGTAGTTTATTCCTGTAATTTTTAAAATTTTAAAAAAAATTGTTTTTATTATGTTTTTATCAATTTAAGGACAAATTTTGGAATGCTGAAAATTTCATAAAAGAGTGACTTCACAGGCCGTCAAGAAATAAAATGAAAAAAACTTCATTTCTCCCTTTTTTTTTTCAAATAGGTAATTTCAATATCCTGTGCATGGAAAAAAAAAATCACATTTTGATGTATATTTTTCTCGTAATAACGTTTTAAAGTCAAACATGTCAGAATTTGACAGTTTTGACGGGCCGTCAACTAATTTCAAAATTTTCAATCATTTTCAAAAAAAAAATATACCCTTTTGAAGTAGACTCTCTCCTCTTATGCCTCATATAATATTTAAAACATTTTAATAAATTTTACTATCATTTTTTTAATATCAAATCAGCCTCTTTTTTAATTTTTAAAACCTACTTGCATTATTTTAAAAATAAAAGATATCAAAACTAATCAAAATATTATAAAAATTCTATATTTGGATTCTACACTTCAAGCTCTATAAAAGGGTATTTTTATTTTTTGCAAAAAAATCAATCTGACTAGAGAAATACTCTGCCAAAAATGAATGTTTCAGAAAATTTTGAAAAATGATGAGTAAGCTGCCATGTAGGATGCCAACTAGATATTTTCGGCCGGTAGGGTTTCGGCCGACCAGGTTTCGGCCGAAACCCTATCGGCCGGTAATGAATTGGCCGAAAAGTAATCGCTCGGAAAGTTATCGGCCGATAATTACTCGGCCGAAAATGAATGATATAAAACAAAGTTATTTTTTTTCCAAATTTATCAAATTAAAAAAATTAGAAAATAACAAATATTTCAAAATTTTCTCAACTATTTTCGATTAAAGAAGATTTATTTCAACATTTTGGAAGGTTTATCATTTCTGAAATTTACAAGACGTATTTCGACGAAAAAAAAGGCATTTGGAGAAGAGGAGAAATATTTTTAAGGTGTATTGATCTTTAATTTATTTAATTGATTATGTTTTTTTATTGAAAATGCATTTGAAGTTTGTTTTCACTTTTTTTTATTAAAATATTAACATCAAAGAAATATGTGTAGAAATATATTCATTATTCAATTAAAAATATTTTATGTTTTGCATGTTTATGTTTATTAAAAACTTTTGTTTAAATATTTTATGTTTATGTTTTGCATCTAGTTACAAGTTTTTTAAAATATTTATGCTATATTACATGTACATGTTTCATGGAAAGCTTATGTGTGTACAAATTTCTATGTAGGCAATCATTCAAATTTGAGTGTAATTTGTGATGGCAAATCAAAGGACTAGATCGAGGAAGTATGAACGAACACGAGTAAGACAAAGAAAGAGAAAAGTGGATGAAGGAACATCTACTGAACAACAACCCATGGAAAATATTGATGATCAAGGTGACGTACAGGTACAAGAACAAACTGAACCTAGTACTAATATAAATGTTTTGGACTATGGTATGGAAAATTTGATGGAGATGGATGAAGATTCTCTTTTCAATAATATTTCATCTGAAGATATGTTATCTGAAAGCACATTAAAATTACACTCTAAAAAAATATGGGATGAATTTTTTGAAGAGAAATATTTAATTGGAAGAGCACAGTTAATTGCAAAGTTATTTAGATGAAAAGAAATGACCCCTGTTTTGGAGTTGTTAGGGGTTGATAATAGGAAAAAGTCATCAGATTTAAAAAAAACAATTGTTGAAAACCTGCAAGAAGCATTAAAATGTATTGAAAAGAAGAGTCGGTCTAGTGATTTAAGTGTTGCACATAGAGCATTGATGACTGTAATTTCTAATAAGAAATTATCATATAGAAGACAAGTTCAAGAAATTTCTGAATTACTAAATGTTTCTAGGAGAACTGTTCAAAGATATATTGAAAAGAGAGATGAAATAGATGGAAAATTTGAGAAAAATTGGGTAAATATTTGTAGGGTTCCTCGAAAAGATAGAATTTCAGAAGATGTAAAGAAACAAGTTGTTGAATATTGGACCACCCACTCTCGTGTTTCTTCCAATAGAAGGGATACTATACAAATAATAGGTGATGATGGTACAAAAATTTCTCATCCAAAACATTTTATAGATACAACACAAAGTGAACTTTTTGAAGCATTTAAACAAGAATTTTTAAATGTGAAGATTTGTCAAAGGATGTTTGAAACACTACGACCATCATTTGTACGTATAAATAAAGTACGTGAAACTTGTTGTTGTCGAAATCATGTTGAATTTGATCTACACCTACAATCATATAGAAAAGTTATGGCAACAATTGATCGAAATTTAGCCATCCCTGGAAGCACAACACAATTTGTGAAGTCTCTTCTATGTGAAAAATCAAAAAATTCGGATGAATTCAACGTTCAGTGTATAAAAAATGTATGTAATGATTGTGGAGATTTGAAGAATCTTTTACATGTTGACAATAATGAAATGCAAGTTACTTGGAAGAGATTTCAATATGAGACATACTTAACGAAGTCAGGAGTTGAGGCCAAAAAAATTGTTCTCAAAGAGAGTGGATTGCCTTACAATGAATTCATGAGTAAATTTCGCAATATCATATATCCACATATCCAACATTGTCATGGTGCAAGATGGCAATCTAAGCAATTTTGTTATTCAAAGAATTGTTTTCCACCAGGTTGTATTCTCTCTATTGTAGATTTCTTTAAGAACTATACATTTAGTCCTCAAACTAAGATTCAAAGTCAATATTATCATTCAGAGCAAGTTACAATCTTCGTGCAAGTTTGCTATAGGCATGCAGAGTTAGCGGTCGATGGAATACAAAGTAGAAAAGATGATAGAATTATCATCAAAGAGGTTCACTTTTATATCAATGATGATACGAATCATGATAGAAGCTATGTAGCTCATTGTTTCAAAATGTTTTTTGAAGACCTAAGACAACGTGGAATAAATCAAGAACAACACTAGATATGGTCTGATGGATGTGCTGGTAAGTACATTGGTTTTTAAATTATTTTTAATTAATTTATATTTACTTTTAAAACTTTGAGACTTAAATTTTTTTTTGAAGATAATTCAAGGTTTTCAAGTGTTTAATTATTTGTAACTTCACAGGAAAATTTAAGTCTACAAAAGCCTTTGTTTGGTCATGTAGTCAACATGCTAGACGCAACACCGAATTTTTGAGGAATTTTTATGAGAGTGGACATGGAAAAGGAGAGCACGATGGAGTAGGAGCATGTGTGAAGCGTGCACTTCGTCAACATGAACTTGCTGGTATGTCCAATTTAGCTTCATACTTTTTAAAAGATTAGATATATATATATATATATATATTTAAATTTAACTAAATTAAATTCTTTTAAGTTCTTTGAAAGTAATAGGTGACAAATTGTGCCAACTTGTGTGTAACTTGTAGGTAATGCCATACGGAATGCAAACGAAATTGTTGAATGGTGCAAAAGTCATTTTTCTGCTCGCGACTCAACATACAACACACGGTATTTTTGGGAAGTTATAGGTATGTATGTCTAGTCAAAATTTGTTAAAAATTTGAATTTCAAAGTTCAAGTACATACATGATTTCAAATTGAATTTTCAAGTTTGAATTTAAACAGATATTGATCGATCAAATCCTTATAATTGTCAAGCAATTCATGGTATTAGAAATCTACATCAAATCATGACAACGGGGAGTAGTAGGCCTTATGCAATGAATGTGAGAGAAAAATCATGTTTTTGTATTGATTGCATTGAGGACAATGCAAATATTGATCAATGTGAGAATATTAGAGATGGGTATGTTTCACAATGGGAAATGAAACAATTAATATCAATGCCTCCTTTTGTTGAAGATGACAATGTTGATGTCTATGATCCACTATATTCAGCTGATTACGAACGTGTATCTGATTTAGTTGTTATAGGTATGTCCAAATTGATTAATTTAGTTAAAATCAAGATTTAAATTTATATATATATATATATATTCTATGTTTAAGTAAGTTTCAAATATAAAATATAAATTTTTACAACTTTTAAATGTATAATTTACTTAAATATGTAAATATGTGGTGTGTGTACAGGAGATATTTTCGCTATAGTTGCAGATCCTGAAAATGCGGAAGGTGTAGATTACTATCTACTAAGATGTACACAACCAAAAAGCAAATTGTTCGAATCGATGACAGATGGTGATGGACAAGAGTATCCCATTGGATCAGTCGTTATTGAAGGCACATATTATCAACAAATAAAGATAGATAAAAATGGTATTATATTTGTTGATTATAGGCCAGGACAAAAGGTTCTACATTACAGTCACTTAGTTTTGGCAACAAAAATAAATTTAGAAACTTTACCTAAAAGAGGACGTGCCAAACAAAAGTGGAGGTTGCCTATTGAAGATCATGAGAAGATTTTAGAGATAATTAAAGATAGAGAGGATCCAAATTTTATGTACCAGGAGCTTTAAGTTGTTTTTTGGATACATGTGTACACATTTATGACTCCAAATCTAGATAATTTATATATTTGTATTGATTGGACATGTGACATGATTTAGAATGGTTTTTTTTTTAGAATGTGACATGTATGTTAGATCATATATATGCTTGATCTACAAAACCCAGTGACTTTAAAAATGTTTTAATTTACATTTTGCCTAAATTCCTTTAAATCATCTAAATTTCCAATTGCATTTTTACATGTTGGACATGGTTCATTCTTTTAAACCTTCACTCTTGAGAATCTCTCTAGAAATTCCTTTATATCATCTCTCTAGATTCCTTGATTGTAAATTTTTATGTTTGACACATGGAATTGTTAAACTTTCACTTTCAAATCTTTGAATTTAAATATTTGTTCAACTCCACCTATATACATGAGCTAGATTGAATATATATACGTGCAACAATATGTACAAAACCTAGTCTATGTTCCAATTTTGCATTTAAATTTATTTATGTTCTGTGGAATTCTTAAGTTCAAATTCAAATCTTTCATTTCATTTGAACATTCAACTCCACAAACTTGTATAAAATTATCTAGTTGATTTGGTGTTTTCAAGTGGTGAAGAATCTAGACATAAATGTTGTCTCTAATTTTCTTTATTTTTTATACATTACTAATGCACGACATTCAATAATTTTAAATGATCATTTGGATTTTCATGTATCCTAATCATCACATCCTAATTTTATTAAATTTTCATTAGGTAAGCATCCCTCATCCTAGAATCATTTAAAAATTATCCATCTAGATCCATCTCAAATGTACATTCATTCTCCATCCTTAATAATCACTTAAACATCAAAATTTGGTTACTTGGTCTCAATCTACTCCATACATCATATTGTCCTTTCGTCATCACCCAAAGTTTTCAACATCTAGGGACCTTATCCTTAATCTAGACTATCATCCATTTCAAATCCAATCTCCTAATAAAAAATCACTTGACCTTATAATTTGATTTCATCTTTAAAATCCAAATTTACTTAAGAATATTAGCTCCTATCTTTTAAGTATAGAACTAAATTATTTATCCATTTTGTTAATGTTAGATTGTATCCAGGTTCTCTTGGTTTGTCCTTTCTTGTTCACCTTAAGGTGCATTGGAATATATGAACATTGTAGTGAATCATAGTGATGGTGCTTGGGGTGCTTGAGATAGCTACATTTTGGCATCAATTTAGCTTTGTTTACCATGTATAGCTTGAGACCATGTATGTAATTTGGTCCATCTTTCCAGTACAATTAAATATGGATTGATCAATTTTTAATTTATATGTAGAATTGTCATCCAAGAGATCTACTTGATCAATTTTTAATTTATATAGAATTGTCATCAATTTTAATTTAATAATAAATGTGCATGTCTTTCAAGATTTAAATATATATATCAATTTCTAATTACATATATATAAATGTTCCACATGGAATTCTTAAACTTTCAAAACTAGAAATTTGATTTCATTTACATTCAACTCCACTAATAGCTTGCATGCTTTATTTTAATTATATGGTTCATTCTTAAGTGAACACTTTCAAACATATATATATATATATGATTTCATTTACATTCAACTTGACACAAGTATAGCTCATCATCTAGTTCAAGAATTCTTTGCATGCACATTCAAATGAACATGTGTATTAGATTATATGGAATTAGAAATTAGGTTAATGTAGAGCATGATATATGCACAATTTAAATGTATAAATAACTTTTACTGACTTTAAAAATGAACATTTAGAGCTTTAAAGAATTCAATCTAACTATCATCTATTTCCGATTGCATTTTTATGTTCTACTTTAAAACATATATAGCATTAATCTCAAGCATATATGCATTCAATTTTTTCTATTTCTTGACCTATTTATTAAAGACAAATTCATTTGAACTATTTATTTAAATTAATTACATGTACATGTCCATCTTTTTAAATTTACAAATAGCAACCATTAGATAGTGGAGTGGACAACATTTTGATCTCACAATGTATTTAGTTATCTATATATGTACAACAAGTGCGTTTGAACAAGTTACCATAATTTAAATTTAAATAAAGGTACTTATAGATGTAATGTAAGTGAGTTCATCAAACCATAATAATGCACGTATATAACAAACCTCTAAGATTCAAACCATAAAACATAACTGTATGAATGTGACATGTAAATTATAACAAGTATATATATGTGTACCATAAAACATATGTATGTAACACGTCCAAATGTTCAATACATAAATCATAAAAACTGTCTCCAACATATAACAAAATGATCTTAGACATGTAATACTATAAAACAAATCTCAAAGAGAGGGATGTCTAGTATGAATAGAATCATCAGATCTATGGCTCGATCTCTCCCTCGACCTCTCCCTCGATACATGGCTCGATCTCTCCCTCGACCTCTCCCTCAATCCATGGACCGATCACTCTGTTGATCCAAGATGTGTGGATCCATGTCCCGATCCAATATCTCTCGATCTCTGTCTTGAGCCTTGTCCCAACCCCTGCATGTGTCCAAGTACACATATATATGTAAAATTATCTAAAATTTTTACAATGTACTTGAGTTCAATGTGTTCAAACTTAAACATCAAGTAATTAGTTTTTTAAAATTAAATTTAAATGTACCTCATCTGCATACTGCATGGGATCGCCATCATGCTCCAAATTTCCAAAGTCTGGGAATTCACCATATTGCTTAAAATTTTCAAGTACACAATTTCAATCAGGAGTTAAACCCCTAGAAGTTTTTAAAATGCATTACATAAATTTTTAGAACACAATTTTAAAAATATATACATGTATTTAAATTATAAATTGAAAGTACCTGTTGTGCCTGCTTGAAAGCTCTACCAATGTCACTAAGATCACGAGAATGTAAAGACATCGTAGGGGGCTCTGTAGCATGTACAGTATCAGTAGCAAAAAGAAGTCAACTATATGTCCCATGGACAGGATCAGGTGTCGCAGTAGCCTCAACGTGACCTGTAACATCCTGATGACCACCTGGGCAAGCTAAAGGATCAACAGAAACATGATGTGCACGGGATTCTGTAGGCTGATGTGGAATATCCTGAGCTGCATTTGCCACACTGTGGCTCATATGTGTATGAGGATATCGTTGTCTAATAAATTCTGGTACCCTGTCAAGAGCAATCCCATGGTCCTCACTGATAACCTGATATGCTGCTAGTAAATCCAAAATTGAGAGTCTACACGTATTACACAGAGTCGTGTGGGTCATATGCTCGACATCTGCAAGAGTAGGTAGATCGGCACTAATAAATGGATCATACAATGCAGATGTAGCCTCAGTGGGAGGAAGGTTGATCCGTGGGTGTAATAAATATCTACCAACTCGATCAGATGAAATCTGATCAATCTGCGTCGTAATAGAGGCAATGTTTTCAAAAATCTGACTCTTGAGTGGACCCTGTTGCTGCCTCCCCTGCTGCTGCCAATTCCAAATGTTTTGGTAAAACCAAAAGGTTTGGGCCAACTAATGCCCTCTTGTCCACAGGCGGTGGAAAATTTGAAGGTCTAAACTATGGTTTGTCAGAAAAACGGCCTTTACCTTGGCCAGCATGCTCAGGATAAGATGTGTAGTCCACCTCTATATGTAAATGAAATTCTGCATATAACTGTTTGACAAAATACAATGGCAGCTCATCATTGTGAGGCCATCTATGATGTGCTGCCAACCATCTAGGGTATATGAATGGCGCAACAAGAGGATCTTCACACCTCGTAACCACATATCCTCTAATTTATTTTTTCCTCTATAAAATGGGAACATGGATAACACATTTTCACCTGAAACTAATTTGGCAACTTCTCTATGTTTCACTGTGCCAGTAACACTCCTAGCAAGAGAAAAATAAAACTGTTCAATGCTGATTTCATCATAAGGATTGTATGATCGAATTGTCTCAATCATCTTAATAATCTCTTGTCTAATAGTGACTAATCTATCTCGATTAGCCAAATTGGGGGAGTTGTGAATTGTTTACTCTAAACATTTTAGAGCATTGTCCAATCTAACAATACTATCCTGAAATATATTTGATCTAGTTTGAGCTTCTCGCTCAGAACGAGGGGAATGATGAGATCCCTCATCGGCCATGATATATATAAATAGATAGAGATCTGCATATCATTAAAACAAAATTACATAATGAACTAAACAAATTTAAATTGAATTTTTTTTCAAAACTAAAAAAATATATATTTAAATTAAAGGTAAAATTTTCAAGTTTCAAAACTAGAAAACATTTTTGAATTTAAATGTATCTAATGAGATCTAGTTCAAACTTTATATCTATCGAGCTATGTGAACCTATTAAATCATAGGCATGCATGTAATATTCAACCAAGAGTAAATATGGAAAAAAAATATTTATCCTTTCAACCACTCTATACTAAAATTTTGATCAAAATAAAAAAATACTCTTCATTACAATTGGTCATATATGATCTAGCCTTTCTTTGTAATCAATTATTTTTTAAATCAAACACTAGAAATTATAAAAAGGTTAACATTTCCTTAATTTTTCGATCTAACTTAAAACATATTAAAGTAATAAAGTTAAAATTCTTTGAAATAAATTCCTTAGGAATAAAATATAAACATATAGATACATGTGCATATATCTGTATGTACACATGTATGTATGTGGGAGTGCATGTGGTATCAGCATTGCATATATATATATATAGAGCAGTGAAAGAGCATATATACATATATATAAAGATATATATATATATATATATATATATATATATATATATATATATATCTGTGTGGTATATGTATATATATATGGGGGGAGAGTGGTATGGTATATGGTCATACACATATGTATATATAATACATGTACATGTGATACACACATACACATATACATATATATAATACATACATGCATACACACATACATACATACACATATATACATGCATGTACATACATATGTATACATACACACATGTACACATGTATATATAATACATCTACATGCATACACACATACACATATATGTACATGTATGTATATGTACATGCACATATATGTGTATGTGTGTATGCATGTAGATGTATTATATATACATATGTATGCATACACACATGTACACATATGTATATATAATACATCTAGATGCATACGCACATACACATATATGTGCATGTACATATAAATACATGTACATACATATATATATGCATATACATACATACATACACACATGTACACATGTATATATAATACATACATACATACATACATACACACATGTACACATATGTATATATAATACATGTACATGCATATGCACATACACATATATGTGCATGTACACATATACATACATGTACATACATATATATATGCATATATACATACATACATACATACACACATGTACACATATGTATATACAATTAGAATGCTAAATTGCTGAATCCCCACCCTTATAACTTTTCTAAATGTGATAAGAATTGGAAAAGAACTAATTATTTATAAATACAAGTTTGTTATTGGATATCCTTGTGTATATTTTGCCACTTACAGAGTTAACAAATGCAACAGTACAATTTGTTTGCACAAGGAGATATGAAGAGGTGGTTAAAGACCTCAAAGCAGATATTTTGCACTTTATTCCAGTTTGCGGCCATTGGGCGATTGATCTAATCATTTATAGGTATGGTCTAAGGGCACTACTTGATTTGTGGAAACATTTTTGTATGTTACTATAGATTTGAAACACAAAAATAAGAAGATATATACATTTATACAATATGTAAAACATTTGTTTCACCAGGTGCTTGGCAAACCAAACAAATGTTAATATAGATCATCCATTGCAGTGCCTTTAATCTTGGAACAAATAGGAGAATAATAAAGATGACTATTGTGCCTTTGATTCGGCTTCTATTTGGGATTCAAGTACAATACACTTAATTGCAGAATTCAGAGTGTCAAAATTAGGTGAGGGTTTGTGCAATGAAATATAAAAGAGTATATATATATATATATTAAAATTGTAATTTGAAAGCTTTACCTATACTTGACAAAAATCCTTCAAAAGGGATGCATAAATCTATATATTTCAACATTGGGAAGTTTGACCTACCATAACTGCTTTGTATGTGACAGACTAAATGAGTATGTGATAAGTAAATATGAAGTTGATCATAGTTATGAAAAGTTGTCAATGAAAGTTTCTATCCCAGTTTATATAAGCAAAGTTGGCCTGCTGTATAAGGGAAAAGACAATCCTATATCATATTCATGGGTTCATAGGCAATAGATTTGTTTTTACTATTATTATATGTTGAACTATTTTTACATATATTTTAGTTGTCATATAATGCTTATTCTTATAACTATGAAATAACCCTTAAGACTTAATTACTTGCTATTATTGGGAGACTCGACATAGTAGCTTGAGAAAGGTGTATGCCAGTCTATGTGAACAATGATTCTGAGTTCTAGGAAATTGATTGTATGCCAGTAAGTAAAATTATCAATCAAAGTAGCCAAGAGTAAGAGGTGTTCAGAGATCTGCATGCTTGTGGAAACAGAAAAATCTAGCTGCTAAGATTTGAGCCAAGTACCTGTATAAGATATTGAAGCTAATGCCAGTTCACTTGATGCTCTATGAAAATCCATTCCAGTGCCTTTATGTGGTCAACCAAGATGTAGTCTTGACTGTTTACAGTTTTGAATTATTCATATCAATCTGCTTTTCTTTGGGGCAATTGGTAGTTGTCAGTTGTTTGGATGGTTGTCTAATTTATTTTTTCCAAGGGCTAGAAATGATTCTCAATCTCAATCTCATCTGTCAAATAGAACTTTAGGCCATGGCAACTTAATCGAATGAGGGCTCTATTTATTTTGCAGAAACTAGCTACACATGAATTTATGACTACATAAGTGGTTCACAAGATGAATTTTAAGTAGATTTGTATAAAAATTAGGGTCAATATCACCTTACAATGTGGGTCAAGCAGACATCAAAGATATACTGCATGCAATGTAGGATAATCCTCCTCAACATAGTGACTGTCCACTTAAGTTAACAATTGTTTTCAAAATCATATCCTTCTTAACTCAATCAACCTTGTCTAGATGTTGTCTAGTAGGCCATGTTCTATGGTAAGGCAGAGCAATTGCTATGATAACGACTTGGATTCAAACCCTTTTTTAGTAATGCTCCCTTTATTAGAGTGGCTGTGATAATAGTTAATACTCATCAAATAGCATTCTAAATTTTATAGCTATTTGCCCATGGTTTGAATGCATCAATTTAAAGAGAAAACAAAAGCCAAGGAAGATGCTAAATAGGAAATATATTTTAAGCTTGATTTGAGAAGACATTAATTGCATACCTTTGAATCTACATTTATGCCCAAATGTGAACTCTCTTTAATTATTGTGATTTGAGACTATTAAATTGAGCAGAAGAACAAATATAATTTTTTTAATGCCATATATATAGATAGCTCTAATATATTTTGTTATTGGTTTTTATTTTCCACTTTCAGGACTAAAGATGAGATGCAGATGAATGTCCAAGCCTACAAGGCCAAACAGAGATTACAATTGGAGAGCAAGGGCTTGCACATCAAAGGTGTTACCGGGGATCAATGGAGTGACATTAGAGGTCCTACTATTGGAAATTACACTTTTAAGCTACCAAATCCATTGTATAATATCTTATGAGTCTATCTTGGGTGCTATATAGTTGGTGCCAGTATTCTCTATGAAGAAAGGGCAGAAATCTTATGACATTATAGGAGCTTTTTTGTGTATGTCGAGCCAAGTACCTATATAAGATATTGAAGCTAATGCAATTTCAACACAACTTGAACAATTAGAGGTATCTACTTGAAGCTCTAATATAAGAGCGTAAGACAAATACAATGGCCATGAAGGATTCAACACTACTTATTGACACTAAGAGAAGGAAGAACACTTGGCTTTATCATAAGAAATGAAATGAAATAGTTTTAATTATTTCCATGAGGTTTACCATCCTATAGGTCCTCAGATTTTATAGCTGTCTCAACCATCAAAAGGGGCTGAAATTGAGAACTTAGTGTCTTCTTTAAGTAGGTAGTCTCCTTTTCTATTGATTGGATCAACAATTCACCAAGATTGTTTATCTTCATCTATTCAAATAGTATGGAGTCCAATCTTAAAGGTCTTTATATTCTTGTAAGCTATGGGAATTCTATGGTGAAAATGCTTCTTTGTTTTTACGGCACATAAAACACATATCCTCTATTTTATTACCAAATAATATAGAAACAGAAGGAGCATCTTCAAAACTAGTTACCAAATGGCAGTATATAAGAATAGTGAAATAGAAGACCAGTGTTGCTTTGAGGGGGCAACCTCCAATGCTAATTACGACTATTTAATTGATATACTTAAAAATAAATCAGAGGTTTTTCATATAGCTGGATGAATTTCTGAAAGGAATAGTGAATATATAAATTCTTCACAACATTCACTACCTTTCGGCCAATATCCATTACAAAACCTGAAAAAAACTTGATTTTTGCATTTCAATCAAACCCTAACAAACGAGAAATCACAAATTTCACAAAATAAACAAAAATGAGACAAGAAATCAAACATTCCAGTGAATGCCATGAATGGAACCTGTTAAAATATAGTCCCTGTTGCTGGTGATTGGCCGACAAGCTCTCGCCCTCAACACTTTCGCTCGAGCGTTCCAATAGTGGGCTTGGTTTTTTTTTAAGATTTTATTAAGGCTTTTCGGTCGATATACTTTTGATCGATAAAGTTTCAGCCAAAACATACTCGACCAAGCAGGTCTTTCCAAATGTGCGTCATGTTGGCTCTTTTCGGCCGAAAGTGACTCGACCGACAAGTTCCAGCCACGTAGGCGCCATGTGGCTGCCTCGTGGATTTGGCCAAAAACTGGTCGGCTGAAAGAAAATCGCCCGAATTACTTCATTTGGCCGAAAGTGTGACACAAGTTTGTGCTTTCACCCTGTGTTGTTACATTTAATGATAAAAATTGGAAAGTTACAAAAGGTGCCTTAGTGGTAGCAAAAGGTTGGAAAGTAGGCACCTTATATCTTTGTGTAGGTCATTTTTTTCCTTCTACTTTAACTATTGGAGATAAAAATCAATGTTCAGGAATAGTTGTTGTAGTTCAATAGGCAGAAAATTAGATAGTTGTGATGGATTCTAAATCAACACTGTGGCATAATAGACTTGGGAATATGAGTGCAAAAGGTATGAAAGTACTTCATTCAAAGAATGTTTTACCAAGTTTGAAATGTGTTAATATGGATTTCTATGAAATTTGTGTATATGGAAAACAAAGAGAGTTAGTTTTCTCAAGAATGGGAAGCAAAAGAAAGATGAGAAATTGGAGCTTGTGCATACAAATGTATGGGGACCAGCTCAAGTATCTTCTCTCGGTGACTCGATATTATGTCACTTTTATTGATGATGCAACAAGGAAGGTATGGATTTAATTCCTTAGGTAGAAATTTAATGTATTTGAAACTTTTAAGAAGTGGAGAAGCTTAGTTGAGGATGAGATAGGTAAAAAGTTTAAATGTCTCTGATTTGATAATGGCAGTGAGTATTACAACAAAGAGTTTGAAGATTATTATTCCTCTAATAGTATTCATAGGCAGAAAATGGAGTAGCTAAGCACATGAAAAAAACAATAATGGAGCATGCATAGACTATGAGATTGCATATTGGGTTGCCTTTAAATATGTGGGCAGAGGTTGTAAACACTGCCAATTATTTAATAAATAGAGGTCCCTCAAATCCTTTGGGTTGTGGTATTCTAGAGGAAGCATGGACAGGTAAGAAGGTGAGTTATTTTTTTCTCAAGACATTTGATTGTGAAGCATTTGCACATATACATTCTAAAAATAGAACTAAGTTTGATGAAAAATCAAAGAAATGTATATTTGTTGGATATGGAATTGATGAATTTGGTTATAGACTTTGGGATTTTGAAAATAAAATAATTGTGAGAAGTAGGGATTTCATATTCAATGAGAAAGTGTTGTACAAAGATCAGTTGCAGTAGGGTATGTGCAGGATCATCATGGAAAAAATAGGCCTTTAAGTGGCAAAAAATTTAGAAAATCAGAGTCATACAACTTGACATAAAATTTTGAATAAGTTATCTATATTATTTCAAAAATATACAAGAATATAATCTATATCAAATTAAATTTAGTTTCTAAACTACTAGGTTTATTTTTTTTTTAAATCTATTTGGTGAAAATTTGAAATTTCAATGCAGAAGTACTTAAATTTCAAGGAAAAAATAAGTAGGTGTCTGCCTGACCACCGAAACCATAATAAAATGATTAAAAATAATATAATATTTTAGATATAAGTAGAGGAATCATTTTTGGATGTGATGCATATTTTTTTATAATTTTTTTCCAAGTAAATAATTAATTATGATTTTTTTATTACAATTTTTTAAAAATATAAAAACTCATATGTCTGACCACCTTAACTTGGTCAAAACTTCATGAAATTCATTTATTTTTTTTTAATTCCTATAGTATGTGAAGCATAGAATGTGACACATGTTTAAGATTCAAAAAATATGACACCATTTGAAAGTTATAGATGTTTTTCAATCAACCTATCAATCAAGACTTTAGTCATAATTCAAATAGAAAATGCATAATAATTATTTATTAAATTCAAAGTAAAGAATAATTTATATTGGTGGAAAGATGAGAATATCCTTTAAAAACCTTTTTTGTTTCATCAATTTTGGGTAAAAAAAGGTCATCAGCCACATACCCTACAAATATCCATAATATCACCACTTTTTGGCCCATCATGATCTTGCACATACCCAACAGCATTAGAAGAAATAAAATGAATATGTAGTGTTGTATGATACACCAAAAAGTGATGTTCTAGTGGCTCCTCATGTTTCACAACAACAAAAACAATAAATACCACAAACTCCAGTGAATGTTAGATGATCTTCAACGATAAGTAGACCACCAGAAATATTTTCTCCCTCTTTATATTCTATTTTATTAACTAGTGTTAGTGAACCAAAATTCTATGATGAAGCTATGTAGGTGGATGCCAAGGTTCGGTGGGAGTATGGAAGGTAAGAAGAAATGGCCTCCTTGCTGAAAAATCAGACTTAGGAATTATGCAAGTTGCCTACATAGGTAAAAAAGCTTTACAAACAAATGGATTTATAGGCTGAAAGAGGAGGATGGAGGTAAGAAAAGATTTAAAGCCAAGTTAATTATAAAAGGATTTGCAGAGAAAAAGGGTATTGATTTTGATGATATTTTTTCTCTAGTTGTTAAAATTACTTCTATATGCATTGTTTTAAGTATTATGGTTGTTGAAGATTTGCATTTGGAATAGCTAAATGTTAAAACAACCTTTCTCCATGG